>JBBPBR010000005.1:40224486-40292810 GCA_037974775.1 Cicer pinnatifidum
AAACAATTAAATACAAAAGTAAAATTGTTTAACAAACCAATGAGATATACATATTTAGAGTATAAAGTTGTTAACATAAGACATACATACAAAATACAAATAAAAATTTTAATAAATGACATTGTACAAATATGAAAAGTAAAAAACATATATGTATTGGAAGTGTGTAGACTCGCTATTCAAGCACTTACCAAACAAGCAAGATTATTTTTGTTTTTAAAAGAAAAAACTCATAATTGAAATCTCAATTAGACGTCCAAACAAATTATATAGACAAAAACAAAGAGATATCATGAAAAAAAATATGAAAAGACTTTTTAAAGATAGTTCACAAATTCTTACGATGTTAAGCATTTGGTTTATGTATGAAATCTATTGATTGACATTTCATAATTCTTAGGATGTAAAACCTTTGAGTTATTGTTCTTTTTAAGATGTTAAGTCTAATGGAACAAACCATGTGTTTTAGAGGGTGTTAAGCTTTTCAAAAAAATGGTGAATTTCAAGACTTTGTCGTATATGCAAGTGTTGTGCAACAAAGACATTTAGATGCATATGTAGCAGACAAGTGCATATGATTCAACAAACAAATGCATATGATGTATATGACAACAATCAGATGATGCATGCATACAATTAATTGTATTACTATATCTTCTACTTTTCTCCCCCTTTGTCATTATCAAAAAGGGTGAAATTATAGAATTTACAGTAAAATTTGGCATAAAGGTGTAGATGTGATTCAACACCATCAAGAATTGATAGATTAACATTGGAATGACCATTGTTAGTCATGTTTAATCTTCAACCACTTGAACACTAACCCAATTACAGAAATCACAAACACTCCTTTTTGGATCTTTGCACCTATGATACCAATTTGTTGGTGCAATCACTCAAGTTTCACTCACTTGCACACTAACTTTAGTGATTATTAATGAAAGAATTGAAAGTATATTTTCTCAATGTGTATAAAATGATAATGAGAAGAAAAAAATGATTTAACAAAACTGACGAACTCAAGGTAAGTTAGCATTTTTTTACTTTATTGCTTTATACTAGTCTATATTTACACAAGCTTGCTACAAGTTAACTAACAAAATGGTTACAACAAATATAAACACGGTTATAACAAATCTAAGAAACCAACTTAGTTACTTAACTCTAAGCTAACCGCTGATTGTTAAACAAAATTACTAATTCATCATTCTTACTTTTTGATTCTCCATACACACAACTCCGATTGATCTTCTATGCTGGATGAATTGGTCCTTCTTGATTGCCTTGGTCAGTATGTCAACCTGTTGTTCTCCTGCAGAACAATAGTCTAAACTGATATTTCCTTTGTTGGCTTCAACATCACCATCATAGCAGTTCTGAAAGATATCACATGGTTCCTTCGCTGAAGTTGCATTAGCAATCTTCTCAAACACTTTTGTATCCTCCATACATTGATAAATAAAGAGCATGCCCTTTCTTTTTGGCCTCCTTGTATTAATTTTTTGAGCCTCAATTGGATTTTCTGGTAATGCATTAACTCCATAATTCATCTCATCTAGAACATCTTGAACTCCAAAAATAACTTTCATTTGAGTCACACATTGATCCTAATTCTTGTGAGATATTTCCAAAATATTGGTGAATATATGTATATATAATTGATTCTAATTAACATGATATTGTTGATGGCTCAGTGGTTGTGTTTTGTATGTGTAAATTGTAGGTGTCAAATCAGGATGATGCGCGAGACAAAGGCGCAAGAAAATTTGAATGGCAGAACAAAGAGTTTGTACCTCTTTCTCAAGTGACATTACTTTTCTATAAATAGTGTCACTTTAGACAGAATGAAAACACAAAAATTTTAAGATTGCCATCCACTTTTTTCATCCATTCTTATATTCTAAGTCATCTTATTCTTCTCTAATGCATGAGTGAAGAATATGAAACATTCTTTTGTAACACACTATTGAAAGATACTCTTGGTGTAATAGTGTAAATCATATCAAAGTTTTCTAAAGTATCCTGAAGGGGATTCGCTGATTATCTCATTTGCATCCAATTGGTGGAGGCGAATCGAACCTAAAGGCTAGTGTAACAACACACTTTGGAATTTGCTACATATAATCTTCATCAACAACTTCACTATTAAAGTCTTGCAACAGTTTTCACCAACACAGATCCACCAATTATTGCCATAAAAAATTGGTAAAATAGCATTGAAATGACCATTATTAGTCATGTTTAATCTTTAACCACTTTAACACATGCCCAATTATAGAAATCACTCATTAATTCCCTTTTGGATCTTTGCAACTCTGGATATCAAATACCAGAAAACAAATACGAAATCATAAATTGTAAGCTCTATCTTCTCCATTGTTCAATCCCAAAAACAAAGGTGTCTTCTATAATTGGAAACATTACCGTAGAAATGAAAATAAACATTTTGATGTGGAATTGAGTGTTTCCACATGAGATTGAAGAACTAACCAAGTGGTTTCTTGAAATAAAGTATCAAATAAAAGAGGAAAAAGAACAAAAAATCGATTAGATTGAGAAAACGGAGATGGAATGTGCCAAAACCTAAAAAATTGATAAGTTAATGGGGAATTGCCATAATGACAAGGAAGTCATTGATAATATTCAAGCAAGTTCTAATCCAATAACTCAAAAGAAGACATAACCCACTCACCATTCTCATGAGAGAAATTATAATTCATTTCAATGTTATAAAAAATGAGACTCTTACACGGTATTTAAAGAAGGATTCAACCTATTCCTAAAATGAGTCAAAAGTCAATTCTCTAGACGCATATTAGATTTAAACCATTTAACTAAAATAAAATTAAAATTATTACAATTTAAATTAAACACAAATAAAACTAAAAACTATTATAAAGTCTTGACTTGAAATATTCATTATTTTTCCTCCTAATTAGCTCCTTGTAGGTCCTCATTATTTCCTCCTTCTTCGAAGAAATTCGACCTCTAATTTAGTTTCATCATAAACTACAAGAAGAAAAATACAAGTCAAATACAAGAAGAAAAATGTTAACTCTACCACCAAGAACAAATGGAAATAGTGAAAACCCACAAAATATGTGAAGTAGGTGAAGCACAACTCAACTTTTTGCATTCAACAACCCAATATATTCATTTCCAATATAAGGAGTTTTGAAGATAGATTGAAAATTAAACCTCTTGAAATTGACATTAAGTATCAATGTTACATTCCTTGGATTCGAATTGGTGGCAGACAAAAAGTTACTTTGTATTTCCAAAGGATTCAAAGCAAGTTGAGCCTTATGGACATTCCTTTCATCATAAACAAACGAAAGTTATTTTTTAAACAAGAAAAGTCCCTCAAACAAATTAGGAGTATAATATGAAAGTTTAAAATATTTGCAATAGTAGGTAAAGTAAAGAGGGGGTGTAGTAGTGCAACTATCAACTAATTTCACATGCAAACATATAGCCTTCGTAGAAAATCTCAAAATACTAACTTTATTTTTAACAAAAGAGTAAGAAATTAAGTTAGCAAACAAATATTTATTAAGAATCCCAATACATTCTTCAAAAAAATTTTATGAACCAAGTTTACTTTAGAAACCACAACAATACATTTAGCAAGAAAATCATTCAAGTCTTAGCTCATAATTTTCAACTCTAGTTTATAAGAATATTATGGATTAAGACTTGATGCTTCATGTGTTTCAACTTTCAAATGAGGCTTATGGAAATAACACAAATTAGTCATTTCAACATGAATATTTATAAACCTAGCTAACATATGAGGAATAAACTTATCAAATAATTTAACAAGATAATCATCAATTAAAGTAGTAGAATAACTAAAGTTGCTAGGATTCAAACCAAGATTTTTCTTGCAAGCATCTTTTTAAGAAATATTTGGCTAGTCACCTCTAAATTCAATGAAATATGGGCATTCTTCTTTGGGAGATATATCTTAAAAAATTTTAACATAAGAATCAATAAAGTTAGACAAATAGTTTGAGTCAATTTCTTGCTCTTTTTTCTCTTTCTCTTTTAAGGCTAACTTATCTTTTTCCTTTTCCTCTTTCTTTTCTTGATTTTATCTTTCTCTCTCAAGATTAGCTTTTCTACTTTTCTTGCCACTTTTGCAAATCCATTCTCATAAAGATATTTCCCATACTCCAGATTTAATACAACATCTCTAATGTATCTTTCATATGATATACTTCTATTTTTTTTTCTTGGTCCTCATTTTTCTATTCTTTATGTCTTTTCTCTTTTGCATACTTCTTATTATCCCTCTCAAAAACTCTTTGCCTCCTTACTTTTTCCTTATATCTTTTGTCATAAATCTTTTCCTCTTCACCATAATCTATATATCGTCTTTCTTTTCCATTATCTCTTCTTTCATACCTTCTTTCTTCCTCATCGTAATCTTCGTATCTTCTTTATTTTTCTTTATATATCATTTCATACTTATTTTTCTCCTCATCATAATATTTATATCTTATTCTCTTTTCATGAAATCTATGTCTTTTTTTGCTCTCAATTTCAAACCCATTTTTATTTTGCTGATCTCTTTGATTCACAAGCTTTCCCCTCAAGGCATTCATTTGAGTTTTTTTTTTGTGTGTGTAAATTGATCCCTAAGAGAAGCGGTTCTAGAAGGTGAGAGGTTTGGTTCAATTCCACTCATGATATCAACAAGTCAACAAATACTACAATAATCAAGCAAATCATAAGAACAATATAACAAGTCAATGACGAAATTTTCCAATCATCTGCAAATTTATTTCACTCAAACTCCTTTTTAAGTTCTTAAAAAGAACCCAAAATAGAATCCAAATAAAAAATTCCAACACAATATAACAAGTCCACAAAACCTATCAACACAAGAATTTCAATAAGGAAAACTCTTTTAAAAAAACTAAGAATTTAAAATTATAAAAAAAAAATACTAAGTAAATGAAGACACACTTAAATAAATTATCAAAGAAATAAGAAAGATTAGAACTAAATAACTAAGTGATCCAAATATATAGAAGATAAGCTACTAAAATCAAAATTTAAATGCCTAAAAGAGGTAATAGAATGCAAAAATGTTTTAATATGCACAATTCTATGAATTTTGTTATTTTATTTTGCATAATGCCTTTTTTCCAAAGTGCTTTTGTGTAGAATCACTTTATTGAAGCAATTGTATTTTCAAATTTTACTGTGCGTATTTGCATTCCTTTTATTTTGCTAATCAATTTAGTCTTTTGAATTTTCAGAGCCAAACTTCTATAGAAGAAATAACATTAAAAACAAATTTACAAATGAAATTTTAGATCAAAGAGAGTTGCAAGTTAAAATGATAAAGCATATTTTATTTTTCTGCAAACTTTTTCTAGCAACTCCATATTTCTAATTTCACCCTAAAGGAAGCAAATAACCGTCCAACTAAACCTTCATACACGTATTATCGAAGGTGTTGGGAAACACAATAAATTGGGGGTTTGAATTATGTTTCGTCAATACCAAAAGATACTTTGATTGCATTACAAAAAAATATTCTTTATCAAAACATTCAACTTACTCTTATTAAATAGGTTTAGTCAGAATAAGGTTGAATCATAAAGAACTAAGATGAGAGAAATAGAAATACATAAAGGAAACACAAATATTTTTATACTAGTTCACAATAAATTGTTGCAACATCTAGTCTTTCTCTTACATATAGACTTTGTCTCAGTACATTTGAGGACTGAATACACTATTTCAATTAATAGCATAAAAATATTATTTACTTTGCCTCTTCAGGCTTTGAGTATTTTTCTCTAGCCTCTCTAGGTTATCATTGTTAGAACCCTTCTTCAACTTTCCAACAACCTGTCGTTGACGTTCATAAGTGTTGTTGTACCTTTTCAAATACCTCTTAGGGGTGAGAGATTTGTTTCCACTATTGGGATGATTTACTTTGCCTCTTCAGGCTTTGAGTATTTTTCTCTAGCCTCTCTAGGTTATCATTGTTAGAACCCTTCTTCAACTTTCCAACAACCTGTCGTTGAAGTTCATAAGTGTTGTTGTACCTTTTCAAATACCTCTTAGGGGTGAGAGATTTGTTTCCACTATTGGGATGATTTACATAAGTCTTAGTTTGTGTCTGAGTTGACACAAAGTTTATTTTTATGATTCTAACTCTCATTGAGAGGATGTTACATATCAATTTTTATATAAATTCAAGTGTGTGAAAATACTTTGATTGATTTACATTAATTCTAATAACTCTCAATTGAAAGCATTTTCCACTCATACTTTTCTTATGATGTGTTCTTGAATTTTTCAAAATTTCTTCTAAACACATTGCCTTTTTCATTCTCTTTATTGTCGATTGATGGGACGATTTCTTCTTAAATACAGTGAAGAAGTGTCAATTGAGAATATTACCGTTAGAGATCTTTAAACACCATTTAAGGAAGATCAGCCTTTGATATGCATCCATATATCTTCATGATTGATTATACGTATTTCCAATGTAAGAGGGCAGATCTCAGAGGATGTTCTTATAAGAGGATGTCACAAATACTTTCAAACAATTAAAATATTCAAAATGTTGACCATATGATAAACATATTTGTCTTCTTTAGATCGTTGACTATTCAGATCATTGACTTTCTATAGTGTTGACTTTCATTAGATTCAAACAATACAGTTCTTGTCATAGTTACCAAAGGCAGACGATCATTTTGCTTTACACAATTATCAGAGACAGACGATCACTTTTCTTGAAACATTTACTATAGACGGACAATCGTTTTGCTTGACACGTTTATCAGAGGAAGAACACTCAAATCATTGCTTGTATTAATGAATTCACTGGAGACGCTTTTGAGAGTGTGTTCATTAGAGTCAAACACAACTTTAGCAACTTCTTCAGTTTCGCTGAGAATTTGTTTAGTAGATTTTATTTTCTTTGTTTATCAGAGGATTTAGCTTATATTTGAACATAGACTTGTAATGCTTTGACTTGAACTACATATCGCAATTTTTCTTATTGTTATATTATGATTTACTCTATAAGTAAACATAATTACTTGTTTATTAGATGATAATATTCTCTATGTTTAGAAACACTTAGATTATCATTTCTAACGTACTTGTAATTTATGCTGCCTTAAAATAGATAATAATTAATATAGATCTTTGTCTACTAACTTATTAAGCATACTTAGAAAATATTGTTAAGGGATAATTATTATTTATTTGTTAGTTTTTGTTATCATTAAAATATCAACCAGAGAATTGTAACTAAAACCAATTATGGGATCAAAATTATTCCCTTTTTGATGTTGACAAATAAATATAAGATTAACGAACACTTTTCCTTCACAAAATAAGGTTTGAAAGAAAAAGAAAGTTCACCCTGGATGTAGTATGCAAAAAATTGTTTGACTTAATAATTATTTGATCATCTGAAAAGAAACTTATAAAACAATAATTTGGGACTTCCCTTGAATATGATAAATGCGATTATTATATCTTCTACTTTTCTCCCCCTTTGTCATTATCAAAAAGGGTGAAATTTTAGAATTCACAACAAGTAATCTTGCATACAAAAACTCACACAAGAAAGACCAGAAAGATCATCACGGAACATACATATAATTAACAAGAATAAGCTACTTTAAAAGAAATATGAAGGTGATAACTCTTCATCGTATGCATATTTTTCCACTGTTTTAGTCCTATTTATCTGCAATCATTAGTTAAATTAAGGATTTATTTGATACATTCGGTTCATTTTTGTTCTTTGAATTTATTAATATGTTATGCTTGTATTTCAGTGATTAAGTAGGAATTTTTCGTAATTTTACATTGCGTTTTGTTTTTAAGTGCAGTGCTGAATTTTGGTGAAAAATCAACATGATATATGTGGAATATTTCAGCCATATCTGGAGTTCTAGATGTCCAATTAGTGTCACTCCAAGTGCTAATGAAAGCTAAGATCCATATATACAACTTTCATGAAGACACCGGGACCAAATTCAGACTCAAAAGATGAGAACAATGCAAAATACGTCAGACAGCAGATGCTGTGCGCCTGGAGCGCGCCCAGCGCGCCTGGAGCGCATTTCTCATGTTTCAGCTCTGCCAACGCGCGCCTGGAGCGTGTGACGCGCATCATCAATCATAAAAACGAAATTTTTTTTACTGTTTTTGGGATCTTTTTTTTGACTCTTGGGAACTTGGGAGACTTGTGCCCGAACATAGAAACTCAAAGACGGCCGTTTATAACGCCATTGGAGCAGCTTTATCAAGAATCATTCATGAATCCTTCTTGTAACTCTTCTCTAATCCCTATCTTTTGTATATCTGTCATGAGTAATTAAACCCTATTTGTTAGGGATGAGTGTAACCAGATGAAACCCTTATTTTTCTGATTTGATTTCTAGTTATATGAATGAATTTATTGAATTATTTTTCTCATCTTTGTGCTTAATGCTTTTTATTGCTTGATCAACATTAAAATGTTCTACGATTTGTATTTTGAAACGGAAGTGGACTTTACAAATGCTTGAGATGAGAAATTCATGAATTTGTAGTCTAGGTATAGATGCAGGTCATGAAACCAATTAAATTAGTTGCAAAGCAATAATTTACAAGAGAATTTCTATACGGTAATGCTTAATTCTAATCTTAAATCCACTAAGGAATTAGGGGTTACTTTGGAATTAAAGGTTTTGTCACTAAGACATTAGGGCAAGAATAATAAAGAGAATTCGGTAATAATTCAATAAAGGAATTCAGTAACTAGGATCAAATTAGACACCAAGGTTGGATTCGAAGTGAAACTCATCCCTGACATTTTTCTCATTATAAAAGATCAATTTTATTATTGTTGTTAATTTCAAACATTATTTCAATCAACTTGGGAACCTTTTTGTTCAATTTTAGTAATTAAATATAATTCAATAGTAAAATGCAATCCTTGAGTTCGACACTCGGTACTACCGTTTTATTATTACTTGCAACGATTCAGTACACTTGCTGAAACGCTATCAAGTTTTTGGCGCCACTGCCGGGGATTGCCATATCACTATTGAATTTAATTTATTTACTGAATTGAAATTTTTTTGCTCTGCAATAAAATTTTTGTTTTTTTTGTTTCTTATTTTAAAACTCTTCAGTACTCATAATTTGTCTAACCTTGTATGCGAGGCCAGTCCTCAGCTGATCTTATCTTTGATCCAGAAATTGAAAAAACAGCAAAAGCACATAGAAAGGCAGCTCGAGAAAGGAGACAAAGGGAAAGACATTTAGTAGTGGAAGAAGAGGTTTTAGGTGATTATGTCATATTAACTGAAATGGCCGAACTTCCACCACCAGAACGTACTCTCGGAGAGTATGGGAATCGAAACAGAAATCGTGCTCGACTACCCATTCATCACCAACCGGTTACAGTCAATAAGTTTGAAATAAGTCCTGCTCTATACCGAGAGTTGAGGGAAATTCATTTTGCCGGTAGACATAACGAAGACGCCAACAGACACCTCACAAATTTCTTTGAATTATGTGAAACAATGAAGGTGGATGGGTTGTCTGAAGAAGGCAAGAAATTGAAGCTATTCCCATTCTCTTTGATAGATGATGCTAAAGAGTGGTTTCTTTCATTCCCTGCCGACAGCATCACCACATGGGATGATCTTGAGGATAAATTCTTGGAACAATATTTCCCCCCAGCCATGTTCATTAGAAAGAGGCAAGAAATCACCGGTTACAAACAGAAAGAAGGGGAATCTCTTCGTGACACTTACAAGAGATTCAGAAACTTACTAGCCGGATGTCCTAATCATTCCTATGACGACACTGCCCAAATGCAAATATTATGTAATGGCTTGAGGCCGAGCACTAGAATTATGTTGGATGCCACAGCTGGTGGTTCTTTGATTTACAAAACCGCAACAGAAGCACGAAAGATTATTGAGATCACGACATCAAATGAATAGATGATGTTGTATGACAGAAGTGGTGGGTCGACAAGTGGTGTAATGGAGTTGAATGTTATGGATGGATTAGCTCCAAGCAGGTTTATGTCGAAGATGGAAGAGGTTATCGCCACTGAGATCAAGAAATGAATGGCAGCTCTAAATATACAACCCTAAGTGGCCCCTGTCAAATTACTAAAGCAGAGTAGTTGTAACCTTTGTGGAGAGGCACATAAAACTGGAGTATGTGAAGCACGGGATGACAATGAGGTAGAAGAACTAGAATGGGTGAATTTTGTGAGTAATAACAACAGGCAGAATAACCCCTACTCTAATACGTACAACCCTGGTTGGAGAAATCATCCAAACTTTTCTTGGAGAGATCAACAAGGTGGATCTCAGGGTCAACAAGAAGCTCATACAAACCAATTCCCACCTAGAAAGGCTGCTTGGGAGAGCGCTATAGAAAAGAGTCAAATGGCTATAGAGAAACTAGTTATAAGCACAAGTTCTTTCATTGAAGAGTCAAGAGCCGTCTAGAAAAATCACTCTGCATCAATAAAAAATCTTGAGACTCAAGTGGGTCAACTTGCTCAACAAATGGCACAAAGAACGTCTAGAAATCTGCCTAGTGACACAGTTCTGAACCCAACTAATGTTAATGCAGTGACCACGAGGAGTGGCAAAGTGAGGGAACAAGTACCACCTGAAGCCAAACAGAGTAAAAGTACCTTGACCTCAACCCACTTGGAGGAAATGGTCACACCAATATCGGGGGAAGAGTACATCGCTATTGAAAAGGAGGAAGAACCTGTGGTACAAAAAAGGGAACCACTGCCAAAACCAGAAATTAGACTTCCATTTCCTCAAAGATTAAGGAGGGAAGAAACTGAAAAACAATTTGGGAAGTTTCTTGATGTTTTTAAAAAATTACAGATTAACATCCCTTTTGCAGAAGCACTAGAGCAGATGCCGACATATGCTAAGTTCATGAAAGAGATTCTGTCGAAAAAAAGAAAAATCGGAGGAGAAACCGTTATGCTTACGGAAGAGTGTAGTGCTATACTACAAAGGAAGTTGCCACCGAAGCTCAAGGACCCTGGAAGCTTCTCAATCCCGTGCGCTATTGGAAATAGAACTTTTGGGAAAGCTTTGTGTGATCTTGGAGCTAGTGTAAGTCTTATGCCCCTTTCAATATACAAAAAGTTGGGCATCGGAAAAGTCAAGGACACACAACTGATGTTACAGTTTGCGGACCGCTCAATGATACATCCCTATGGAGTAGTGGAAGATGTGTTGGTCAAAGTGGATAAGTTCATTTTTCCAGTAGATTTCGTGGTACTAGATATGGAGGAAGACAACGAAATTCCTTTGATTTTGGGGAGACCGTTCTTAGCAACAGGGAGAGCTATGATTGATGTAGCAGATGGCACCGTAACCCTGAAAGTAAATGAAGAAACCGTCACTTTTAACATTCTGAAAGCCATGGAACACTCAAAAGAAAGAGAAGGGTGCAATCGAATCGAGATTTTAGATGAGATAGTCAATGAAGAAATAACGCATCAAACACCCAGCCTGCCATTAGAAAGAGTTTTATGTCTACCCCAAGATGTCGTTCAAGAAAGTGAAGACCCAAAGATGAAAGAAGTGTTAGCCATGTTAGAAGCATCACCATCCTACTCCCCTCGTTTTCCTACTAGATGGGAGGATTTGAAAGGAAATGAAGACAAGTCCGCGGAGAAAAAGACACCACTGATTGAACTCAAGCAGCTGTCTCTTCATTTGAAATATGTATTCCTGGGTGAAGAAGAAAAAAATCCAGCCATAATTAGTGCAAGCTTAAGCGATTTGCAAGAAGAAAAGTTGTTGAGAATTCTGCGGAAGCACAAGGGTGCTATTGGTTGGTCCATTGATGACTTGAAGGGAATAAGTCCGACTTTTTGTATGCACAACATCCTCATGGAGGACAATCACAAACCGGTAGTACAATCTCAAAGGAGATTGAATCCGGTAATGAAAGAAGTGATCAGGAAAGAGGTGGTAAAGCTACTAGAAGCCGACCTCATATACCCAATTTCAGATAGCTCTTGGGTAAGTCCCGTCCAAGTTGTACCGAAAAAGGGGGGGACGACTGTCATCACAAATGAAAAGAACGAGTTAATTCCTACTCGAACGGTTACAGGCTGGAGAGTGTGTATTGATTACAGGAGATTGAACAGTGCTACGAGGAAGGATCATTTCCCGCTCCCTTTCATTGATCAGATGGTTGAGCGGTTAGCCGGACATGAGTATTACTGCTTCCTAAACGGCTATTCAGGGTACAATCAGATAGCTGTAGCACCCGAGGATCAAGAGAAAACTACATTTACATGTCCGTATGAGGTATTTGCTTATCGAAGAATGCCATTTGGACTGTGTAATGCGCCAACCACATTTCAAAGGTGCATGATGTCCATATTTTCTGATATGATTGAGAAACATATCGAGGTATTCATGGACGACTTTTCTGTATTTGGGTCATCCTTTGATAATTGTTTGATTAATCTATCTCTTGTATTAGAAAGGTGTGAAAAATCTAACTTGGTCCTAAATTGGGAGAAATGTCATTTTATGGTAAGAGAGGGAATTGTTTTAGGCCACCGAATCTCCCACAAGGGGATCGAGGTAGACAAAGCCAAAGTTGAAGTTATTGAAAAACTCCCCCCTCCTACCAACGAAAAAGGCATTAGAAGCTTTTTAGGCCATGCTGGATTTTATAGAAGGTTTATAAAAGATTTTTCAAAAATTGCAAAACCACTTACAAACCTACTTGCGAAAGACACACCTTTCAAATTCAATGAGGATTGTTTGCATGCTTTTAACAATTTGAAAAACCAGCTGATAACTGCCCCCATTATCACTGCACCTGACTGGTCGCTACCTTTTGAAATCATGTGTGATGCAAGTGACAGTGCTATTGGGGAAGTTCTGGGACAAATAAAAGACAAGATGTTGCATGTAATCTACTATGCTAGTCATGTTCTAAATCAGGCACAACACAATTATGCTACAACTGAAAAAGAGTTATTAGCTGTAGTCTATGCTTTTGATAAATTTCGGTCTTATTTATTCGGATCGAAAGTTATTGTTTACACTGATCATGCTGCCTTGAGGTATTTGTTTACTAAGCAGGACTCAAAACCAAGGTTACTTAGATGGATTCTATTACTACAAGAATTTGACATTGAGATTCGGGATAAAAAGGGGTCAGAGAACACTGTGGCTGACCACCTATCTCTATTGGAGAAGGTCGAGGAGAATGAGGACATTAGACCGATTCGAGGTCAATTTGCTGATGAGCACATCTTCTCCATTACCACGGCACCTTGGTTCGTCGACTTTGCTAATTTCAAGGTGGGGGGTACAATCCCATCTGATTTCACTTACCAACAACGAAAGAAGTTTATCCACGATGCCAAATTCTATGTATGGGATGAACCCTTTCTGTACAAAAGAGGAGTGGATGAGTTGTTGCGAAGATGTGTGCCCGAGGAGGAACAAGAAAAGGTAATGTGGCACTACCACGACTCCGAGTATGGGGGTCATTTCAGTGGTGACCGAACTGCAGCAAGAGTTCTATAATCGGGGTTGTTTTGGCCTTCTATAATCATTTCAGTGGTGACCGAACTGCAGCAAGGTATTGTTGTTAATTTCAAACATTATTTCAATCAACTTGGGAACCTTTTTGTTCAATTTTAGTAATTAAATATAATTCGATAGTAAAACACAATCCTTGAGTTTGACACTCGGTACTACCGTTTTATTATTACTTGCAACGATTCAGTACACTTGCTGAAACGCTATCAGAAGGGAAAAAATAAAGAACGGGTAACATATCATTAAGATGAGGATCACAATTACAACGCAGGCACAAGAAGAAGAAAAAAGATAACTTAAAGAAAACCTAATCCTAGAAAGAATTTATAGAGACATAGCTCAAGAGTTCAGAGACCTCATCCATTTGAGAGGTGAGAATTGACTTATTGTAGAGAAATTTGGACTTCTAGTTGTTCAAGAAGAATACCGCTCACCATCGAGACAACTTCAAATGAAGGATTTCCATCTTCTCAAGAGAGTAAGGTGACTTCCTTTTCCAAATAAAAGATGAATCATCATCCATAGCAGATGAATTGGAGAACGGTACAAGAAGAAACAAAAATAGAGCACAAGGAGTTGAGAGAAAACAGAAGGAGCACAAGTAGTGAAATTGAAAATATTTGAGGTATAAATCACCATAATTTAAAACATTTTGGAAAAAGAAAACACAATGATGAGGGAGGGGAGGAAAACGAAGATTGAGACATACAATAGACCCATAGTTTGATAGACACTTTAAGAGACAAGAAAATTTAAGGTTGAGGCAAACGAAATATGAGATGAAGAGTTATGGTTGAGGAAAAGAGAGAAAATTTTTAAAGAAGAAAAAAAAAAGAGGAAGAAAGTTTTAAAGGAAACCAAGGGAGATGAGGAGAAAATAAACATAATAGAGTAGAGTATAGAAACAAGAAGGCCAAAAAAGAGAATAACATTTATTTAGTTCATAATTCATATTACACTTGTAACCCATACACATTACATTACAACTGCATTACTTATTACAAAAAGCCTCAAAAGAAAAATAAAAATCCTAAGGTCTTTTTAAAGCTAGCTAAACCAGGTCCATTAATTTATATGACATATTATATTTGAATGACCAATTCCTAATAAATAAATAAACTACCTTTCTTTATTTAACATCGTCTGAAGTAAGTGTCTTCCTTCTTTGAAATTTCATCTGATACAATAAAGATGAAGTTTTCATGTTCAGGATCATACCTTCTGACTTGTCAGATGTAACTAAGAAAAAATGAGATGATGTAATCGTCCTCTAATTATTTGACTTGTATGATGGGACATTATCTGAATATAGATTTAGATATATAATCTTCCAAACATAAATCATTGATAGATTGTAGGTGCTCCAACCTTTCTTCGTTATTACTTTCAGATTTCCATCCCATTCAGAAGATTCAAACAAAATGAGGCATAAGTATTTCAATGGTTTTTTTTTCAATTTCCACCTTGTACTTAAGGTACTTAGTGAAAGAAAGAGACATTGATGTCCAAGATTTCCACAAAGTTAACCTTTGAATGAATTTTGTGAACCTTCTTGTATAATCTATCTTGTTGACCATAGTTCACATATGTAAGATTTTATGTTTTATTAAGATTTTAGAATTGATAAATGAAGAGGATGGATTCATGGGAGTAGTCATCTTTTTAAGATTTTACATCTATATTCACAAAATGATCAATGAAGAGGATGGATTCATGGGAGTAGTCATAATTTTAACTTCACTCATCTTATTTTTTTTTTTAATAATTCCTTTATGTATTTTTCTTGACATATGAAGATTCCATCTTTATGTTGGTTAATTTGTAAACCTAGAAAATACCTTAAGTCTTCCATCATAGTCATCTCAAATTCACTTTGCAAAAGATTAGAAAAGTCATCACACATCTTTTGATTTGTTCATCCAAAAATAATATCATCAATATATACTTGAACAATGAATAAATCATTTTTGTTTGTTTTCTTGAAAAATGTTGTGTTAATTTTTCCCCAGGAAAATCCTTTTTTGATCAAGAATGAACTTAATCTTTCATACCAAGCTCAGGGGGCTTGTTTCAAACCATATAAAGCTTTAGTGAGTTTAAAAACGTGGTTTTGGCGAATATAAACTTGCTCATTTAAAAATATGCTTTTAACATCCATTTGAAAAAGTTTATTGAGTTTATGAGATGCATATGCAAGAAGGATTCATATGGCTTCTAACCATGCTACTGGAACAAAAGTTTCATTATAATCTATTCCTTCTTGTTGATTATAGCCTTGGGCGACTAACCTTACTTTGTTTCTAATTACTCTTCCTTCTTCATCAAGATTATTTATAAATACCTATCTTGTTCCAATTATGTACTGATCTTGTGGATCTGGAACAAGAGTCCATATTCATTTTTTTTTTTTAAATTGAAGGAGTTCTTCCTTCATTGCTTCAATCCAAGATTGATTAACTATAGCTTCCTTGATGGATTTTGGTTCTAATTGAGATATCATTGCCATGTTGTTGTTAACATCATCCTTAAATGCCATTCTTGTTTCTAATCCCATCAATTGTACCACAAATTATTTGATTTTGTAGATGATCGCCTATTAATTTCCAGCTTCTGGGAGGAGTTTGAAACAAAGATTGTTTATTAATCTTGTTTCCTGGAGAACAATCTGTTGTGGCTGTCTAGATTGTTCTTCGTCCTCATCATCTTTTTTTCTTAGATCAAGGTCATCAAACTTATCAAATTAAACATGTATACTGATTTCAACAGTTTTGTTTCTTAAATTAAAATCATGATATCCTTTAGATTCTATTGAATATCCTTAAAAATGCTTTATCAGATTTTGCATCAAATTATCCCAAGTTGTCTTTGTTATTTAAGATGTAGCAGTAGCATCCAAAGATGTGAAAATATGAAATATTGGGCTTTCTATTTTTCTAGATTTCATAAGGTGTTTTGTTTATGTTTTTTCTTATTGATACATGATTCAAAATGTACCATGAAGTGTTGATGGCTTCAGCCCAAAAATATTTTTCAACATTCGATTCTTCTACGATTGTTCTTGCTATCTCCTACAATGTTCTATTTTTTCGTTCAACAACTCAATTTTGTTGAGGAGTTTTTGCACAAGATAGATTATGAGAGATACCAAGTTCATCAAAAAATGTTTTGAAAGATGCATTAATAAACTCCCCTTCATGATCACTTCTCACAAAGATTATGTTGGATTCTTTTTCATTTTGGTTTTTTTTTTTTATAGAATGTTTTAAAGGTAGTAAAGGCATCATCCTTTTGTTTTAAAAATAGCACCCATGTGTATCTAGAAAAATCGTCAACGATGACAAACCCATATTTCATACCTCCTAGGCTAGTGGTTTTAATAAGATCAAAAATATCAATGAGAAGTAATTCAAGGGGTTTCTTAGTTGAAATAAAATCTTTTGCATGAAAGTTGCTCTTAACTAATTTTCCTTTTGCGCAAGCTTCACAAACGTTATCTTTTTTCAAAATTTATTTTAGGAAGTCCTCTAACCAGATCTAATTTTGATAAATTTGAAATAGTTTTCATACTAATATGTCCAACTCGCTTATGCCATATCCATTTATCTTTGTTAATGGACATGAAATATGATTCAGTTTGTAACTAATCAATGTATAGAATATAGAGATTTTTTCTTTTGGATGCAGAAAATAAAGTTTCACCTGAGTTTTCCATTCTGATTTCGCATATATTTGGTTTGAAAATAACTTCGAAGCCATTATCACAGAGTTGACTAATGCTCAGAAGATTATGTTTCAATTCTTCAACATATCTCCTATCATTAATTTTGGCAGAATTTTCCCTGCCTATTGTGCCTTTACGTTTAATTTGGGCTTGATCGTTGTTCTCAAATGTTACTAGTCCTCCATCCTTTTTAATGAGGGATAGAAAGCTTTGTTTATCTCTCGTCATATGTCTTGAGCAACCACTGTCCAAGAACCATGATTTTTTCTTGACATTTTGACATTCAACCTACATTAGGTGTTATGTTGACTTTAGGTACCCATTTGATTTTGGGTCCTTGGTAGTTAGATTTAAAGTTTAATTTTTTTAAAACAACAATTTGACTCAAGGTGCCCAAACATGGAATAATGAGAACATCTTATTGTTGGTCTTGGAAATGATTTGAAAATCCGAGTTTTAAATATCTTTGAAATTGATTTGGATACGCTTTTAGAACGTTCTCCCTTTTTTAAACTTTTTGGAGAAAATTGTGTTTGTTTTAGAAAGTTCTCCCTTTTATAAACTACCTGGAGAACGTTTTCCCTTTTGAGATTCCTTTTGTTCTTGATTTTTTCGTCCTTCTTTTTAAAAGAGCATGCAAATTTCAAATGTCCAATTTTACTGCAATATGAACATTTAATTTTGCATTTTTCTTCTTTTCTTTCAGGTACGAAGAAATATTCATATAGTTTTGTTTTTTGTGTTTTATCAAAATCAAGACTATCAAAAATTCCCATTTGAGATACCATGATTATTTGAAAAGTTTCAATTGCTGTAATGAATTTAGACAGATTTTTTTTTATAAGTTCTACTTCATGCTTAAGGAGAACTTTCTCCTTTTGTGTTGCAGAACATTCTTGTCTTTCATCATGAAAGTTTTTGAGTAATGATTCTTCCATATTTTGAATGATTTTCTTGAGTTCATCATTCATAATTTGAGTTTTTTCTTTTTCCTCTTTTTCTTTATAAAACTTTTCATTTAAAAAAGTGCATTTTTGGATAAGAAGATTTGAGTCATTTAGCAAATTATCAAATTCCTTTCCTATTTGTTTACATAAAATGCAATATTTAGAGTTTATTACCTCAGTTTCATCTGTGTTTGCCATCAAGCATATGTTGACTTCTTCTATTTCCTCTGAATCCGAATCTTCATAATCATTCCAAGTCACCATCATTGATTTCTTTTTGGGGAATTTCTTTGGTGCTTTTTTGTTCAAGGAACATTCAGCTTTGTAATGTCCTTGCTTGTAGCATCCAAAACATGTAATTTGACTTTTATCTACCTCAGTTTTGAGATTTTCTTTTTTATATGGAAATCCCTTTTTGATTTGCTCATTCTTCTCATCATTCTTTGGATTTTTCTTGTAAGAAGAGCTATTTCTTCATTTGCTTCTTCATGTCCAATTCCTCTATTTCTTCTTCTAATTGTGGTGACACAGTTTCTTGAGAGGCTTTTAAGGCAATTGTTTTTCCTTTCTTTGTTGGTTTGTCTTCCATTAGTAGCACCTCATGTGCTCGCAATGTTCCAATTAATTCTTCTAAACTAAGTACTTCGAGGTTTTTGGCTTGACTTGTGGCTATTATCATTGGTCTCCAAATGATTGGGAGGCATCTCATGATTTTCCTTACTCTATATTGTACAGAGTATGCCTTGCCTAAGGATCGCATTTCATTTACAATAGTTGTGAATTTGGAGTACATTTCATCGATAGTTTCTCCTTCATTCATTTCAAACAACTCAAACTTTCTTATGCCTATGTCGATCCTTGCTTCTTTCACATGACTTGTTCCTTCATGGTGACTTTGCAGCCTGTCCCATACCTTTTTTGCAGTGTCGCATTCATCAACTCTATCACTTTCTTCCCTACTTAAAGCACATGATAGGAATAATTGAGCTTTTGAGTGTAGAAGTATCTTAGATTTTTCTTCTGGTGTCCAATTCGTTTCTTTCTTTTCAACATATGTTGGATCATTCTGGTCGACCATTGGCGTGAAATCTCCTTCTATAATGATGCACCACATACCTATTTCTTGTGATTTTAGAAATAACTGCATTTTATTTTTCAAGAAATAGTAATCTGAGCCATCAAAGTAGGGTGGTCTATTTGATGACCCTCCTTCAGTAATGTACTTAGCTTTTGACATTTCCTTTCTAGATCTTTTCTCTAACAATTTTTAAGTGTTGATCTTAGAAACCAGGCTCTAATACGAATTGAAGTAAAAATTTATATGAAAGAGGGTTTGAATTGTAAATTTATCTATTTAAAATTTCCTAGAAAAATTAACTCAAGATTGATCTTGGTTATAAAAAATAGAAAATGGAGAACGTTCTTGGTTCTGAAACCAGAAAATGGATAACGTTCTTGGTTATTTGAAAATAACAGTTTCAGCTTATCTATTTAACTCAATCATTGAAAGACTGAAAGTAAATAGATAAGGGAAAAGATATAACACACAGATATATCCTGGTTCACCCACTATGAGTTACGTCCAGTCCTCACAAATGTTAGATTTTCCACTAAGTGTTCAAAACAAGAATGTTCTTGGTTTTCACACAACTTTTGCATATCAATCTTGATCTTGTTACAACTTACTACCTTTTGTAACACCCCAATTTTCAAAGCGAGGGTGTATTTTTTTTTCAAAAGAAATTAAAATAAAACAGAGAAATAAATAATGTAATACCTTTGGATAAATAATTAAGTCATTATAATTTACAAGCAGCGGAAAAGTTTCTCGAAATATGAATCCAAAATATTTACACATCAAAAAGTGGTACAGTCTTCCAATTTAAAATAAATACAATTCAAAAGAAAGACATTTGTTCCCTCTATGTCAACCTAATCTGATCATTCTCCAAAACAAACTAAACACCCTGAGTGATCTCCACGCGCCCCGTAAGATCCTCCTGACATAGCTCCAGTCAGGCATTCCCATCTACATTCCCATCCACAGGATACGAACCGGTAGGATTGTCCTGGCTCTCATCTGAGGGCAAAGCCCAGATTTCCACAATAGTTGTAAAAGGTCATCAACCGAAATTAACAGTTAACACATAACATTTAAGTTTTTAAATGCACAAAATAACCTTTTAACCTAGCATGCACCTTAAAAGAGTTTTCCATATGCTAAAAGTTCATGTAACACTTGCCAAATAACCATGAAATCCAAATAAAGTTTTCAATCAATTAAGTAATAAATAACTGACCAATCCATTGATAAACCAATTGAGCAATCGATTATCTAACTCAAAATAAGAATTTATACTAAGCCAATCGATTTGGATGAAGGGTTTTAGTGAAAACTGAACTATGGGCTTAATTCAATCGATTGGGAAATCGATTGAATGAATAACTGATCCCCTGGATTAAAGCCAATCAATTTCCAAATCGATTTTGTCAAAATGGCTGAGCTCCTATAATGGCTAAATCGATTGGCAAATCGATTGTTTCAATATGTTTTCAAGATTCAAGAAAACAGGAAGCATACCAATCGATTGCCAAATCGATTTCTTAAATGATTTTGAAAAACAGATTACAAAATCGATTGGAAAATCAATTTTGTCAAATTAGCGAAGTCCCTGTAACTCATCAAATCGATTGGGAAATCGATTTCCCTGCATATCCTTCCAAAAATACATAAACTAACTCAATCACATTCATAGACAACTCCAACACATAACACTTAGCAATTTCAACACGATCACCACGACATTATGAGCTTCGAAATAGTTTTGCAATCAAACATGCTATCACACAATTCCAAAACATAACTCTTAGTAAAATCAACCCAATCACAATGACATCTCAAGTTCAACACTCAATCATAAACTTGAATCAAACACACTTACACACAATATCAAAACATAACGCTTAACAGTTACAACGCAATACCCACACAGACAAGATGAACCAACAAATCACATGGAATCATCTTGACGCGAAAATCCCCACACAGACAAGATGAACCAACAAATCACATGGAATCACCTTGACGCGACAATCCCCACACAGACAAGATGAACCAACAAATCACATGGAATCACCTTGACGCGACAATCCCCACACAGACATGATGAACCAACAAATCACATGGAATCATCTTGACGCGACAATCCCCACACAGACAAGATGAACCAACAAATCACATGGAATCACCTTGACGCGACAATCCCCACACAGACAAGATGAACCAACAAATCACATGGAATCACCTTGACGCGACAATCCCCACACAGACAAGATGAACCAACAAATCACATGGAATCATCTTCACGCGACAATCCCCACACAGACAAGATGAACCAACAAATCACATGGAATTATCTTGACGCGACAATCCCCACACAGACAAGATGAACCAACAAATTACATGGAATCATCTTGACGCGACAATCCCCACACAGACAAGATGAACCAACAAATCACATGGAATCATCTTGACGCGACAATCCCCGCAAGGATAAGATGAACCAACAAATCACATGGAATCATCTCGCGGCCCATGGACAAAATGAACCAACAAATCACATGGAATCATCTCGTTTCCCATGGATGAGATGAACCAACAAATCACATGGCATCATCTCAGTTACCACTATCACTATGAAATGCCTGAGCATACCCTGACTCTATCCACGACAATCGTTAAGTAAATACAGATATTAAAAGATTCCCCATTTTTAATACTCATTTAACTTAAACGATTTTCAGCACAAACATTAAGTAACAAGACATTAAGAGATTCCCCATTCTTAATACTCATTTAACTTAAACGATTTTCAAAACAAACATTAAGTAAACAAGACATTAAGAGATTCCCCATTCTTAATACTCATTTAACTTAAACGATTTTCAAAACAAACATTAAGTAAACAAGACATTAAGAGATTCCCTATTCTTAATACTCATTTAACTTAAACGATTTTCACAACAAACATTAAGCAAAAAGAAATATTAAGAGATTCCCCATTCTTAATACTCTTTTAACTTAAACGATTTTCACAAACACACATTAAGTAAACAAGACATTAAGAGATTCCCCATTCTTAATACTCGTTTAACTTAATGGTTTTCAAATTCCACACAGAACAAACTAAAACATATTATCAAATTCAATCCACGATTCACACCAACACACATCAATTAATTTCTCCACAAAATCCAACCATACACATATCAACTTTCATCAGTATTAATTAAGAACACGTCAAATACGACGAACACAAATCAACACAACCCACCACTCAAACACAACAAGTTTCATTTACTCAAAATCATACATAAATGAGTTTAAATTCACTTTCCACGAGACATTCATCAATATAACCAAAACCTAACTCTAAGATTTTACCCATAAATCCTTAGATTCATTTTCCCTAAAACAACACTTCAACCCTAACAAATTCCTTTCCACACAACCACATATAAGTCCCTAAATGCAAACTAAAAGTTTGGAAGGAGCCCTTACCTTCACGTTAGCTTTAACGTGCGATTACGGTACCGCGAGTAAATCCGGTAAAATCTCCGCTCGCAACGCCGCTTCCAAAGTTGGTTCCCTAGCTCCGTAGCGTGGTAGTGAGCAACTTTCCCTTCTATCTCTTCGCGAAACGAAGCTTAGATCTAGATGAAATGGGGAGGTTTGTGTTTGACGGTTTTGAAATCCCTAACACCGTTTTCGAATCCAGGAAGGAGGAAGAAACTGGAAATTTGTTCTTACTCACCCACTAAACCTTGGGTTTCTTTTCTGGAACTAAAAGGGAAGCAAAGAAAGCAAAAATGAATAACAATGGAGGAAGGAGGAAGATGAGCGCGAGGCAGGGAGAGAGGAAAATGCTTTCTGTTTTCTTTCAGTTTTCCTTTCTTCCTTTCTATTTCTTTCCTTTTTCCTTCCTTTCCTTTTCTTTATATATATATATATATATATATATATTAATTATAATTAACAAATATCTCCAAATTAGATATTTATTAAAATTACCATTTCATCCATCACTTCCCAAACCACTTTTTGTTAAAAATATCTATTCTCGTCGCAACTCAATTGATAGATGCAATTTTTAGCAGCCCAATATATTTTTAACGAAACTCTCTAGAATTAAATTCTTCGTAACGTAAATAAATTATTCTCCAACAAATAATTTTAATCCAATTTCCAAAATTATATTTTTGGCATTTAACTCATTAAGTACCAAAAATAGGGCTAACAACCTAAGAAACTCAACACAAAATACCCTATAATTGAATAATTTAGGATTTAAAATTAAGGGTCTTACACCTTTCAACTTAGAAAGGATTTTCACATATCTATATTTCTATCTTTAGAGAGGATTTACACACTACCTTTCACACACATAAAATGATTTTTACAAAAACTTCTCAAGCAATTTCAACACAATAGTCTTAAGTTTACAAAGTGATGATTTAAAGGGTATGACAGAATCTGAATATGCTCAACTCTTGTTTGAGAATGGATTCTGATCTTGGAACTCATCAGTGATTAAAACTTAGAGCCAATTGAGAACTGAACGGAAAGATGTTATGACAATCATAAAGCAAGAATGTTCTTGGATTTGGGCAGCCTTGCTTTTTGGAAATCAAGAATCTTCTTCATTCTTTCTTCTTGGTAACAGAGTTTTGACTTTAACTTGATATATGTGCGAAGTGTTATTCATGCTTTGCAACACATGTATAGACTATTAAGGATTGCACGATTGTTCTGTCCGAACTTTTCAATATTTATGCTTCTTGCTTGCTTTAGCTTTGGAGAATGATCTTGTTTTAATGATGTATGAGTTATAGTCTTTGCCTTGCCTCTTGGAGTGATCTTCAAACTGAAATATATCCTTGCATATTTTGGAGAACATACTAAAACGACTCTGCAAGTTCTGAATCGGATTTGATTACTTTTTGAAATTCTGGAACTTGTGGAGAACATTCTTCGTTTTCCTCCAGAACGTTGTTCGTTTTTTTTGACTTGGTTTTGTTTCTTCTATATTATGATCTGTTTTTATTTTCTAGGTACCTATCTTGATTAACACACTAAATCAAACATATCAAATACCAACACGCACATAACCATAGTTATAATCTTAATTACCATTTGTTTATCTTCAAAACATTTTAATTGGGATTTTATCTCAACAAACATTAGAGACAAAAATCTTCTCCTTGAACATACAGAGGAATGGCTTCAAACCTTGTAATTAGAGGATTGCCAATGTGGCTCATTTTAGCTAGGTTATGAGATGTCCATTAGTTTGACCAGATGATGAGGTATTTAAACTCATTTGTTGTACAAACTTCTCTAGTGGTGAGATCAGATGATGCTCTTTCATAAAAGGGTTTTTGTCTTTGTCCCATCAAAAGAATGAACTTTCAGCTTATCCTTAACTAAAATAAAATTAAAATTATTAGAATTTATATTAAACAAAAATTAAACTAAAAACTATTATAATGTTTTGACTTAAAATATTCTTTATTTTTTCTCATAATTAGCTTCTTTTATATCCTCATACATTTGCCAAAGAATTTTCAAAGCACGCCAAAAGTAATAACTTCCTACCAATATCAAATACATCAATTCAATTTAACTATATTAGAAGTTCAAGAACTGAATTGATCATCTACACAACTATTGTTTTGTATTTATTTTAAATCTCATTCTCTGATGCAGAAATTCTACAAGTACTTCATATGTATGTCTCTCATTTCAAAAGTTCTATATTATAGTTTTCAAATCCAACAAACTTATCACATCAATTTAACATGGAGACCAACAGAATAATTCACACCCAACATCATATACAGATAAATAGAAGACTTTAGTTCACTACTCATGCATATCAACATATCAAATTTATCTACAAATAACATAGTAAGGCTTATCTAAACATGGACATATTAATTATGAACCGGATAATTGGACATATTAGAGAATATTGTTATAATTATCTCAAAAATATTAAATACATCTAAAAAAAATAGTTATTACATTTGTATTTATTTAACTAAACAAGACATGTACATGTGCGTCGAACGGATCAGATACAGAAACAAAATATATGAAAGTTAGTTTGAAGTAAAATGTTATTTGTTCATATACATAAAATTAAAACAAAATAAAATCTTGTAATCTTTCCAAGCAATTTGTTTATGTTAGATTTTTGCATTTTGGTTGAGATAACAAACAGATGACATCTTTTTCAAGTTCCAATCAACATTTTCAGCTCGTATGTTAGTAGTTAGTGTAATAGGAAATGTCATTGTAGTCTTAGTAGTAGGAAGTTTAAAATCTGAGAATTTTCTAAACTATTATGAGATGAATGTACCAACCAGATTATATTGTTGTTATATTGTTGAACATATATAAGTAATTTGAAGGGGGAGAAGTGAGAAAAGCCTTAGATACGAAGAGTTTTTTGTGTGATTTTCCAACTAATGGGAACCCTCTATTTATAGAGGAAATTTGCAACTGGATCTGAGAGAATCAGGGAATCCATGAGAACGTGCTTCAGGAGTTGACCTCAGAACGTGCGCTCAAAATTAGCAAAGTGTGCACTTTGACTCTAACTTTTTGATCGGGCAATTAACAGATTGGTGGAGGGCAGTTACATAATTTACGTATGAATTAGAGACAAAACGCAATCATTTAATTAATTAAAATAAATAATTAATTTTCACATGCTAAAATTAATACACCCGTAGCCAAAGCCAAAGTCAAGGTCGGGCCGACGCACGTGTGGTGGTCTATTTACTTGCGTTCCGCCCTCCTTCACAAAATTGGGTACCCTTGGGCCCTCCCCAAGTCTCATACCTGTATCTTATATATCCTACTAGTGAGTAGAGTCGTCAAAAAACCCCCCAAACTACAAGGCTCCCTTATTTTTTTTCTTTTATTATTAGGCCCCCTATTAAAATAATCTTTTAAGGGCTCTTAATTTCGGTCTATTATTTCATGGGGCCTAAGGGAGGGGGCTCTAAAGGCCCATAGGCCCTCAATATTTTGTTAATTTTATGATTTTTTTATCGAAAAAAAAAATAGACATTTTTTATTTAAAAAAAAAAATAGACATTTTTTATCGAAAAAAAATCGGACATTTTTTATCAAAAAAAAATCGGACATTTTTTATCGAAAAAAAATCGGAAATTTTTTATCGAAAAAAATCGGACATTTTTTATCGAAAAAAAATCGGAAATTTTTTATCGAAAAAAGTCAGAAATTTGTTATCGGAAATTTTTATCGAAACAAAATCGAATATTTTTTATCGAAAAAAAAGTAAATCGATTCTTTTTTTAAAAAAAGTGGGCCTATGGGCCTCCTAGGCCCCCAAATTTTTACGGGGCTTTTAGTTTAGAGGGCCTTGTTTTTAGGGGCTTTTTAAATTAGTAATTTTTTTGGCCCCTTCAAAATGTAGGCTGGGGTCAATAATTAGGGGGTTTGTCAAATTGACAGCTCTACTAGTGAGTGATATCCCTCCTATATGAGACTTCTTCATTTTTTTCAATTGATAACAACCCTAACTCTCATAAATGCTATCATTATTTCCAATAAATTTTCATTAAAGCATCATCACTTCCAACAAATATTGAATGAAGCATTGGGCTTCCTCTGACTATTGTTTTACAAGCTTTGAGTCACACTTTATTACACATGATGAAACAAGTGAAACCCAAAAGACAAAACCCTAAGCACTATCTACTCCAAATCAGAAACCTAAACTCTATATTCTCCACTGTTCAATCCCAAAAATTAAAATGTCTTCCATAATTGGAAATATTACAGTAGAAATGAAGAAAAAAAAATTGTTAATGAACTTTAAAAGCAAACCAAAGGGAAGAATCTTCTACCAATATTAAATACAACAATACATGTTAACTATATTAGAAGTTCTACAATTAAATTTATTATCTACACAAAATCATAGTTTTGCATTTATTTTAAATCTCACTTTCTTGCAGTAATTCCACAAGCATTTCATATGTATGTCATTCATTTCAATAGTTATATACTACAGTTTTCAAATCCAACAAACTTATCATACGGATAACATAGAAACCAAGAGGATAAACAAACTTATATACTACAGTTTTCATTCATTCGGATGACGTTCCTTTCAAGTTCCAATCAACCTTTCCAACTCGAATGTTAGTAATCAGTATAACAAAAATATGTCATTATTAGTTTTGATATATAGAATGTTATTTTATTCGAAATATGTGAAGCTATAATCAAGTCATGCCTCTTATGCAAATAATTAATGGGATGATTAACCACGTAATAATTTGTTATTTCCAAATTATTATGAAAGACATAATTGATGATAAGCAGTACCCGTTGAGTTTATCAATGAAAATAAACCCAGTGATGCACTATCGAAATAATAGATTAAAATGAACTATAATGTAAATGCAACTATATGATTTGGTTTGGAATATTTCTTCATATTGTGAACTTGTTTTTGGTTTTGTTATTCGGTTAACTCGTATATTTACCAAGTGATTATTGTGGATTGAACCTTGATACCATATACACATTTCCACTTATATAATATTTAAGGAGTTTTGTACCCTACATCCCTCCACGCGTATTTCCCACTCCCATTCTCATGGAAAATATCATATTGCATTTTTTTTTATTATGTATAAAATTATCAAAAAAAATTACCACTCTATTTCTCACCTCCATTTTCGAAAATTACAAAACCTTCCTAAACATTCAAAAAATTTAAACTTTCGAAATATAAAAAAGTGATTATTTTTGACATTTTTTTTGAAAGTTTTGTTAAATATGAAATTTTCGAAACTTAAATTTCTAGAAATTTTAACAAATTTCGAAACTTTGGATAAATTTGAAGGTTTCGAAGTGTGTTTTTCCAGAAATCATCAAAACTTTCGAAAGTTTGGATGATTTTGAAACTTTCAAAACATAATGTTCGAAACTTTCAAATTTTCGAAACACATAACTTTAGAAACTTTCAAATGGTCGAAGTAGTTCAATTTCGAAAATTTCAAATTAATAATTCGAAACTTTCAAAAGTTTCTATTTATTTAAAAAACCTGTTGTTTGTTATAATTAAAATTTTATTTTGAAAAATAAATTTATAATATTATTATTAATTAAATTTATTACTACTTTTAAAATTAGGTATGAGTAGAGTTGAGGTTCTTGCTTCAAGAACAGTTATAGATTATACAGAAAAATTCACAACCGATCTGGAATTATTACTGATAATCTAGCACCGATCAAATTTTTATTATAGATATATCTTTGATGTTTTATTTGAAACATATTATGTAGTTATTTCCCTCTCGAGAAGGTGTATTTGAATGGGCAAAAACCATTAGAAGGCAAATATGAAATTTTAATTGTTACCATTCGATCAGATAAAGCAACCGGAAAGAGAGGAAGAAAAGACAAATTGATTTTGGGATGCGAAAGAGGTGGAAGATAAAAATCAAAATCAACAGTAACTTGTTCTCACAAGGAAAACTGTCCGCTTATCCTCAGATTTATACTATTAAATATCGGTGAACGATGGAAAATTAGTGTTCATTGTGGAACACACAATCATGATTTACCTTATATTGTAACGGTCATTCATGTTTGGGGCGTTTAAACGAAGACGAGAAGAAACATGTCAATGACATGACAAAGTATAAGCTTGCACCAAGATTTAGTTTTAATGCTTTGAAAGAGAGAAATAATGCTAATCTCATAATTTCCAGTCAAATATATAAAGCAAGGAGTACTTTTCGATCATCATTGAGAGGTTCGTACATAGAAATACAACGTTTGTTGAAGCTGATAGAACAAGAAAATTATGTGCATTGGACAAGAAGACGGGATAATTCATATGATTTGAGAGATAAATTTTGGACGCATCCTAATTGTATAAAGTTGTTAAATATGTTTCATTTTGTTTTGTTTTGCACAATTTTAATTGTTACCATTCGATCAGATAAAGAAACTGGAAAGAGGTGGAAGATATAAATCAAAATCAATAGTAACTTGTTCTCACAAGGAAAATTGTCCGCTTATCCTCACATGTATACCGTTAAATGTGGGTGAACGATGGAAAATTAGTTTTCATTGTGGAACACACAATGATGATTTACTTGATATTGTAATCGGTCATTCATATTTGGGGTGTTTAAACGAAGAAGAAAAGAAATTTGTTAATGACATGACAAAGTATAAGCTTGCACCAAGGTTCATTTTGAATGCTTTATAAGAGAGAAATAAAGTTAATCTCACAATTCCCAGTCAAATATATAAAGCAAGGAGTACTTATCGATCATCGTTGAGAGGTTCGTACACAGAAATACAACGTTTGTTAAAGTTGATACAACAAGAAAATTATGTGTATTGGACAAGAAGACAGGAGAATTCAAATGTTTTGAGAGATATATTTTGGATGCATCCTGATTGCATAAAGTTGTTAAATATATTTCATTTTGTTTTGATATGTGATAACACATACAAAACAAATAGATATCAGTTACCATTACTTAAAATTGTCGGTGTCACATCTACTAGTTTGACATTTTCGGTTGGGTTTGCTTACTTGGAACAAAAGCGACAAGATAACTTCATATGGGCATTTGAAAAGGTACGACAGTTGTTCGTCTTTGAGACTTTAATGTCTAAAGTTATTGTGACTGATATAGATCTTGTCATGATGAATGCTATTAGTGTTGTGTTTCCTACTTCAATACATTTGTTATGTCGTTTTCATATTGAAAAAAATATTGGGGCAAAATGCAAACAATATGTGAAAAAGGATAAACAAGTTGAAGTAAGGATTTATGGAAAAAAAATTATATATTCAACTACTGTGGAGGAGTATGATCATCACTTGCAATACTTTGAGCTAGTGTATGCCGATATTATTCTTTTTGTTGATTATGTGAAAGATTCATGGTTGACGCCTTACAAAGAAATATTTGTCAAGGTTTGGACCAGTAGAGTGATGCATTTGGGAAACAAAACACCTAACAGGTATTTTTAAATTATGATTTGTTTTGTTTTAGAAAATATGATTTACTAGCTTATGTGATTTGTTTTAATTTGTGTTTAATTTATTGTAGAGTTGAGTCTGCTCATTGGATATTGAAAAACATGTTGCAAACTAGTTTTGGTGATTTGTGTAAAAGTTGGGATGTTGTGAATATGATGTTGAAGAACCAAATATGTATCATTCAATCGTCTTTTCAGAAAGCCATCAAGGATGTTGAGCACGAGTATAATTCACCATTTTTTCAAAGCCTACATCAATGTGTCTCAAGGAAATGTTTAAAAAAATTGACAAATAGTTAAAGAGGGTGAAGATTGTAGGTACTGACAAAATAAAATGTGATTGCTCAATCACAATAACTCATAGATTACCATGTGCTTGTGAGTTGACAAAGTTGCAGATATCTGGTAATATTATCACTTTAGATAGCATTCATGTTTTTTGGAGAAATTTAAGCATTGAGCATGAATTGAAGGATGAAGAATCTTTACCAGATTATGACTTTTCAGAAGAGTGAAAGCGTACATGAAGAAACAAGATACTGTTGGTCAAAGGATATTCAGGGAGTATGTTGATGCCTCTCAAGAATCTGCAAAGCAACCATCTCAACAATCTGCAAGGTAACTATCTCAATGTTTTGCAAATCAATCAGCACAATATCCTGCAAGGCAACCATTTAACATACATTTTCCTACTTTTATACATCCGTATATTGTTGAAATAATAGATGTTGTGCCTGATGGAAATTGTGGGTTTCACGCGATTGCAGCATTGTTAGATTGGACTGAACAATCTTGGCCTTTAGTTCAATCCCAATTGGATAAAGAGATTCATCTGCATCAAGACCTTTATTCCAATATTTTTTATGACAATGTTGAATTAGTGCAAAACTCATTGAAAATTGCAGAATTGGGTGTTCAAGGAAAAGATAAGTGGATGAGTATACCAGAATTGAATTATGTGATAACAACACTATATAATGTCATATTGGTGTCGTTGTCTCGTAATCTGAATATGACATTCTTTTCGCTAAACAAAGTACCATTAAAAGAGTCTTCTCTTATCTCTTTACTAGCAATAGGATTTGTCAATGAAAATCATTGGGCACAAGTAAAATTTAGGATTATTATTATTTAATAAATTAATGTTTAATATTTTCTTGTTCAGATAAATTAATGTTTTAATATTTTCTTGTTCAGATCAAATTGAAGTCTGATTGTCCTTTGCCACCTACCTCACCAAAATGGAAAGACTTTTGTAGTAAGTGTGCAAAGAAATGGGAAATAGCTTATCCAAAACGTCTGAAACATTGAGAACACATTGATCCATCATTTATCAAATTATCTTGTATTTCATTAAATGAAGATTAAAATACATGTTTGAATATTTTATCACTTATCATTTACGTTTTATCATTTACGTTTTATCATTTACGTTTTATCATACATAACACAATAAATAATCATCGTACAAGCATCTTAACTCAATTAATATGTCATAAACTTCACTAAATGGAGCTACCAAATCTATGGCCCTACGTACAAGCTCAGATGCTCTAAGGTCTCGTGTCGATGATGGATCAACATGTACAGAAGATGATGGACTATGTGCAGCACAAATAGGTGGACTCGAAGGTGCAATAGTAGATGGAGGGAGGATCAGAGAATGTGAAAGACTTATGTACCATGCATAGTAGTCTGCAGTGACCTCTCCAGGAAATGTCACACCAGGATATAGTCTTCGAAAAGCCGCTACAGATATGACCTCATAGTAGTCTGCCACTCTCAATCTATATTGTTCGACATCGGAGGAACGTCACACGGAATGCACTGAATACGACCAAACTGTCGAAGACATTGCTCTGGAAAATATGGGACTAAGACTCCACCACATTAAATGTATCCAAATAACATCGAAATGGTTATAAACAGATGATTTGCTCTATCATCATCATATGGTGTAAACACTACATCCTCGAGCAATAAAGCATCAAGTCTCTGACGATATATCATCAAAACACCTTCAATAACATATTTTGCAGTCCACCTACATGCTCTTGGAAGATGTGCAGGAACCGCTCCTTTATCGCCCCACTTACAGATGCTAGGGAAGTGATCGTAAATCCAGCACATCACCATATATACACAACTTAATAAATTGATAAATGACACAACTTAATATAAATCATATACCTGTAATAGAGTCATGTAACCTCTCAACTGTCGAGCGTCGTGGACAACACCATCTCCTAGATTGTCGTAAAGGAAAACCAATGTCGCGGTACCCCACAAATAGTCTCGAACACGATCTAAATCAATAAATAAACTAGCGTTGCCAACTAAATTCAACAGGTACGTTCTAGTCGCACACTGAAACTGGTTAGTTTGAATGAGACGACTATATAAATCACGCAACCATTGCAATCTATATTGGGCACATTTATTATAATTAATCTCAGCTAGTGCTTCCTCCCATGTTGCACTTGAGTACTCATATGCAGCTCTTGCAGCATTATTAGTGTTCATATTCAAATGTGCATTAAAATATTTATCATGGGGTGAGTATGAAGGAGAGTCGTGACGTCGTCTAACGTGATGGTCATCTCTCCAAATAGCAAATGAAATAAGTTGGTCTCACTATGCCACCTTTTAACAAATGCATATATCAAACCAGCATCAGCCATAATGAGGTAAGTTGAAGATAGCTGTAGCAGCTCAGATTCCCAAATCCAATGATGTACATGATTTGGCACATGAACTTCACCAAACTTCTTCAACTTCAATCCATGAGTAATAGTTTTTAACGATCCACGATACAGCGATTAATTACAAAATAATTAACAACTAGAAAAGATCAGTTTCCTTTACCATTCATTGATCAAATGCTTGAGCGTTTGGCTGGTAAGTCACATTATTGTTTCCTTGATGGTTTTTCTGGTTATTTTCATATCCATATTGCACTAGAGGACCAAGAAAAGACTACATTCACTTGTCCTTTTGGAACATTTTCCTACAGGAGGATGCCCTTTGGCCTATGCAATGCTCTTGGCACTTTCCAACGCTGCATGATTAGTATTTTATCTGACTTGATAGAAAACTGTATTGAAGTTTTCAAGGATGATTTTACTGTGTATGGTTCCTCATTTGATGCATGCTTGAACAATTTAGATAGAGTTTTGCATAGATGTATTGAAACTAACCTTGTGTTGAATTATGACAAATGTCATTTTATGGTTGAACAAGGCATAGTTTTGGGACATGTGATCTCTAAAAATGGGATTGAAGTAGATCCTGCCAAAATTAATGTGATTTCTAATTTGTCTTATCCATCTTGCATCCGCGAGATTCGTTCTTTTCTAGGCCATGCAGGTTTTTACAGGCGATTTATCAAGGATTTCAGCAAGATATCTCTTCCACTGTCGAATTTGCTGCAAAAAGATCTCAGTTTCACCTTTGATGACAAATGCAAGAAGGCGTTTGATTTCTTAAAGGCAACACTAACCTCTACTCCCATAATTCAGCCACCCAATTGGACCCTCCCTTTTGAAATTATGTGTGATGCATCTAACTATGTCGTGGGAGCAGTCCTTGCATAAAGGGTTGGTAAGGCTGCCCATGTTATTTATTATGCTTCTAGAACTTTAGATTCTGCACAGGCTAATTATACTATCACTGAAAATGAACTTTTAGCTATTGTTTTTGCACTTGATAAGTTTAGATCATATTTGTTAGGTTTGAAGGTAGTTGATTTTACTGACCATGCAGCTTTGAAGTTCTTGTTGAAGAAACCAGAAGCAAAACCAAGATTGATCCGGTGGATGTTGTTACTCCAAGAATTTGATTTAGAGATTAAAGATAAGAGTGGAGCTGAAAATTTGGTGGCAGATCATTTGAGCATAATAGAAATTTGGTGATTCCAAATACTATGTGTGGGATGATCCATATTTGTGGAAATTCTGCAGTGACCAGGTGATTAGGCGATGTGTTTCCCACCATGAGGCTCAATCCATTCTTCATTTTTGTCATGCCTCTCCAACTAGAGGACATTTTGGTCCTCAACGGACAACAAGAAAAGCCTTAGACTCGGGTTTCTTTTGGCCCACTTTGTTTAAATATGCTTTTGAGACTTACAAAACTTGTGAACAGTGCCAAATAGCAGGAACAACAATCACTCGTAGGAGTGAGTTGCCTCAACAACCTATGCTTTTCTGTGAAGTATTTGATGTGTGGGGCATTGACTTTATGGGCCCTTTCCCTGTATCTTTTGGTTATGTCTATATTTTACTAGTTGTTGATTATGTTTCGAATTGGGTAGAAGCAATACCCACTAGGACTAATGATTCTAAAGTTGTTGCAGGTTTTATCAGATCAAATATTTTTTCCAGGTTTGGAATACCCGAGCCATCGTAAGTGATCAAGGCACTCATTTTTGCAATTGCACCATGAATGCTTTGCTTCGGAATTATGGGGTTGTGCATAGAGTTTCTACACCTTATCATCCCCAGACTAATGGGCAAGCTGAAGTCTCAAATAGGGAAATCAAACAGATCTTAGAAAAGATGGTGCAGCCAAACAGGAAATTATTGGAGCCACCGACTTGAAGAAGCTCTTTGGGATCATAGAACAGCCTACAAAACACCAATAGGAATGTCCCCTTATCGACTTGTGTTTGGTAAGGCATGCCACTTCCCAGTAGAAATAGAGCACCGTGCTTATTGGGCGGTCAAGAGTTGTAACCTTGAGATGGAGAAAGCAGGTTTGGAGAGAAAGCTTCAATTACAACAACTTGAAGAGCTTAGACTTGAAGCTTACGAGAATTCTCGCATCTATAAGGAGAAAACTAAGTCCTTTCATGATAAGATGATTTCTAAGAAGAAATTTTCCATTGGCCAAAAAGTTTTATTATTCAATTCCCGTTTGAAAATTATAGCTGGGAAACTTCGATCGAAGTGGATTGGCCCTTTTGTTGTTACTAACATTTTTCCTCATGGTGCAGTGGAAATAAAAAGTGAAAACACTGAAAAAATGTTCAAAGTAAATGGACAACACCTCAAGCTATTCCATGAGAGCTTTGTGCTTGAAGATTCTACCATATAAGAACTCTCCTTGGAAAAGCCCACCTACACTGAAGTTTAAATAGGGAGCTCCCTTTTCTTACTCGTATTTTATACTTGTTACTTTCATTGAGGACAATGTGTAATTTAAGTGTGGGGGTATTATTTAGGATTCTATAGTTATAATTTTAATTATTATAATTCCAATAATAAAAATAAAATAAATAAAAAATGGACATTGCATTGTATGCTTTTTCATCAGATTTTATGGTTGTAAATGTTGAGAGTTTGTTTGGATTGGCATGATTAGATAGTATTTTTGCATTCTTGGTAAAATAAATTGGATTAAAATGCTAAAGTATGTATCATTTGTGATAAGTCATTAACCTTTGTGAGATTTTTGAGCCTTATTATGAATGGAATACATATTTCCATTCTTTTTTTTTCTTGTGTGTTATCTCACTCGTGATTGCTAGTTACGCCAGAATTTGACTTGACTCTTGTCCGTATGCATATATTAAAATGATCTAGGCATTTGTTTCTAATTAAGCTACCAGCCACATAAGCCTACCCTACAATTATCCATTTGTTTAAGCCCCTTTGAGCCTAATTACCCCATTTTTTGTTATATAGCTCATTACAAGCCTAAAAGTGAAAAACAATGAATTGTCTCAATCTTGGGGGATAAAGGAGTCTTTCCATACATAAATTTAGGGCTGCTCAACTTTTTTGAGAGTGATGAAAAAAAAAAGAAACAAAAAAGAAAGAAAGAAAAAAAAAACGAAAGAAAGAAAGAAAGAAAGAAAAAATTTATATATATATATATATATATATATATATATGAGGAAAAATGGTTGTGTTATGAACAAAGAGAGTATGAAAATAAAAGTTAATGATGTTTTGTTGAGTTACTTAATGTTGTTTTTCTCTCTTCATCAATACTCCTTTATCCTCTATGATTTTCAGCCCTAGTCTCCTTAGGATTATCTCACCCTTACCTTGGCCACATTACAACCTAAATAAAGAACTTTTGATCATTATCTGCATGTGTTTCAAATATAGATTATAGAGGTTTGTCAAGCCTATGGTAGTGCTAGCTTTCATGATGTGTTTGGAGTGTAAACAGTATCCCAAACAATTTGAGTGTAAACACTTTGAGAGAATTTTATATCTCGGGAGGACTCTATCACTTATGATCCATATTTTAGTTAACTTGTCCTCTTGTTTTCCTTGGTTGTGATAACAAAACTATTCATAATTGCCTTAAGCTAGAAATATTTTTCTCTCTCACCAGTTGCATTCATAAAAATATTTGGAATCACATGCATTGTTTTGCTCAGAGTACAAAAGTTTAAGTGTGGGGGAATTTGATCATAGCATTTGGGCACAAGTTTTTAGGTTTTGATTTTGTTATTTTAAAAGCTCTTTATAGCTTAGATTAATATTTTTAGCTCGTTTCTAAACTTTGGGTCGAATTTGAATTATAATTTTATTATTTGTATTTTAATTTTATTTATTACATTTTGACTCTTTCTCGCTTTGTAGGTCATAACTTGAGCTCTGGATATCGGATTGGCACATATGAGCAGGCGTTAGAAAGATTAATATTTGAGCTACAACTTTTGTGTTGGAAGGAAAGACCAATTCCGAACTTTATTGGGCCGAAATTGTAAATTTCGTAATATGAATTTTTGTAATAACTTTAATTAGCGGACCACTTGTTTTAAAACCCTAAACCCTAAGGTCCAATATCAAGTACTATATATTGACAGTTTTGTTTCTTTTCTAAGGACGGAAAAATTAGGATTCAAATTGCTACAAGAAATAAATAGTGTTATTTTAATTTCATGAAAGGCTAATTTTATAAGATTAATCCACGAGTTCAGAGTTTCATTAACACCTTGAGATTCAGGTTACACTGTCAATTTCAATTCATGATTCTATTCTTGTTTATTTGATTATATTGATATTTTGATTGCTTAAATTGAATTTCAATAGGATTGATTAAATTTATTTGATAGAATTTGGTTTCGGTTTCTAATTTAATTGAATTATAATTTTGCGACGTTTGATCGTTAATTGTAATATTTTGATGATTGTGATGCTTAATCCAATCAAAGAAACCAAATTCACATAGGATTGATTACGCTTGTTTGATCAATTATATAGTCAAATAAGAATAGAATCATAAATTAGAAATTAAACTCATTAATAGAATCTGTGATAGGTCTGAAACTCGAATAAGTGGATTAATCGTTTTGCTCATCTGTTAGATAAAAAAATCTAAAAACCCCCTTTTTAATTTCAATTTTCAATTCGGTTATTATTATTATATCAGAAGTCCTTGTGAAACAATTCGAATTATTACCTCTATTTATATTTTATCAATTGTATTTGACCCGTGTGCGACAACGGATCAATGGTGTATAAGCTTCCTAAAGCTTTGTATGGGTTAAAACAGGCCCCTAGAGCTTGGTACAACAAAATTGATAGTCACTTTCACAATCAAGGCTTCAGGAGGAGTGAAAATGATGCAACTCAAAGGCTTTGAATATTCAGTTTAAAATGAATATATTTGTTGGACACATTTCCCAAGTGTTAGATATATTTTAAAGCAATTAAACATGTGTTTATTTGTTGTCCAGAACGTTCTTGACAAAATGAAGAACATTCTTGCTTTTGGGTTTCATGGAAAACGTGAATGAGTGAGTGAATGAATTGTCACATGTCAGTTGGCACTGTTTTGAGTCTGGTTTATGCAGAACTTTCTACATAATATTATAAGTACAATGTACTTGTGTCTTTGCTCACAGCTCATCAATTTGGAGATCACTCATGAGGTTGTTTTTTCACCTTTGGGTATTGATCTCTAGTTCTAGGCTTCACCAATGATTTGAGCAGTCTTGATACTCTTTAATATGTGGTTTATACTATGGAAAATTATCTCTTTTAATTATGTCTTTAAAAGAGAATTAGAACCAGAATGTTCTTTTGTAAAACAAGAACATTCTTCGTTTCTATTTTTTTGGAGTGCTGAACTTTGACATCTGTTATGTGTCAGTCCTTTGTCTCAGAAACGTGATGTCCTTTATGCAAAATGGTGCAGCAGTAGTGTCCTTGTTGTCATGGTTGTCCTTTCTCATAGCTCGTCAATTTGGAGATTGATCTTCATGTTTTGCTTTGCCTTTGTTGATCTTCTTTGATAGAATCTATCCAAAATAATCTTATATAGATTATTAACTTCTTCTATGATGAATATTGATGTTTTATAGTGTAGATAGATTTACTTTTGTAGCCCAGATTGATGTTAAATTACATCAGATTTTGCTCTTTATAAACCAGAACGTTCTAGGATTAAAGTTATGAAAACGGAGAATGTTCTTGCTTTTCTGTTTTGAGTGATTGCTGGATTTCGACAATTCGGACAACTGTTGCGGGCCAAGCTTTTCTATTTTGTACGTGTGTCAGTGATGCAGGGATTTGTCATTTCTGTTTAGTTTGTACTTGCTTACTTTAGCCATCAACTTTGAGGATTAGTCTTGCTTTTTATTCTTGATGCATCGTTTTGCTTTTTGTTGATCTTATGGAAAGAATATGTCCAAAATGATCTTGAGTATATAATTATGTTCCTTTGTAATGAATACTGGTGATTTGCAATGTAGATTGTTCTATTTCTGTATCCCAAATCAATCTTGAATTAAAAAAGACTTTGTTCTTTGTAAACCAGAATGTTCTTGGATCAATGTTGTCAAAACCATAACATTCTTCGTTTTTCAGACTGTTGTCCAGAATGATCTTCGTTCATGACAGTCAAGCTGGAGAATATTCAGATATGTCTGGTCTTGCTAATTCGTGATATTACCCCTTTGTGATTTGAGTAGTTTCTTTGAATTTGATTATCTCAGTTTGTTCCTTGCCAAGTGTTGATGAAACTGATGTAAAATTCAGAGGCTGAAACTTCTTTTAACTAGTGGAGATTGATTGATCATGGAGATGTGATGATCATTCTTGAAACTAGAGAACATTCTCCATTTTCCATATTTTGCTAAGAATTTTCTCCTTTCTTGTTTGTTCATATTTTTCTTTTCGTGTTGATTTATTCTTGCTTTACTTGGATCCTATCTTTAATTAATACACTTAAACACACATGTTAAATACCAAAATACTTAGAATCATAATTAACATTTTTAATTAACTTTTTGTTTGTTTTCATCAAAACCTTAAATTGAGATTTTGTCTCAACAATGTCCCCCCTTTTTGATGATGACAAACATGTTAATTTAGATTTTAATTTTGATTATAATTTTAATCATAGAGAGCTTAAAAGCTCCCCCTTCGAATATGCTTTAGATTTTTGAACCAACATAAAATCTAAAATAATTCTCCCCCTTTGTCAACAAAAAAAAAAAATGGGGAATACAAAGGAAGTGCAAATGTAGGAATCAGTAACATGAGTATACGACATATAGAAATCATGTGTTTGATCAATGCATTCATATATCAAATTTATAAGTTTGCATAACATCGAGTAACACAATATGGATGATGATCAGTATTGCAATCAAGATATATATAATGATAACAAAGGCAACATTACATAATTATATGCAAACATATGCAACCATTTTAACACACTCGAAAATCTTTCAATGAATATATTCTTCCCATTTTTTTAAAAATGAGTTGACTTCTGTTATAATAAAATAAAATTTTCTAAAAACTCCTCCTGAATATTATGAAATTAATATCCTTTAATAATTCAAAGTTTCATCATACAAGTAATATGCCTCTTTGTTCTTGATCCTCTTTAATAAGAGACAACATTTTGATTTGAACATGATCATACTTACTTGTTATAAATAGATCCATATTTTATTTTTAAAACTAAAGAGAATGAGCACATATATGGGAGCAAAATAAGATGAATATGATATCATATCAGATATATTTTGTAAGACCCTTAATTTTAAATCTTAAATTATACTATTTTAGGGTATTTTGTGTTGAATTTCTTAGGCTTTTAGCCCAGTTTTTGGTATTAAGTGAGTTAAATGCCAAAAATATATTTTTAGAAATTGGATTAAAATTATTTGTCAGAAAATAATTTATTTAAGTTGCGAAGAATATAACACCGGACTATTTTGTTAAAAATATCACTCGTTGCTGGAAATTTATTTGTCAATTGACTTGCGACGAGAGTAAATATTTTTATCAAAATAGTTTGAGATGTGAGTGAAGTGATGTGTGTAAGAGTTGTTAGATATTCGTTTGGGTTTGGTTTTAAGTATATATATATATATATATATATATATATATATATATATGTGAAAGGAAGGCAAGGCTAGAAAAGGGTAAAAAAACAGAAAAGTTTCCTCTGCCTTGCGAACACTTTCGTTTTCCTTCTTTCTTTGCCTCGCGAGTTCATTCCTTCTTCCTTCTCCTTTCTTTTGCTTTCTTTTGCTTCAAGAAAAGAAACCCAAGGCTTGGGGGTGAGAAAGAGAAGATTTCCCAGCTTCCTTCTTCTTCTTTGATTCGAAAACGAAGAAAAACAGTGTTAGGGGTTTTCAAAACCGTCAAACACAAACCCCCACTTTTCTTTGACATTGGAGCTTTGATTCAAGAAGTGACAGAAGAGAAAATTGCTCATTGCAATGCTACGGTGCTAGGGAGCCAACTTTGGAAGCGACATCACGAGCGGAAATTTTATCGGAATTAATCGCGGTGCCGTAATCGCTTGCTAAAGCTACTGTTATGGTAAGGACTCCTTTCAAATTTCTAGCTTGCATATAGGATGATATATGTGTATTTGTGGAGTTGGAATTTGGTGAATTTGATGGATGATTTTGTGGAAAAGGAAATTTAATTCATTTATGTGTGTTTTGAGGAAATTAAATTTGATGTGTTTTACGTGTGGATTTGTGAAAAATGAATTTAATGTAAAGTGTGGATTAAATTTGATGTGTTGAGGAGTGGTTTGTGAAAATTAATTTGGCTTGATTCATGTTTCAGGAATGTAGAAATTCATGGGTGATTGATGATTAGATTTGGTGTGGACTTGTGAAAAATGAATTTAATGAAAAGTGTGGATTGAATTTGATGTGTTAAGGAGTGGTTTGTGAAAATTAATTTGGCTTGATTTATGTTTGAGGAATGTGGAAATTCATGGGTGATTGATGATTAGATTTAGTGTGGATTTTGTGGAATTTGAATTGATTGAATTTAATGTGAAAGGTGGATTAAATTTGATGTGTGGTGGTGGAAAATATATGTTGAGTATGCTCTGTGTTGAATTTGAAAATCATTAGTGTTAAATGAGTATTAAAAATGAGGAATCTTTTAATATCTGCATTTACTTAATGATTGTTGTGGAAAGAGTCAGAGTATGCTCATGTATTTCATAGTACATGGTGACTGTAATGGTGCCATGGTGATAGTGGTGACCGTGATGAGCCATGAGATGATGCTATGTGATTTGTTGGTTCATCTTATCCTTACGGGGGTGCCATATGATTTGTTGGTGCCATGTGATGGGCCACGATTGCACTCTAGAAAACAGTGTAACGCATGTGATAGGCGACACTTTAGTAAATCGTGCGGACCTGTGATGGATGGCACATTGATAATTAGTATAAGGCCTGTGATAGGCGATACAATTATGATTTACGCCCCTTCGAGGAGGGTTTTGATTGGAATTCTGGAATTCATGCATTTTGGGCATATACGCATTGCATTAGGGTGCTTGGCATGCGAGTCATGTTTGATATACAGTGATGATTGTATATGTATGCTCAATTGTGGTTGTGATTGTGCCCTAATTGGTAAGTATGATTATTTGTGTAAGACCCTTAATTTTAAATCCTAAATTATACAATTTTAGGGTATTTTGTGTAGAATTTCTTAGACTTTTAGCCCAATTTTTGGTATTCAGTGGGTTAAATGCCAAAAATATACTTTTGGAAAGTGGATTAAAATTATTTGTCGAAGAATAATTTATTTAGATTACGAAGAATATAATTCCGGACAGTTAGTTAAAAATATCACTCGTTGCTGAAAATGTATCTTTCAATTGAGTTGCGACGAGAATAGATATTTTATTAAATTAGATGAATGAAGTGAGGTGTGTAAGAGTTGGTAGATATTCGTTTGAGTTTGGTTTTAAATATAATATATATATATATATATATGTGGTTAGAAAGGAAAAGAGGAAAAGAAAAGAAACAGAGGAAGCAGAATCGCTCCCCTCCTCGCAAACGCATCATCCTTCTTCCGCCATTCTTTTTGTTTTTGCTTTCTTTGTTTTCTTTTGCTCAAGAATAGAAACCCAAGGCTAATGGGTGAGAAAGATCAAGTTCCCAACTCCTTCCTCCTTCTCGGATTCAAAAACGGAGTTAGGGATTTTAAAACCGTCAAACACAAACCTCCTCGTTTCACCTAGATCTAAGCTTCGTTTCGCGAAGAGATAGAAGGGAAAGTTGCTCACTACCACGCTACGGTGCTAGGGAACCAACTTTGGAAGCGACGTTGCGAGCGGAGATTTTACCGGATTTACTCGCGGTACCGTAATCGCACGTTAAAGCTAACGTGAAGGTAAGGGCTCCTTCCAAACTTTTAGTTTGCATTTAGGGACTTATATGTGGTTGTGTGGAAAAGAATTTTGTTAGGGTTAAAGTAATGTTTCGTGGAAAATGAATTTAAACTCATTTATGTATGATTTTGAGTAAATGAAACTTGTTGCGTTTGAGTGGTGGGTTGTGTTGATTTGTGTTCGTCGTATTTGACGTGTTCTTAATTAATACTGATGAAATTTGATATGTGTATGTTGGATTTTGTGGAGAAATGAATTGATGTATTTTGGTGTGAGTTGTGGATTGAATTTGATAATATGTTTGAGTTCGTTTTGTGTGGAATTTGAAAACCATTAAGTTAAACGAGTATTAAGAATGGGGAATCTCTTAATGTCTTGTTTAATTAATGTGTGTTTGAGAAAATCGTTTAAGTTAAATGAGTATTAAGAATGGGGAATCTCTTAATGTCTTGTTTACTTCATGTTTGTTTTGAAAATCGTTTAAGTTAAATGAGTATTAAGAATGGGGAATCTCTTAATGTCTTGTTTACTTAATGTTCGTTTTGAAAATCGTTTAAGTTAAAAGAGTATTAAGAATGGGGAATCTCTTAATATTTCTGTTTACTTAATGTTTGTTGTGAAAATCGTTTAAGTTAAAAGAGTATTAAGAATGGGGAATCTCTTAATATTTCTGTTTGCTTAATGTTTGTTGTGAAAATCGTTTAAGTTAAAAGAGTATTAAGAATGGGGAATCTCTTAATATTTTTGTTTGCTTAATGTTTGTTGTGAAAATCGTTTAAGTTAAATGAGTATTAAAAATGGGGAATCTTTTAATATTTGCATTTGCTTAACGATTGTTATGGATGGAGTCAGTATATGCTCATGCATTTTCATGCTTTTTGTAAATTGTGCAGACCCGTGATAGGTGGCACCTTGATAAATAGTACTTTGGCCCATGATAGGCGGTACATTTACGATTTACGGTTTTTTGTAAATTGTGCAGACCCGTGATAGGTGGCACCTTGGTAAATAGTACTTTGGCCTGTGATAGGCGGTACATTTACAATTTACGTTCTTTTTAGTAAACCGTGTAGACCCATGATAGGTGGCACCTTGGTAAACGGTACGGGCCCGTGATAGGCAGTACGTTTATGGTTTACGCTTTTTAGTAAATCGTGCAAACCCGTGATAGGTGGCACCTCGGTAATTGGTACTTCGGCCTGCGATAGGCGGTACAATTATGATTTACGGCCCTTCGAGGAGGGTTTTGGTTTGGAATTCCGAGTCCATGCATTTTGGCATATACGTATCGCATTAGGGTGCTTGGCACGCGAGTCATGTTTGATTCAAGTTTATGATTGAGTGTTTTGAATTTGAGATGTCATTGTGATTGTGTTGATTTTGCTAAGTGTTACGTTTTGAAATTGTGTGTAAATGGGATGGATTTTAAAACTATTTTGAAACTCAAATTGTCGTGGTAATTGTGTTGAAATTGCTAAGTGTTATGTATTGATTATTGTGTGTAAGTGTGATGGATTGCAAAACTATTTCGAAACCCAATTTGTCGTGGTGATTGTGTGGGAATTGCTAAGTGTTAAGATTTGGAGTTGTGTATGAATGTGATTGAGTTAGTTTATGTATTTTTGGAAGAATATGCAGGGAAATCGATTTCCCAATCGATTGGATGAGTTACAGGGACTTCGCTAATTTGACAAAATCGATTTGCCAATTGATTTTATAATATGTTTTTCAAAACCATTTAAGAAATCGATTTGGAAATCGATTTGGCCATACAGGAACTCAGCAAAATTGACAAAATCAATTTGGAAATCGATTGGCTTTAATACAGGGGCTCAGTTATTCATTCAATCGATTTCCCAATCGATTGAATTAAGCCCAGAGTTCAAATTTCACTAAAAACCTTCAGGAAATCGATTTGGAAATCGATTGGCTTAGTAGAAATTCTTATTTTGAGTTAGATAATCGATTGCTCAATTGATTTATCAATGTTTTGGTCAGTTATGTATTACTTGATGGATTGAGAACTTTATTTTGATTTCATTTTTATTTGGCAAGTATTATATGAACTTTTAGCATATGGAAAACCCTTTTAAGGTGCATGCTAAGTTGAAAAGGTATTTTGTGCATTTAACAACTTAAATGTTATGTGTTAACTGTTAATTTCGGTTGGTGACCTTTTACAACTATTGTGGAAATCTGGGCTTTGCCCTCAGATGAGAGCCAGGACAATCCTACCGGTTCGTACCCTGCAGATGGGGATGTAGATGGGAATGCCTGACTGGAGCTATGTTAGGAGGATCTTACGGGGCGCGTGGAGATCACTCAGGGTGTTTAGTTTGTTTGGTAAAATGATCAGATTAGGTTGACATAGAGGGGACATATGTCTTTATTTTGGATTGTGTTTGTTTTATATTGGAAGATTGTATCTTTACTAATATTGTCAGCATGACATCTTGATAGCGTTTCAGCAAGTGTACTGAATCGTTGCAAGTAATAATAAAACGGTAGTACCGAGTGTCGAACTCAAGGATAGCGTTTTACTATTGAATTATATTTGATTACTAAAATTGAACAAAAAGGTTCCCAAGTTGATTGAAATAATGTTTGAAATTAACAACAATAATAAAATTGATCTTTTATAATGAGAAAAATGTCAGGGATGAGTTTCACTTCGAATCCAACCTTGGTGTCTAATTTGATCCTAGTTACTGAATTCCTTTATTGAATCATTACCGAATTATCTTCATTATTCTTGTCCTAATGTCTTAGTGACAGAACCTTTAATTCCAAAGTAACCCCTAATTCCTTAGTAGATTTAAGATTAGAATTAAGCAATACCGTATAGAAATTCTCTTGTAAATTATTGCTTTGCAACTAATTTAATTGGTTTCATGACCTGCATCTATCCCTAGACTACAAATTCATGAATTTCTCATCTCAAGCATTCGTAAAGTCCACTTCCGTTTCAAAATACAAACCGTAGAACATTTTAATGTTGATCAAGCAATAAAAAGCATTAAGCACAGAGATGAGAAAAACAATTCAATAAACTCATTCATATAACTAGAAATCAAATCAGAAAAATAAGGGTTTCATCTGGTTACACTCATCTCTAACAAATAGGGTTTAGTTACTCATGGTAGAGATACAAAAGATAAGGATTAAAGAAGAATTACAAGAATGATTCATGGATGATTCTTGATAAAACTGCTTCAATGGAGTTAGAAACGGCCGTCTTTGAGTTTCCATGCTAGGGCACAAGTCTCCCAACTTCCCAAGAGTCAAAAAGATCCAAAAAACAGTAAAAAATTGCGTTTTTATGATTGGTGATGCGCGTCACGCGCTCTAGGCGCGGGTTGGCAGAGCTGAATGCTGTAAAATGCGCTCCAGGCGCGCAGGGCGCGCTTCAGGCGCGCGTTGGCAGAGTTGAATGCTATAAAATGCGCTCCAGGCGCGCAGGACGCGCCCCAAGCGCGCAGCATCTGCTGTCTGACGTATTTTGCATTTTGTTTGGCTTTCGCGTCTGAATTTGGCCCTGGTGTCTTCTTGAAAGTTGTAGATATGGATCTTAGCTTTCATTAGCACTTGGAATGACTCTAATTGGACATCTAGAACTCCAGATATGGCTGAAATACTCCAGATGTATCATGTTGATTTTTCACCAAAATTCAGCATTGCACTTAAAAACAAAACGCAATGTAAAATTACGAAAAACTCCTACTAAATCACTGAAATACAAGCATAACCTATTAATAACTTCAAAGAACAAAAATAAACCGAATGTATCAAATAAATCCTTAATTTAACTGATGATTGAAGATAAATAAGACTAAAATAGTGGAAAATTATACATATGATGAAGAGTTATCACAACCCCAAACTTAATCTATTGCTTGTCCCCAAGCAACAATTAATTTCATGTTTGGTGTAGTTAAAAATAACCTTAAACTCAATTTCTCAAATCACATCAAACTCAATGTTCAGTTTCAGCTACTGCAAACATCCCTCATGCTCTATGGTTGCTAAAAAAAAATTTACAAGATTTGTACACATTGGCATTCATTTATCAAATTCAACTCTCTCTTCACACAACCTCACCAAAATTCTCTCAAGTGTTTAGAAGGGTTATGAATTTATCACTCAAATCCTAGAACATGCATCACGCTACCATAGGCTTGAAAAAATTCTAGTTAGTCATCACTATGCAGCAAATACATACATTTTTAGAGGACTTCCGGGTTGTAATGGGGCTTAGGTAAAGGTAGGACATTTTGGGATAGTAGGCTTTAGTGCTTGGAGTTAGGTATGTACTTCCAAATTATTCTACCGTTTTCTTTTTCTTTTTATTATGGAGATTCTCAAACATTGAACACAGAACCAAAAATATATTATTTATCGTTTTTTTTTTTTTTTTGTGAGAATCACCACCCCAAACTTAAAAGGTTGTTATCCCATGTGCAACCCCAAACTTAGAATTTGATCAATACATAACAAAACTTTTCTACCTAACTCCATGTAGGGTGATGTAATTGAAGCAGGGTGTTTTTTATTTTTTTTATTTTTTTTTATTTTTTTGTGTTTTGTGATGTGGCTAGTAACCGAAATAAAGGGGCAAGGCTCAAAGGGGTTAGCAAAGGATACATTTTTATAGGGTAGTTAGAAAGGCTCAAACGACCAAATAAAATTGCCTCAATGTATGCATAAATTACAAGTGATGCAAGTCAGAATTAGTGCAAGTTCTGAAGGGATAATATATGTTTGGATAATCACACAGCAAAGAATTTAAGTGTTTAGGCTCAAAAACTCACAGCTAGGATAATAAGAGAGAGTATGAACAATCAACATAATGCCAAACATGTATTCGAAAAGTTAACATTGTATTTTTGAAAAACTTGATGGCCTATTAGCCTTCTGCAACCATTTAGTAATCAAGCATGTATGCATTAGAGAGACTTATCGATTTGGGCAATAACATAATCAAAGAAATAGAGTTTAACTTTCGAAATTCCAAACAGAACTTAAAGATCAAGTGCAAGTTATTACAACTTTTCATCATCAAACCAAGAAAACAAGAAGAAACAAAGAAAAGCAGATAGACTAGACTAAAACAAAGAAGAACAAGAAAAGAAACAAAGAAAATAAAAAAAGAAAAAAAAAACTAAAAAATAAAAGAAAGAAAACTTCTCTAGTTTAGCAATTCAAGGATCCTCGTTTAGCTCATCTGCTCCTGTTCCGCTCTGGTCGCCTGTGTAATGGTGAGGTGTAAATAGATCAGCATAAAACATGCCTCCCGGTGTCTGTTGAGAAGAGGCGAATGCTCGATAGAGATTGGTCATCCCCAACTCTAATCTGGCGTGTCTATCTCGCTGATCAATCATTACTCATTCCATCATGGTTTCCAATCTACCGATTCTGTCTTCATTAGAGGGCTGGACTAGGTGTGGGGGTGGTGCTGTGGTTCCTGTGGTTCAGTATGGTCCTCTGCTGGCATCGCTGCTGGTGGGGCAACAGGGTAGTCTGCTGGAATCATAGAGTGTTTTGTTATCCATCTTGCAGTGATTGGAGTAGCTAGCTTTAACATTTCTTCGCCTTGTCTTGGTACCACTCTCACCAACTCACATAATTTGCCTATCAGGGAGGCGTGATGGAAGTAGCCTGTTGGAGGATCAAGAACGGCTGTGCCCCGAATATCATTTGCTATTAACATGGCCACATTAATTTTGTCACCTTTCAGGATAGCAAGTAGTAGACATGCTCTTTGAAATGTTATATCGGATACATTCGAACATGGCAATAGTGTATGATGGACAAAAGTACTTCATGCTTTAGCAATCGGGGTGAGGTCCAATGAGCGTAATTTCCGAACGGAGCCATCTCTATTTCGTACCCAATCTGTGTCTGGTCTGCATAAAGTGTGTAGGATTTCCTGACTGCTGGCTCTTATAAGTTGTTTTTCCATAGCTAGAAAGCGGCAATCATTATAGTTTGGAAGGCCAAGGATTTCATTGATGACTTGAGGTGTGAAAGGCACCCTTTTCCCCCTCACATAACTCACATATTGGTCAAGTGGGAATGGTTGGTCAGACTTTAGATCGGAGGCATTAGAGTAGAATTCCACAGCTAATGATTTGCTAGCTGCGGTGACAAATGTGGTCAGTTTCTCCCATCCTCTGGCAGCAATCATAGCCTGGATGTCAACAAATTCGTCGTCTTTCAACTGAAAATTCTTTTCACTTACGAACTTGTGGACTGCTGGAAGTTTGGCGTAGTATTCTTGGGTTGCCATGTTCTTGAATAGGAATGCATCGTGTTGTGGGGCAGAGGATGTAGTTGCAACCTTAGTTCGTTTTGCCTTTTTTTGGGTTGCCATTAGGTCCTGCAAAACAAGTAGTCACCCCCAAAGTTCTGAATATTCCAAGTTAGAGATAATTAATTTAAGCGCGGTCGATCTTGGAGAAATAAAATCATACATGGCCATGAGTTTGTCCACTAACGTTCTAAGTGATAATAATGCATGTGCATTGGTTGTGTCATTTTAACAAACAGTTGGAATGCAAGCATGATGATGGTTGTGACATTTTTTCAAACAGTTGGCATGCAGGCATCATAGTGGTTATGACATTTTATCAAACAGTTGGCATGCAGGCACAATATTGGTTATGACATTTTATCAAACAGTTGGCATGCAGGCACAATAATGAATGAAAAACCCCTAATCTCACAACCATTTACCCCTATTCGAACTAACTAACAACACACATGCATGCATCATGTATACAATTCAGTATAAATTCACGTTTACAAGCGAAAACGAAAAAAAACCCATGCATGAGTAACCAAGAATGAGTTGCTATTAGAAGTTTATGGAAGCTTACTTGAGGATGGGATTTGGATAGGGGAGAGACACTTACTTGAGGATGAGACAAATTCGTGACTGTGTGTGCAGAGAGGGAGCTTGACCTCCAATGATTATGGTGTTTGTGAAAGAAGGATGGTGTGTGTGCAAGAGAGAATGTTTACCTCTTTGTAGTGTTTAAAAGCCCAAAAGTGCCAAACTGCTGTTAAATGCGCTTCAAGCGCATGAGGCGCGCTTCAGGCGCTGGCAAGTCAGTGGCAAATATGTGAAATGCGCTTCAGGCGCATCAGGGCGCGCTTCAGGCGCGCGTTGTACAGAGCAGAATTTTAAGAATGCGCTTCAAGCGCATGAGGCGCGCTCCAAGCGCGCATTATACAGAATGGAAATCCAAGAATGCGCTTCAAGCGCATGAGGCGCGCTCCAGGTGCGTTTTTCACAGATTAAAATTTCCAGAATGCGCTTCAAGCGCATGAGGCGCGCTCCAGGCGCGTTTTTGCTCCCTCTCAACAAAAAAAACACTCCCTAACACATTTTTTTGATTTCTTGCTTATACTAAACATCAAGAATGAATAAAATTAGTAATTAAAAGCTAAAATTGAAATTAAATGAAGTGACGTCAAATTAAAATGAAAAGGATACGAAGTTGGGTTGCCTCCCAACAAGCGCTCGTTTAGTGTCCTGAGCTTGACAATTCACTCTTCAAGTTGTGTCCAGATGGATGGACTCCATCGAAAGTTTTGACTCCTCCCCGAAATACGATTTGAGTCTTTGTCCATTGACTTTGAAGTTCCGATCGGAGTGTGTATCTTTCAACTCTACTGCACCGTGTGGAAATACCTTGATTACCTTGAAAGGGCCTGACCATCTTGACTTTAGTTTTCCGGGAAACAACTTCAATCTTGAGTTGAATAGGAGAACTAGTTCTCCTTCTTGGAATTCCTTTAATCTGATTTTTTTGTCATGCCATTTCTTGGTTTTTTCTTTATATATCTTGGCATTCTCATAGGCGAAATTCCGGAATTCCTCTAACTCGTGAAGTTGAAGAATTCTCGCCTCGCCTGCCTTGCCCAAGTCAAAGTTCAAATACTTCGTCGCCCAAAACGCTCGATGCTCAAGTTCGAGAGGTAAATGACAAGCTTTACCATACACCATTTGATACGGTGACATACCCAGGGGGGTCTTAAAAGCTGTTCGGTAGGCCCAAAGTGCATCATCCAGTTTCGTTGACCAATCTTTTCGTGAGGCAGTTACTGTCTTTTCTAGGATTTGTTTAAGCTGCCTATTGGAGACTTCAACTTGCCCACTCGTTTGTGGATGATATGGGGTTGCCACTCTATGACGCACATTATATTTCTTCAGAAGGTGTTCCATATTTCGGTTTAGAAAATGGGTGCCTTCGTCACTAATCAAGGCTCGAGGCACACCGAAACGAGCGAATATGTTCTTCTTGAGAAAGGTGATAACCTGTTTCGAATCATTTGTTGGAGTAGCTATTGCTTCAACCCATTTTGAGACATAATCCACCGCCACTAAAATATAAACTTTATTATATGACGATGGGAATGGACCCATGAAATCAATACCCCACACATCGAACACTTCTACTTCTAATACAGGATTTTGTGGCATCTCATCCCGTTTTGAAATGTTACCGGTGCGCTGGCATCGATCGCATTTCTTCACATAGTTGAATGCATCCTTGAATAATGAAGGCCAAAACAGCCCCGATTGTAGAACTCTTGCTGCAGTTCGGTAACCACTGAAATGACCCCCATACTCAGAGTCGTGGCAGTGCCACATTACCTTTTCTTGTTCCTCCTCGGGCACACACCTTCGCAACAACCCATCCACTCCTCTTTTGTACAGAAAGGGTTCATCCCATACATAGAATTTGGCATCGTGGATAAACTTCTTTCGTTGTTGGTAAGTGAAATCAGATGGAATTGTACCCCCCACCTTGAAATTAGCAAAGTCGGCAAACCACGGTGCCATGGTAATGGCGAAGATGTGCTCATCAGCAAATTGATCTCGAATCGGTCTAATATCCTCATTCTCCTCTACTTTCTCCAATCGAGATAGGTGGTCAGCCACAGTGTTCTCTGATCCCTTTTTATCCCGGATCTCAATGTCAAATTCTTGTAGTAATAGAATCCATCTAAGCAGCCTTGGTTTTGATTCCTGCTTAGTAAACAAATGCCTCAAAGCAGCATGATCAGTGTAAACAATAACTTTCGATCCTAATAGATAAGACCGAAATTTATCAAAAGCATAGACTACAGCTAATAATTCTTTTTCAGTTGTAGCATAATTGTGTTGTGCGTGATTTAAAACATGACTAACATAGTAGATCACATGCAACATCTTGTCTTTTCTTTGTCCCAGAACTGCCCCAATAGCACTGTCACTTGCATCACACATGATTTCAAAAGGTAGTGACCAGTCAGGTGCAGTGATAATAGGGGCAGTTATCAGCTGGTTTTTCAAATTGTTAAAGGCATGCAAACAATCCTCATTGAATTTGAAAAGTGTGTCTTTCACAAGTAGGTTTGTAAGTGGTTTTGCAATTTTTGAAAAATCTTTTATAAACCTTCTATAAAATCCAGCATGGCCTAAAAAGTTTCTAATGCCTTTCTCATTGGTAGGAGGGGGAAGTTTTTCAATAACTTCAACTTTGGCCTTATCTACCTCGATCCCCTTGTGGGAGATTCGGTGGCCTAAAACAATTCCCTCTTTTACCATAAAATGACATTTCTCCCAATTTAGGACCAAGTTAGATTTTTCACACCTTTCTAATACAAGAGATAGATTAATCAAACAATTATCAAAGGACGACCCAAATACAGAAAAGTCGTCCATGAATACCTCAATATGTTTCTCAATCATATCAGAAAATATGGACATCATGCACCTTTGAAACGTGGTCGGCGCATTACACAGTCCGAATGGCATTCTTCGATAAGCAAATACCCCATACGGGCATGTAAATGCCGTTTTCTCTTGATCCTCGGGTGCTACAGCTATCTGATTGTACCCTGAATAGCCGTCTAGGAAGCAGTAATACTCATGTCCGGCTAACCGCTCAAGCATCTGATCAATGAAAGGGAGCGGGAAATGATCTTTCCTCGTAGCACTGTTCAATCTCCTGTAATCAATGCACACTCTCCAGCCTGTAACCGTTCGAGTAGGAATTAACTCATTCTTTTCATTTGTGATGACAGTCGTCCCCCCCTTTTTCGGTACAACTTGGACGGGACTTACCCAAGAGCTATTTGAAATTGGGTATATGAGGCCGGCTTCTAGTAGCTTTACCACCTCTTTCCTGATCACTTCTTTCATTACCGGATTCAATCTCCTTTGAGGTTGTACTACTGGTTCGTGATTGTCCTCCATGACGATTTTGTGCATACAAAAAGTCGGACTTATTCCCTTCAAGTCATCAATGGACCAACCAATAGCACCCTTGTGTTTCCGCAGAATTCTCAACAACTTTTCTTCTTGCAACTCGCTTAAGCTTGCACTAATTATGGCTGGATTTTTTTCTTCTTCACCCAGGAATACATATTTCAAATGAATAGGTAGCTGCTTGAGTTCAATCAGTGGTGTCTTTTTCTCCGCGGACTTGTCTTCATTTTCTTTCAACTCCTCCCATCTAGTAGGAAAACGAGGGGAGTAGGATGGTGATGCTTCTAACATGGCCAACACTTCTTTCATCTTTGGGTCTTCACTTTCTTGAACGACATCATGGGGTAGACATAAAACTCTTTCTAATGGCAAGCTGGGTGTTTGATGCGTTATTTCTTCATTAACTATCTCATCTAAAATCTCGATTCGATTGCACCCTTCTCTTTCCTTTGAGTGTTCCATGGCTTTCAGAATGTTAAAAGTGACGGTTTCCTCATTTACTTTCAAGGTTAAGGTGCCATCTGCTACATCAATCATAGCTCTCCCTGTTGCTAAGAACGGTCTCCCCAAAATCAAAGGAATGTCGTTATCTTCCTCCATATCTAGTACTACGAAATCTACTGGAAAAATGAACTTATCCACTTTGACCAACACATCTTCCACTACTCCATAAGGATGTTTCATTGAGCGATCCGCAAACTGTAACATTAGTTGTGTGTCCTTGACTTTTCCGATGCCCAGCTTTTTGTATATTGAAAGGGGCATGAGACTTACACTAGCTCTAAGATCACACAAAGCTTTCCCAAAAATTCTATTTCCAATAGCGCACGGGATTGAGAAGCTTCCAGGGTCCTTGAGTTTCGGTGGCAACTTCCTTTGTAGTATAGCACTACACTCTTCCGTAAGCATAACAGTTTCTCCTCCGATTTTTCTTTTTTTCGACAAAATCTCTTTCATGAACTTAGCATATGTCGGCATTTGCTCTAGTGCTTCTGCAAAAGGGATGTTAATCTGTAATTTTTTAAAAACATCAAGAAACTTCCCAAATTGTTTTTCAGTTTCTTCCCTCCTTAATCTTTGAGGAAATGGAAGTCTAATTTCTGGTTTGGGCAGTGGTTCCCTTTTTTGTACCACAGGTTCTTCCTCCTTTTCAATAACGATGTGCTTTTCCCTCGATATTGGTGTGACCATTTCCTCCAAGTGGGTTGAGGTCAAGGTGCTTTTACTCTGTTTGGCTTCAGGTGGTACTTGTTCCCTCATTTTGCCACTCCTCGTGGTCACTGCATTAACATTATTTCTAGGATTCGGAACTATGTCACTAGGCAAATTTCCGGACGTTCTTTGTGCCATTTGTTGAGCAAGTTGACCCACTTGAGTCTCAAGATTCTTTATTGATGCAGAGTGATTTTTCTGGACGGCTCTTGACTCTTCAATGAAAGAACTTGTGCTTGTAACTAGTTTCTCTATAGTGCTCTCCCAAGCAGCCTTTCTCGGTGGGAATTGGTTTGTTTGAGCTCCTTGTTGACCCTGAGACCCACCTTGTTGATAGAATGTTACAGCTAGTATGCTTTAGTAGTTTGATAGAAGCCACTTGGGGTTGTATATTTAGAGCTACCATCCCCTTCTTTATCTCAGTAGCGATAACATCTTTTATATGTTTTGAGAGCAACATCCCTTGAGCCAACCCAACCTCATAAGCATTCAATTCCAGCATACCACTTTTTGATTTGCTTTCGCAGTTTTTTTTTCTAGATAAAAGAAAAGTTCAGCTGAGGACTAGCCTCGCATACAAGGTTAGCCAATTTATGAGTAATGAACAGTTAAAGAAAGATAAATAATTAAGTAAAAATAAAAGAGTTTTAAACCATAATTCTTTTTTTTTTTTTTAATTAAGTAACCATAAAAGAGTTTCAGCAAGTGTACTGAATCGTTGCAAGTAATAATAAAACGGTAGTACCGAGTGTCGAACTCAAGGATTGCATTTTACTATTGAATTATATTGAATTACTAAAATTGAACAAAAAGTTTCCAGTTTGATTGAAATAATATTTGAAATTAACAATAGTAATAAAATTGATCTTTTATAATGAGAAAAGTGTCAGGGATGAGTTTCACTTGGAATCCAACCTTGGTGTCTAATTTGATCCTAGTTACTGAATTCCTTTATTGAATTATTACCGAATTCTCTTTATTATTCTTGCCCTAATGTCTTAGTGACAGAACCTTTAATTCCAAAGTAACCCCTAATTCCTTAGTAGATTTAAGATTAGAATTAAGCATTACCGTATAGAAATTCTCTTGTAAATTATTGCTTTGCAACTAATTTAATTGGTTTCATGACCTGCATCTATCCTTAGACTACAAATTCATGAATTTCTCATCTCAAGCATTCGTAAAGTCCACTTCCGTTTCAAAATACAAATCGTAGAACATTTTAATGTTGATCAAGCAATAAAAAGCATTAAGCACAGAGATGAGAAAAACAATTCAATAAACTCATAAGCAAAGTTGTAGATATGGATCTTAGCTTTCATTAGCACTTGGATTGACTCCAATTGGACATCTAGAACTCCAGATATGGCTGAAATACTCCATATAGGTCATGTTGATTTCTCACCAAAATTCAGCACTGCACTAAAACAAAGTAACAACGCAAAACAACGAAAAATCTTTACTTAATTAAGCAAATAAGAACAAAAACATTTCATTAAATCAAATAACTAAAATCAACAAAATATATTAAATAACTCATTAAATTAACTAATGATTAAAGATAAATAAGACTAAAATCAATAAAAATTATGCATATGATGAAGAGTCATCACAACCCCAAACTTAATCTATTGTTTGTCCCCAAGCAACAATTAATTTCAAATTTGGTGCAGTTAAAAGCAAACTTAAACTCAATTTCTCAATTCAAATCAAACTCAATTCTCAAAGTTTCAGCTACTACAAAACATCCATCATACTCTATGGTTGCTTACAAAAATAATAAAGTTTGTACACCTTGGCATTCATTTATCAAATTCAACTCTCTCTTCACACAATCTCACCAAAATTTCTCTCAAGTGTTTAGAAGGGTTATGAATTTATCACTCAAATCCTAGAGCATGCATCACGCTACCATAGGCTTGAAAAAATTCTAGTTAGCAATCACAATGCAGCAAACACATACATTTTTGGAGGACTTTCGGGTTGTAATAGGGCTTAGGTAAGGGTAGGACATTTTGGGATAGTAGGCTTTACAACTTGGAGTTAGGCATATATTTCCAAATTATTCTACCATTTTTTTTTTCCTTTTCATTATGGAGATTCTCAAACATTGACCAAAGAACCAAGAAGATATTATTTATCATTTTTTTTTGTTTTTTTTTGTTTTTTTTTGTTTTTTTTTTTCTTCTTTCTTCTTTCTTCTTTTTCTTTTTCTTTTTTCTTTCTTTTTGTGAGAATCACCACCCCAAACTTAAAAGGTTGATATCCCATAAGCAACCCCAAACTTAGAATTTGATCAAGACAAGACAAAAATTTTCTACCTAACTCCAAGTAAGGTGATGTAATTGAAGTAGGGTTTTTGTTTTGTAATGTGGCTAGTAACCGAAATAAAGGGGCAAGGCTCAAAGGGGCTAGCAAAGGATAACATTTTCATAGGGTAGTTAGAAAGGCTCAAACGACCAAATAAAATTGCCTCAATGTATGCATAAATTACAAGTGATGCAAGTCAGAATTAGTGCAAGTTCTGAAGGGATAATACACGTCTGGATAATCACACAACAAATAATTAAGTGTTTAGGCTCAAAAGCTCACAGCTAGGATAATAAGAAAGAGTATGAATTATCTAAATGATGCCAAACATGCCACTATAAAATTTATTTAGTATTTTTTTTTTATACGAGTTAGACTTTAACAATCAAGCAGTAATCAACAATGCATGAATTAGTGAAACTTATCAAATTGAGCAATGATATGAGCAAAGAAATATAGTTTAAATTTCAAAATGTCAAACATAAAACTTCAGACCAAATGCAAGTTGTTAATAATTCTTCATCATAATGCACGTTTACACACAATTAGAAAGAAACAAATTCAAATAACAAAAATAAGATTGCAAAAATTAAAAGTTACCTCTACCTGTGGGTTGCCTCCCACGAAGCGCTTCTTTAAAGTCATTAGCTTGACGCCTCAACTATTGTCAAGGTGGCATATATGACAGGAAGAACACATCATCCTTCTTTTTCTTTTTGTTTGGTAGAAATTCCATGAACTTAAGAAATAAAAGGTGTTGCTTCCATGTCCTTCTCAATTGGACATTGATGAACAAGGCATAGATTGAATCTCGAACTTTATCAATCTCTTCTTTTTTCTTTTCCTCGTTCGTATTTTCCTCTTTTTCCTCTTGCTTATCTTCTTCTACCACAATAACGAAATTATCTTCAATCTTCAACTTCTCCTCCATCATCTCAAACTTAACCACTTGCTCAAATAACCTCTCACATTGACTTTCAAATCTTTCAATTGAAACCATGTTATTCTTCATGAATTCAACCAAAACGTCCGTAATGTGAAAGTCTTTGTCATCTGATTCTTTGGATAGAGTTTTAGGAGGTAGAATTTGTTCCCAATAGATCTTTTTAATATAATACTCGGCGTTTTCTGTAATTTTGAGAAAAAAGTCTTCATATTCTATTAGTTCATCAAGGTCATCTAAACAACGTCCATTATTATGTGCTTTACCACAAAAGTCACATCTAAGAGGCTTCCACGGAGGGATCTGAGGGTGATATTTTAAAAATGTATAGCTCAAGATTTGCCCCTCGATCATTCGACATATACTTGATATAAGACAAGTATCACACTCTTCATATAATTGTAGTAGAATATCATCATCATAATCTTCCATGCTCTACAACGCATAGTTATCTCAAACAAAGAAGAGAAAAACCACTAGACATGACATTAGAAAGTTCAACAAATAAAAATAGAAAAAAAAAATTCAAAAAAAATAAAATAAAATAAAATCAAAAATTTTATTGCAGAGCAAAAAAATTTCAATTAAGTAAATAAATTAAATTCAATAGTGATATGGCAATCCCCGGCAACGGCGCCAAAAACTTGATAGCGTTTCAGCAAGTGTACTGAATCGTTGCAAGTAATAATAAAACGGTAGTACCGAGAGTCGAACTCAAGGATTGCATTTTACTATTGAATTATATTGAATTACTAAAATTGAACAAAAAGTTTCCAGTTTGATTGAAATAATATTTGAAATTAACAATAGTAATAAAATTGATCTTTTATAATGAGAAAAGTGTCAGGGATGAGTTTCACTTGGAATCCAACCTTGGTGTCTAATTTGATCCTAGTTACTGAATTCCTTTATTGAATTATTACCGAATTCTCTTTATTATTCTTGCCCTAATGTCTTAGTGACAGAACCTTTAATTCCAAAGTAACCCCTCATTCCTTAGTAGATTTAAGATTAGAATTAAGCATTACCGTATAGAAATTCTCTTGTAAATTATTGCTTTGCAACTAATTTAATTGGTTTCATGACCTGCATCTATCCTTAGACTACAAATTCATGAATTTCTCATCTCAAGCATTCGTAAAGTCCACTTCCGTTTCAAAATACAAATCGTAGAACATTTTAATGTTGATCAAGCAATAAAAAGCATTAAGCACAGAGATGAGAAAAACAATTCAATAAACTCATTCATATAACTAGAAATCAAATCAGAAAAATAAGGGTTTCATCTGGTTACACTCATCCCTAACAAATAGGGTTTAGTTACTCATGACAGAGATACAAAAGATAAGGATTAAAGAAGAATTACAAGAATGATTCATGGATGATTCTTGATAAAACTCTTTCAATTGCGTTAGAAACGGCCGTCTTTGAGTTTCTATGCTAGGGCACAAGTCTCCCAAGTTCCCCAGAGTCAAAAAGATGCAAAAACAGTAAAAAAAATTGCGTTTTTAGGATTGCTGATGCGCGTCACGCGCTCCGGGCGCGCAGGGCGCGCTCCAGGCGCGCGTTGGCAGAGCTGAAACATGAAAAATGCGCTCCAGGCGCGCAGGGCGCGCTCCTGGCGCACAGCATCTGCTGTCTAACGTATTTTGCATTTTGCCCATCTTTCGAGTCTGAATTTGGTCCCGGTGTCTTCATGAAAGTTGTAGATATGGATCTTAGATTTCATTAGCACTTGGATTGACTCCAATCGGACATCTAGAACTCCAGATATGGCTGAAATACTCCATATAGGTCATGTTGATTTCTCACCAAAATTCAGCACTGCACTAAAACAAAGTAACAACGCAAAACTACGAAAAATCTCTACTTAATTAAGCAAATAAGAACAAAAACATTTCATTAAATCAAATAACTAAAATCAAAAAAATATATTAAATAACTCATTAAATTAACTAATGATTAAAGATAAATAAGACTAAAATCAATAAAAATTATGCATATGATGAAGAGTCATCACATCTTATGTTAATGGACTCCATGTATCGCTTTTTGATGTGTAAATACTTTGGATTCATATTTCGAAAAACTTTTCCGCTGCTTGTAAATTATAATGAATTAAATATTTATCCAAAGGTATTTCCCTATTTGTTTCTCTGTTTTATTTTAATTTCTTTTGAAAAAAAAATACACCCTCGCTTTGAAAATCGGGGTGTTACAGTTTGGATTTGTGTGTAAGTGTTGGTTGATTGCAAAACCTTTTTAAAAGTTGTTTATGTTGTTTTTGTTGTTTTCTGTTGTTTTGCTGATGTGTATTCGAATACAAGAAGGTTGTATTCGAATACAAATGTACTGATTTGACTACTGACTTCTGAAACAGCACTGTATTCGACTACAACATTGTTGTATTCGAATACAAATGTCCTGATTTTGCTACTGACTTCTGAAACAGCATTGTATTCGACTACAAGGATGCTGTATTCGAATACGACAATGCAGTTTTGTTAAAAACTTTATTTTACATCTTTGATTATGCATGTTTGGCATATGAAAACCCCTTCAAAGAGTATGTTAAGTTGAAAGGTTATTTTGTTCATTTAAAATTTAAATGCTATGTGTTATTTGTTGATTTCGGTTGGTGACCCTTTACAATTATTGTGAAATTTGGGCTTTGCCTTCAGATGATACCCGAGTTCATTCCATCGACTGTTACCTTGACGACGGAAACGTTGTTAGACTTCTCTGACCAAGATTCGCCGACTTCTTGGGCATACGACCCCATCTCAAGCAGAGCTACTTATACGGGAAGGGTAGCAAGGACTAGTAGGAAATTTGGGGCAATATGTCTTGTGAAACTCACTTGCGAGAAGATCGATTATCCGGCACCTTCTGGATTGGTACTTGGGATGAGTGGAGCTTGGTAAGATGCGAAGGATTCCTCGTTTAGAGTTGAGGCAAAGGCCACCGTGGGAGCTGAGGACACAGTGGTTGGACCAGGGACTGGCGGAAAGGATAAGGGGCCGATGCAAGTGGAGCGAGAGATTGCAGGGCCCTCCATACAGGTCGAGACAGAGCTTCCTCCTCTAGTGAATGATCCCTTACTGACTATTACTAAAGTAGCAGATTGTTTTGAGGTACCGGCGCCGCCAAAGCCACCTATCTCGTGGGTGGATCTTACCTCTGAGGAGACTGATCCTTCTATGGATGATGAGGATGAGGTTACCTCGAAGATGGATACAGCGTCAGACGAGACTTGTGGAAGGTGTTGGGGTCACCCTTGTTATTGTAGTTGCTAGAGTGTGATCAGATTAGTTTTGTTGTATAGGGGCTTAAAATCTTTCTTTTGGTGGTTCCACTGATTTCATTTTGGGATGACTGTACCTATACATTATATTGTCAACTTGACTTTTGTTTTGATGGGTCCATGTACCACTTTTTGAAGCAACGTGGGGAAGTTAAAATTCTTGGGGCAGTGCTTTTGTATAGGTGCATGCCGAGAATACCCCAGGGGTATGAGCTAGGTTTGATAGGTCTCATAGTCCCGATGTATTTTGTTGTGTAAATACTTTAGGTTATATTTCAAAAACTATTTCCGCTGCTTATAAATATGTGTTGGCTTTTGTCGTCTATGTTACGACTTAAATATTTTATCCAAAAGTATTTCTTTATCTCTTTATTTCTTTTTCTTTCTTAATTTTTTTTATTTCTGAAATTTTATTTTATTTTTTAAAAAAAAACGGACTGTTACATATTTGCTCTCTTTACAAAACATTCTTATAATAAAGATGTTTGTATTTTTCAAATGGATCAAAAGTATACCAAGAGATTTGCTCATATTAAAAAAATTGTTTTGTTACAACATTTTTGCAACCACACTAATTGGCAATAAGGCACATGTTCAAACTTACTTTCATTAGTAAGTATGTATGAGGCTTTTTTATTGTTGTTATTTCTATCTATCATGCTTAAAATAAATTTAAACACTTGAGATCAATTTTCACAAAGGAAGTGAGCAACAAATAAGACTCATTTGCAAAGACATATATTAATATGCCTCAAAATGCTCAAATATCAATTTTTGACTTTATGCCAAATTATTCCTTTTTTTTTTAATTAGTTTTGAGTTTTAAAACAAAAAGAGACACAAATCATTTTCATGAAGACCAAAATATATTCTCTTGACGAAATCCTTCAAAAATAAATTCTAAACTAGAATATATATTTAACATATATTGAAGAAGGATCTTTTTCAAAAGTCACATTATAAAACTCAATTTTTGTTTTTTGAAAAACCATATTCAAAATATTATACTCAAGCATAAAGCAATAGATAGGCTACTCAAAATATGCAAACAATTTGAGAACATGATAGAAAATGCTTTCAAGGACATAAATAGGTGAATTTGCACAAAATGATGTTAATTCATTTAACATGATATATTGAATACGATAAGGATTGATGATAAGGATTTGATTTCCATAAATGAATTAAATAGTAATCATCATTAGGATATACCTTGATAAGATCCAAAGCAGCACTTGAATCAGATAAGTAGACAATGTGAACATATGTTGTTAAGAAACGAATATTGTTCTTGTTTGATCGCCAAAACATTCTTCAATCCAGTTTTGGACAGCATCATCATTTAAGTCCAAATTATGTGTGGCATGCATTATATTCATGTAATACTCCTCTTGGGCATTCTTAAAGAATAATTTTAATCCTTCCAGTGACAAATCAAAAACTGTCACACACTTTCAAGGATCTTCTTAACCACTTTCAAATTAATGTTTTATTCCTTTCTTCACAAAAGTGTTCATCCAATAGGATGATTGCGTCATAATCAAGTTTATGTCGTACACAACGCCCTGCTGCTTGATTTTAAAGCTTGAAATGCTTGGTGGTAGTACCACTCAGTTTCACCTTTAACAGCAGCAATTTGGGTACGATATAAATCCTTCCCAATTAGTTCTTCCAATAAATTAATCACGAGGAGATGTTTTGGAAGAAATGTAAGTAGTGAGGTAGGTGCCAAAGTGTCAAATGACAAATTATTCAAAATCATTTAGAGGTTTTTGATGTTCTTCAACCATATCGTCATGATAGGAAGTATTAATTTTGATTGGATTCAACATATTCATTGTTAAGAACATTATGCTCTTGTGGAGAATGTTTTGCTCTTTGTGGAGAATGTTCTCCTCTTTGTGGAGAATGTTCTAGTATGAACCACTTTTCTTAAATTGATCTTTCTCTTAGATTTTTTTTTTTTTTGTTTAGCAACTTTATGATCAGAATTTGGAGATGAATATTTGAACATTATCAACTTTTTTATTTATCCAAAATTAACATTTTAATTATTTTTCATCACCATCCTATTTTTCATCATAACAATCAACATATTCATCAAATATAATATGCATAGTTCCATATCTAGTTTGGGCCTTGAGATTTTATATTCTAAAATATTTATAGAATATAGAGTATTCAGAATATATACTTTGATGACATTTTAAAACAAATTTGCCCATACTTTCTTTGTCATGCAAAGCATAGTAATGACATTGAAAAATGTTAAAGTATGGTATGTTTTGCTTTTTTATTTTTTAAAAATTCATATGAAGGTATGTTAAAGATATTTTCTAATAGAGCCAAGATTAAAAACATGGCAAACAATTTTTATGACTTCTCCCCAAAATTATTTTTCAACACTTGATTCATTTAAAATTGTTCTAGCCATTTCTTGTAATTATTTTTTTTTAAAAAAAACAACTTCATATTTTTGGAAAGTTATTTGACAAGCAAATCATGTGAAATATCATTTTCATCAAATAATGATTTGAATAATGATGTTTCAAATTTTCTGTGATCATTTCTTATAGAAATGAGAATTCTTTTTCAAAAGACCTAAAAACATGATTTGGTTGAAAATTCATCTAAGTATAAAACTTAATGATTGTTCTTTAAACTAAACGATGAGGATGTTTATTTTACATCAGCCATGTGGGGTTTTAAAAAATAACTTTAAATATCAATTTTACAAAGTTATCTTTCACATATCAAACATCCTTAATCTATGCAAAAATTATTTCAACTAATGATACATGTACCTTTGATTTGTTAATGCTTCCAAAGGTTATAGACTTTCCAAATGTTTGTAATCAGAGGAGACACCATACTTTTCCATTCATGTATATTGAGCATGCCTTGTTCATGTATCAATGTTCTTTCTTGATTGTTGGATGATGTTCCTACATCACAAGTTAGTAATGGTTTTGGTACCCATATTTGTTTGCGTTCTTGATGGTTAGTATATCCTCTTCTAGAAGATTTTTTCTTATGATAACAATTTGATTCAATATGACCACTCTTTCAACAGTAAGAACACTTAGTTTTTATTCTTGGAGAAAGTTCTGATATGAGACAAGAACGTTCTTCACATGAATGAAAAAACGAAAAACGTTCTTCATTTTTTGGAAATTGTTTTGCTTTGAGTTCTTTATTCCCTTTTTTGTAAAGGCATATGGAATCAAGATGTCCAATTTTGTTACAATAAGAGCATCTTATATTACCTTTCTCATCCTTCTTTTTTGGCACAAAAACATTCTCATAAAACTTTTCTTTTTGAGAAGTTTTGAAACGAAAATCATTTTTGTCAAACATATCTTCTTCATGTATTATGCTCTTTTGAAAGGTTTCAGTGATATTTACCAAGTTGGTTGAGTCATTTTTCAGTTCATGAACTTCTATTTTTAAAGAGGTATTTTCTTCCTTAGTTTCAAAACATTCTCGAAGATGATTTTGTATGGGTATCTCATTGAGAATATTATGTTGCTCGAACATTTTTAAATCAGATTATTGCAGGCTTTGAATGACCTTTATGAGTTTTTTAATCATAGCTTGAGCTTTCTCTTTTTCTTTACGGAGTTGTTCTTTTAATAAACCGTATTTTTTAGCAAGAAAGTTTGAATCACATAAAAGATTATCAAAAAAAAAATTCCATTTGTTCACATAAAGGACATAGTTCAGAGATGGTTACCTCATTATTTTCTAAGTTTTCCAATAACCACATGTTCGCTTCTAACATTACTTCTTCTTCCTGAATCTTTTCCTCTTACACTGTTAAGTGCTCAAACTTTAGAGGCAGAGCTCTTATGCCAATTGAAGTAGCAATGTCGATTTACAAGAAAGGGGGGTTTGAATTGTAAATGTTCCTATTTAAAATTTCATGTTAAAAACTTAAGAAAATAACTCAAGATTGATCTTGGTTGTGAAAAACAGAAAACAGAGAATGTTCTTGGTTTCTGACCAGAAAATGGAGAACGTTCTTGGTTAGTTAAATCAATAATTTAAATTATCTATTTAACTTGATAATCAAATAGAATGAAATTAAATAGATAAGGGAAGAGATATCACACAGAGATATATCTTGGTTCACCCAATCCGTTACGTCTAGTCCTCACAACTGTGAGATTTTTCACTAAGTGTTCAAAACAGAGAACGTTCTTGGTTTTTACACCACCACTCCAGATCAACCTTGATCTGTTACAATCTTCACAGTTCAACCTAGAAACAATTTTTACAATCACCTTTCAGTCTTGAAAGGATTTTTACAAACACACTCAATCTAACATAAAAGATAGACTTGAGTTACAAATGTTGTGTATGATACAAGTGTTTGGGATCTTCAAAACTTCTCAACACTTTTTTGAGATGAATGAAAGACAAACTCAGTATATAATGATCCAAAGATATAGTGAAGAGAGCAAGTGTTGGTAGATTTGTAAATTGAACTTTTGCCTTCATCTTCCAATTGATCTTCAATTTATAGATGTTAAAAGACTTTGAATATTCAATTTAAAATGAATATATCTGTTGGACACACTTCCAAAGTGTCAGATATATTTTAAAGCAATTAAACATGTGTTTATTTGCTGTCCAGAACATTTTTGACAAAACGAAGAACGTTCTTGCTTTTGGGTTTCATGGAAAACGTGAATGAGTGAGTGAATGAATTGTCACATGTCAGTTGGCACTGTTTTGAGTGAGGTTTATGCAGAACTTTGTTCAGAATATTGTAAGTACAATGTACTTGTGTCATTGCTCACAACTCTTCAATATGGAGTTAAATCTTGAGGCTATTGTTTCACCTTTGGGCATTGATCTCTAGTTCTTTGCTTCACCAATGATTTGAGCAATCTTGATACTCTTTAATATGTGGTTTATACTGTGGAAAATTATCTCTTTTAATTATGTCTTTAAAAGAGAATTAGAACCAGAATGTTCTTTTGTAAAACAAGAACATTCTTCGTTTCTATTTTGTTTGAGTGCTGAACTTTGACATCTATTATGTGTTAGTCTTTTGTCTCAGAAACATGATGTGCTTTATGCAAAAAGGTGTAGCAGCAATGTCCTTGTTGTCATGGTTTTCCTTTCTCATAGCTCATCAATTTGGAGATTGATCTTGATTTTTGCTTTGCCTTTGTTGATCTTCTTTGATTGAATCTATCCAAAACAATCTTATGTAGATTATTAAATTCTTCTATGATGAATATTGATGTTTTGTAGTATAGATATATGTACTTTTGTAGCCCAGATCGATGTTAAATTACATCAGATTTTGCTATTTGTAAACCAGAACGTTCTTGGATTAAAGCTGTGAAAACGGAGAACGTTCTTGCTTTTCTGTTTTGAGTGATTGCTGGATTTTGACAATTCTAACAGCTGTTGTGTGCCAAGTTTTTCTGTTTTGTACGTCTGTCAGTGATGCAGGGACTTTGTCATTTATGTCTATTTTGTACTTGCTTAATTTAGCCATCAACTTTGAGATTTAGTATTGCTTTTTATTCTTGATGCATTGCTTTGCTTTTTGTTGATCTTATTGAAAGAATTTGTCCAAAATGATCTTGAGTATATAATTATGTTCCTTTGTAATGAATACTGGTGATTTGCAATGTAGATTGATGTATTTTCGTAGCACAAATCAATCTTGAATTAAAGAAGACTTTGTTCTTTGTAAACCAGAATGTTCTTGGATCAATGCTGTCAAAACCATAACATTCTTCGTTTTTCAGATTGTTGTTCAGAATGATCTTCGTTCTTGACAGTCAAGTTGGAGAATATTCAGATATGGCTGGTCTTGCTATATCGTGATTTTCTCTCTTTGTGATTCGAGTAGTTTCTTTCAATCTGATTATCTCAATTTGTTCCTAGCCAAGTGTTGATGATATTGATGTAAAATCTAGAGGCTAAAACTTCTTTTAACTTGTGGAGATTGATTGAACTTGGAGTTGTGATGGTCATTCTTGAAACTGGAGAACATTCTCCGTTTTCCATATTTTGCTAAGAATTTTCTCCTTTCTTATTTGTTCAGATTTTGCTTTTCATGTTGATATATTCTTGCTTTACTTGGATCTTATCATTGATTAATACCCAAACACTTAGAGTCATAATTAACATTCTTAATTAACTTTTTGTTTGTTTCCATCAAAACATTAAATTGAGATTTTGTCTGAACAATTATATCACCTTGATACTCGTACAAACATATGAAACTAGAAGTTCAAAAAGATAACTCATTTGCAAAGTGTAGACAATCAATTATCAGCTTCTAATGCTCCAATCTAAATTGATGTCACTGTTAGACGATTTATTATTGAAAATGAGTGCCCATGTATGAAGCGTGGTATATTTGTCAATTCCAAAGATAAAAAAGAAAGATGGTCCAAGTGAAGATATGAAAATTTAAAAATTGTAAATTGACATGATTGATTTTCTGTTCCTAGAGAACTTAGTAGGTACGTGAAATTTATGAAAATATAGAGATCCTAATAAATTATGTCATGAATCGAATATGATGGATATGAAAGTCAACATTAACAAATTTTTTTGCATAGAATATAGTGTTGTATGTGGTAATGATAATGAGAATCATGAATTAAAGTCTATTAAAGAATATAGACATAAAAAATGGTTTGAAAATAGAAAGAAGTAATTGAAGTGGAATTAAACTTTCTTTGGAAAGCGAAAGGTTTTCGGATATGTAGTTTCCACATATGAAGTTATGAAGTTATGAAGTTAATTAGACATGACTAATTTTTGCATGAAAAGAAAATGAGAATGATGAAGTACATATATAGAAGATTAATGGTAAAACTCTATAATTGATTTTGAAAAGACATATTCACATGAAGTAAATTCAAAAATATTTTCATACTTGATTAAGTTTAGTAGCCATGAAAGGCTCAATTTATATGAAATATGTGTTACAATGAATCCGTGTGGCTCACTTTATAGTGATATATACTTATGAAACTTTCTAAAGAGTTTAATTTCGTGGACATACAATTTAAACTATTGAAGACATGACTTAATCAAAATGAACAAGTTTCTTTATATGCTTAAACAATCTAGATGCATATTGTGTAACATTTCCAGTGAATATTTTCTATGGTTAAATAAATTTTTATTCCCTATAAAATCTCACTATTTTGTTAGTTCTTATAAAAAAATTGTCACCTTTTAGTCCTATAAAAATTTTCATTTTCATTTTTATCCATGATTTTAATCTAACTATTGTGTATCTTTCTAAT
>JBBPBR010000005.1:40292829-40314557 GCA_037974775.1 Cicer pinnatifidum
GTTCTTATAATGTCTTAAAAATTGGTGAAGAAATTGTTCAAAAATTCAAAGGATAGACAATAGTTAGATTCAAATCAGAGATTAAAAATTAAAATGAAAATTTTTAAGGAACTAAAAGTTGATAAAATTTTGTATAAGGACTATAAATAAAATTGTAAGATTTTATATGGACTTAAAACTTATTTAACCATATTTTCTACATGAGGGATATGGAAATGCCATCGTTTGTCTAAGTATTTTTAAGAAAATATTTGTTTGATATTACAAAATTGAGTATTTAAAAAATATTTTTGTGAATTATAAATCTTATATAACAATTGTTTTAAAATGGTTATATATAAGAAAATTGAATCACTTGTGCACGTTAATTATTGTAAAGTCATTAACAGTGAACAAATGTCTTTTTAGAGCTTCAAAAGATAATCATTACTACTTGTTCTCGAAGTGCCATATATAGTGCAATCAAACACTAATGTACCTTGTTAATTATTTGTTGTTAATCTGTAAGACATGTGTACTTCTTTACATATACAATGACATTGGAGCAAGCTCAAAATATACTTTGTTATCTTATAGATGTAGATTATTTGTCTAATCCTCATAATGATATAGATGAAAAGAAAAAAAAAACTATTTCTTTAAATGAGAAAGTATAACCATTTCATAGAGACATGTGAAATAAACCAGAACAACAATATCATTAAATGATGAGAAAATTTTAGAGCTGCATGAGACCAGTTGATAAGATGTTTTGGTTAAGGTCTATGACTCAAGTGATGCATGAGATTTATAGTTGGTGTTCCATAAATATGACTACAACAATGTTTTAGGAAAATAATATTGCATGACCTATTTAGTTTAGACAATGACACATCAAAGGAGATAAAAGAAGTCATATTCCAAGAAAGTATATAATCGTTCGTTATCTTCAACCAAGTGGTGATACAAACATCAATAAAGTCATTTATGTGATAATATATGATACATCGTTATAAAGTCACTACCAAGTAAAGTTTTTTAACAAATAAAATAAAAGATTTATCTTCATCATTTCAAATACCACTGTCTACGTAAGGGAGATAAATACATATATTTTGAATACTTTTTTTCTTCACCATATTTTATTCCATTGAATTTTTCTAGTAAAATTTTTAATGAGTCAGTTTTCACATAAATGATGTACTTTTTTCCTTCCATTTCCATTTGTAATGTGTTTTTCGTAGTAAAGTTTTATACTAGCATATTCTCTCAAAAGAAATGTTATGAATAAATACTATTTATGGATATCAATTAATTAGTGAATTCTATTTTGATTGTATATTTATTTATTTGTGTCCTATAAATAAAAGTCAAAATATAATAAAAAAAAATATTTTCAACCAGAGCTCTATTTTTCTCTCCTTCGTCTCAATTATTTTATATATTTGCTCTTACTTTGATTAGTTTTATCACAAAATAGTATGTGAAACTCAGTTATTTTCACAATTTTAATTTTTCACAATTTATCGATCATTTTATCTCCTTTACATACGTGTCAGCCTTCAAGAACTATCTCTCACTATGAAATATCCACCCACACACGACACGACACAAAAAACAACCTTAGCATAATTGGGTAGTGTTTAGTTCCATTCAAAGTTTCAAACTTTGTGTAAAAATTCGATTTTTGCTGTAACCCAGAAACCCAACCAAGCAGAAAAATGAAATTGTAGAAGCAGTTTCTGAATCAAAACATGAAAGGGTTAGGTTCTCATACACTCTTGATTCCAAAGGGAAAGCCTCCTCTTTCATTTGCAATATTGGATGCATTACCATGTTGTACTTATTTCTCTAGAACCAACACTTTATCCACATGTAAGTTATTCCCAATTTTCATGTTTTCTTTTTAATATCTTGGTTTGACTTGGATTAAAGTTTCAAGCATGAAATTTTTCTCTTACCCTTTAGTTTAAACTTCACATATGATTTTTTGTTTATGTTCTGGTAAGCACTGGTTCAATGTATGCCTTTTTTTATGTTAAGATTATGTTCAATTGGATATCCAATTCAAATGGGTCAAACCCAAAATTTAAACTTTTTGGTTGGTTGATAAGAAAAAATCTGTTTTTTTTTTGTTTTTTTTTTTAATTTTTATTTCAATATGACAACCTGTTTAAAATTCTGGAGTTCAATTTTGTTCTTATTGGGTAGTAATATTGAAGGATAAATTTTCAGAAAAAATTTGTGTTGATCATATGTTTAAAGCTGTTATAGATTAGATCCTAGACGGATGAATCGAATTTCATCTATGGATTATATGTTTTCTCATATTTATTGGGCAATGGTTAGTTACTTAGATTTTATATAAATTATGTTATTGGTACTGATGTTTGTTGTCTTAAGGAATGAGATTATGCCTGAATTATGTATTATATAGTAAGATGCAGACAAGAATTGAGGCTAAGTTTGGCCCGGGGCACTATTCGAGTCCAAGCATCAAACGTTAGCGTTGGACCGGAGGATTATGGAAGCAATCATGAGAAAGACAGCCAAAATGTCTCTGATAGAAATTCTGTCAATGACAGTTCATCTAAAATGTGAGTTTCATTTGATTGATTTCATTAGTTTATGACAGAGATGACCAAGTGGCTTTAGGAACTTGTCAGGATTTGTGTTTTGGTATTAACACTGTTTTGTTGGCATAATGTATGCGTTTACGGTTGTAATTTTCATTGAAACCCTGATTTCTGAATGCAAAATTCTGTTGCAAACTTGCCACTTATAATATATGCATTGTAGAACTATTGGTGTTGCTATGAAATTGAAGCTTGGCCTTAGTCGTAACCTTAAAATCTGAAGTCGGAAACTTGTTCTTTGTGTCAATATACTTTGTCCCTCGGCTTGATACTCTATCTTCCCGAGTTAATTGTTATAAGTCTTTTTTTTTATTAGCAAATGTTAGCAGATAGTCTTTTCCATTCCATTGACTTTTTTTAGCGTGATGTGCGTATGAGATCATTCATGGCCCTATTACAATTCTAATAAAAATATATTTCATGGGTTGGCAGTGTGAAACCTACTCAGATTCCTTATCCTATCTCTATAGCTTTTGTGCTGTTTGGATGTGCGCTTGTGTTTTCACTAATAGCCTTTGTGAAAGGAGGACCTTCATCAGTTCTAGAAGCAATTGCAAAATCAGGATTCACTGCTGCATTTACATTAATATTTGTTTCTGAGATCGGGGACAAGGTAATTTACAGCTTTTATTATCAAGACTTTATGTTGTTCTTTTCTTTTTACATACATAACTTCTTACTTAATCCATATTCTTAACGTACTTAGGTATAAATAAGTTCCTAGTACCATGGATAAGCAAAAATGAGTTTGTCCAGGATCTCTGACCTAAACATTTAGCCTGTTTACTTTGTGAAAACATTTATTTGTTTTCATTTTCTAAAATATGTGTTCATTTTAATTTGCTAATAAGATAATGAGAGAAACTAGAAGTGAACCATTGTGATGGAGAGAAGATAAAATGGTAGTTAGGGATGACGCATTTCTATAAATAATGAAAAAAATTCTCTTAGCATTTTTCGTTGTTCTATAAATAATTAGAAAATGCAGACATTTTTTCACTTCAAGAGTCTCTTATCTCCTTGTTAGCAAATAAACTTAACACAAACTTTCAAAAATAGAAATTGAAAATATTTTCAAAAAGTAAAGCTGTAAAGGGACCCTGATGATTGATGGAAGCCCGAGAAAGGTTTTTCCATTTCCAATAAGCCCCTCATGCAAGAACCTTTCGGGATTGAAGCAAAGACAATGGATATGTTCATCTATGTTGTGCTGATTATTAACTTGATTATGAAGGATGATGATCGCAAAGATCAAACTCTTCTCCACTTGGTCATAGAAACTGTGAAACCGTATAGAGAATCAACTCTTCTAATAGCTTAAGCTATCTAGTGAAGGACCATTCATAGATTCTTAGTTTTAACTTATTGGAAATAGATTCAACATATCAGAGATCTTGGTGAGAACAACCAATGTGCTACCTCCTCAACATCTCAAAGATCAAATTATTGTCAGCATGCTTTATTTTGTTTTATGCTTGTAAGTTGTAAGAGAAATTTTGTTGCAAACCAAATCAAAGTATAATAGAGAACAGGTAATAAAATGGATCAGAATCACCACTACCCTCAGAGCATAGCTCCTTAAGAGAATAGATAATTCACTTCCTATAACTGAAATCATTCTCTAATCATGATCCCCTCTCTCCTTACTCAATTCCCTTTACAACAGAATTCTCCTCACGCTATTGCGCATTCTACTTCTCCCACCTCATCATTCTTTTCTTGCTTCTTATTCCTCTTGACGTATATCCTCCACACTTAGGGTCTATTTGGCTGCTGTGCTACCTGATCTTCAAATCCCATGACCTTATCTATGTCCTAGTATTGAACTCTTCCTCCCAAGTTGCTTCTTCAACCGCCTTTCCCTTCCATTGGATCAAAAGTTGCTTCACAGGTTCACCTCCTTGGGCAATTATGGTAGGCGGTAGCTAGCACTGCCACAGGTTCCCAGGGGCTTGAACTGTCAGTTTCCAAGCCTTTGGGCAACTCCTTCACCCTGTAATTGCCAATATTATTCTTTAAAAGCAAGACAAGAAAATACATGATGAATTCTAGCGGGGTCAGGAAGTTGAAGCCTGTAAGCCATGGAGACAATCTTTTCCAACACTTTGAAAGGACCATAATATTGTGTGAGACTCAACAGATTGCTGCACGTGGGGTCTTAATTTCAAAAATACCCAATCTTCTAGCTCAAAGTTGGGTCTTGCCTGCTGTAATCTGCTTGATTCTTCATTATAACTTGAGCACGCTGTAAATGAGTTGGCACATGGCTTCATCTCGTTCCACTAACTCCCAGTGAACTGTCTCAAACTTTTTTTTCCCATGGCAAAAATCGAGTAAGAACTAGGGGTTGCCCCCCCCCCCCCCCCCCCCCCCCAGCGCAACCATAGCACCCAAAGTCTTAAGCTGGTCAGCAATGAAACAGTGCAGAAAAGTCTCAAGACAGCGGTTAACAACTTCCGTCTAACTGTCAGTTCGGGTGCCCTATAAATTGGATCAGTTGCTCCAGAAATGGCTCACAAAAATAGAATCTCGATCATTTACAATTGAAACCATGCGTATATAAGGTGGGGAGTGGGTCTTTTAGAATAAAATGTTCTAAAGATAATAGATAATATACTACTGAGGTGGTCCAAAGATGCTAATCCTCTAGAACATGCTTGGACACGAACTCGTGATTTCCTACCAATTATTTGTGTATGATATGTCTCGTTGGTGCGTCAGAAGCCACTTAAACACATTTTCTTCCAAAAACGGGGAGTTGTAGGTTCTGCTGTAATAAAAAAAAATTTAACAACCAAGTAAGCTAATAAAAGAATTGTAACATTTTCAGTTATTTGGAATTTGGATGAGCAGAACTTTTCACACTCCGAAAGAATGTCAACTCAGTCATTAAAATCCTACAGGGATTATAATTTTAGATTCTAATTTTGTTTTGTTTTGTTTTTAATCCTTCTTGGCGAGTATGTTTTGTAACTTGTGTTTATGTTTCATTTTTACAAACTTGTACGTAAAGAATAAAAAAGTGGTAGAATGGGGAATGTTTAATTAGTTTATTCAATGAACATTCATCTAATGTATTCATGGAGCTAAAGTTGGCCTTTTATCTTCTGATCAGACATTCTTTATTGCTGCACTCTTGGCAATGCAATATGAGAAGGGATTGGTAAGTCATCTGAATTATATTTTATTTTATTGTTCTAATTTTGTTGCTTATATACTTCCTACTTTTCATGATTGAGATTGAATCTACTCTTTGCTATAGTTCATTTCCTCTGTTTCTCTCGTACTGTCATGTGAGTTTCTACAATGCTATGTATTAAAGGTTTAATGCAAAAGTTGACAAGAATGCAGTTACCTAACTTGTCAGTAAATTACAAAGTTTGTCTCTTACCCATCAATATTCATAGTTTTAACTTACTGATTATCATAATTCAGTGTAATTTAGGGTGCGGTTACAGCTTTTTCGTAAAATAATCACTTTTTTTAAAAATCACTTTTGAAAGTTTGTATCTGTTTGTTACAGTTTATAAAAAAATTAAAATCTGAAAATAGTTTAAAATGGCATAAAATGAGAAGTTGTTTTTAGTAGCTTCTCAAAAACATGATTTTTTATATTTGATTTTTTTTAAAAAAAGCTATTTTTACTACAACGGACAAACACAAAACAACTTCTCATTTTCTTAAAAATCTCTAAATGATAATCTCAAAATTATGGAATACCAAAATCACTTTTTTTAAAATCTATACCAAACGGGCCTTTATATTATGGAACATAATTTTATATATTTTAACTTATATTTTCTATTTTGACCAGGTTTTGTTAGGATCAATGGGTGCTCTTGCACTTATGTCAATCCTATCTGTTGTAATAGGCCGTATTTTTCAATCAGTTCCTGCTCAGTTCCAAACAAGTAAGTTATAATAGCCGTATCTTTCATTCTAATTTTTTTTCCTATATATCAGTATGTCTTTAAAGTGCAGGAATTCAATTCACAATAGTATAGATGATGCATAATTCACAACTTGTGTCACTATTCACTAATAACCTGTTTGTTATTACTAGTGTTTGTGTCAGTGTCGGTGTTTGTGTCAGTGCTTCATAGCATATCTCAGTTTTTCATCAAAGAGGTCTCTCTCTTTGGAGTTCTACCACGGTATCTCGAGCTTGAGAAATCCTAGCTCATGGACATAAACCTCACTCGTCTTCTTCTCCACCATCATCAACTATGTCACCATCTGAATTCATGATTGCCACCCAAAGGTTCTTTTTCACCTGCAACAACTGTGGTTAGATCTCTCTTCTCCACTGAGTACTTCATCATCTTCTATCGCGATTCCAACATCAACTCCTATTAGCATCTCATCTGCCCTTGCTGGTTTGCTCCACAAACTACATGTGGCTTCTAACAAATCAAGAATTTATTTTCATTGTGATAGGAAAATTCCTTCCTGGATTAGGGAGTATGTATGCCTAGGAAGTATGTGATCCTATTCCTTTCAAGTTTCAACGATTCACAGAAATCTCTCTTTTGAAATTTATTTTCATGTAATGTAATTGCCAACACAGATCAATCTACACCTCTTCCCTCTTTCAAAGTGAAATATAGATTCACCATCCATTTTGAAGTTGATTATAGCTTCTCGGAGTTGAATGCAAGTTACAGTTGCCCTGTTCAACATTTTTATTAATTGACCTTAGATTATTTGTTATGATGATATCTGATGTTTTGTGCTTTGTCTGGTGGTCTATCTACAGCCTTGCCGATTGGAGAATATGCGGCAGTAACTCTTCTTTTGTTTTTTGGCCTAAAATCAATAAAAGATGCATGGGATCTTCCTTCAACTGTTGTTAAAAATGGTGATAATGGCAGTCCTGAACTTGATGAACTTGCTGAAGCAGAGGAGCTTGTGAAAGAAAAGGTTTGAATTCCATGTATAACCATATCTTTAGTTATGAATCTTTTTTATTAAGTTTTATTAGATGCAACGACATGGTTGAATTATTTTACTTTGATATTGGAAACTCAATTGTCATTTATACCTTTAACCATCTCTTTCCACAATATATCTTCAGGTTTCACAACGGCTTTCAAATCCACTTGAGATCATTTGGAAATCATTCAGCCTTGTATTTTTTGCTGTAAGACTCCTTTTCTCTGATCTTTTCTATTGGGAAACAGCTTAGCATGCACTTCTAAGTTTTCTTGTAAAGTCGTCACTATGGCCCTTTTTTGGATAAACAGCTTAATTAAGCACGTATAGAATAAGCGTTTATCATATAAGCTATTTCTACAACAAAAGATAAAATAAAGTTAAACTAATTTCATATATGCTATAAGCTGTTTTTATAAGTTATCACGGAGAGCTTATGGGAAAATGCTTATGGACATGTCATGATCGAGTTGTTTCCTGAAGCTCTCTCAAACCATCTTACAAGTGCATGTCCCAATAGATTATCTCGAATAAGTCAATTCAAACAGACCCTAAATACACAATAAAGCATTAAGCATAGTAATGCATTGTCAAAATTTTGCATTCTCTTGAAATGTCTTGATCAACATTTTACTACAAATGTTGTTCCCAGCTGAACATAAAATGTCAAGTTGTTAGTTGTGAGTAATCAACACATACATAATCAAGCATTTATATTGGTTTATGTTATCAGGCATAAATTTTAACTTGCTGACTGGATTTGCCTAGGAATGGGGAGATCGTTCAATGCTTGCAACAATTGCGCTCGCAGCTGCTCAGGTACACTTCTAAATTACAACATAACACATTTAACATCAGTGTTGTCAATGGCAGAAGGCCACAAATCCACCATATAAATACGTCATTATGGGGGTGCCATGGCAGGCATCCCTATGGCGGTTTTCAAAATATCTACCATGTCGTTCCATTTTGGTATGGCACATGGTCGTCATTTAACAACACTGATTAACATCTTTTGCTTAATGTTAATCTTAGTATTATCTTTTATTCTTTACAGTCTCCTTGGGGTGTGGCGGGTGGAGCCATTGCTGGACACTTTCTAGCAACATGTATTGCAATTCTTGGAGGAGCATTCCTTGCTCACTACATTTCTGAAAAACTGGTATAAGTCATTATTACCTCTAATTAATGCTTTTTATTTTAATTTTGATTTGATATCTAATTTAAGTCATTTTTTCTTGTAACAGGTTGGTTACTTGGGTGGAGGGCTATTTCTAATCTTTGCTGTAGCCACCTTTTTTGGGGTTTTCTGATTTCTGCATAGCCCTACTTCTTTTCTTTTTGTGTGCAATATATTACTAGTGGAAATAAAATGAAGGATACTTGCTCAAACGCAGAACCAATGATGAGAGAAATGAGAAAAAAATATTCATACTTCAAGTTTGTTGATTTCCTGAGTAGACATTAGGATCAATTTATTCCCATGGGTAAAGAATAAGAAGCATGGTATCTTCCTCTAGAGTAAGGTTTTGAAGAGAAAGTTGTGTAATTGTTTCACTTGACAGAGGTTTGGCAATGTGTTTGTTGTGTATTAATGAAACTACATTAAAGAATTCAATCATTTCTTAGAAGAGAAATGTTGATTGTTACGAGGGATGTTTGCAAGAAAGAGAGAATAATATGTAATAACATCTAACACTTAAGAATTATAACTGGTCAGAACTCAGAACTTTTATTTTTGTGCATTCTCTCCTCTGTGCAAATAATTCGAACCAAATAGCACTATTCTACTTAGAAATGTAAACTTTTTTATTTTTTATTTATTTATGGGTTGTCACTTGTTAGAAATCAAGGATATTGGTTTAATCCTTGTGTTTTGTGATTAATTGCATTAAAAGAATTGCTTGTAAGGCGTGAATGTGGCCGATATTGAAAATGTTAGATCTAAGTATAACTTATTACTTGTTAGAGGTGCTATTTTAAGGTCAGGATTGATCTATTTTAAAGTTTTGACAAAGTCCTTATAAAATTATTATTTTATGAAAATCTAAATCATTCTTTGTTAGAATTTGGTAAATAGATGAATAAGTTAACATAACAACAAGTTTTATTTTAATAAGTTCTATTTTAATATCTAACATGATTTTTTAGAATATTTAATATTATATTCTATCATATTTTAATTCTATTTTAAAATATTTGATTTTTTAGAATATTTAATATTATATTCTATCATATTTTAATTCTATTTTAAAATATTTTAAACATTGATGCAGAGTAATATGTTTAAATTAATGAAAATGATAGTAAATTTATTATTTAAGAAAAAATAATCTTAAAATTAAGTAGACAGATATGACAGATCTAAAAAGTTTTTTAATTAGTTTTAGCATGATCTTTTTAGATAGACTTATAAAAAGGTCTTGGCTTGCCTTATATAAAAAAAAAAAAAAAAAAAAAAAAAAATATATAGCTTGGCCTGGCTTATTGTAGGCTTGGTCTAGACTTATCGAATACCAGACCATAGGTCCCTATCAGTCCTATTTCCACCTCTACCAATAGTGGGATGACAACATTTAATAGCACGTTATGTGTTTAGAAACAGAAAAATGCAGACAGGTAGCATGCTAGTAAGTATCAATAATCTTAATTGGTGGTATATCTTAAAAGAATTCCCACATAGAGTGTGTTCTACAACTTTGTAAAAGCAAACATAGCTCTAACTCAACAGACAGCAACCAAATCTGAACAAATGGACATCCACTCTTCCACATTAAATTACAAAAACACCCATCAGAATCAGCAAAATTTAGTTTGTCCTAACATAATTAATACTCATACCTAACTTGTAGTCCATACCCCGACTTAGCTAAAAGATTTCAACTAAATAAACTATAAACTCCAAGCAGTTGATTCTTATAGTTCTTAAAGTGGGATTTCTATTCTGTTACATTGTGTGACATCAGGCTAGAGGAAGATCATTCTTATATACACTGATGAGACCGAAAAGTGCCATTCAACAGCAATTCAACGATTGCTTTCTCAAGCCGTTGAGAACCTGTACCAGGTCTCAAGATACTTGCATCGCCCCAAGTTAAACATGTGTTGTTCCCAGGCTCACCTAAGCACCATCCGCCAGGAACAACTGATCCAGGACTTCGATCCAAAATTTTTTGGTCAATGAGATCAAGCACGGGATCATCTGGCTCGAATTTTCGAGCGAAGGCGGCTCCACTCTGAAGCATGTTGTCAAAATCTGTTGAATTGAGTGGTCGAAGATCGTTTCTATGGCTTTCATAAATAGAATATAACAAGTCCTGATTTATGACTGTCCGGTTGAATTGGCGAGAATTGCAGAGAACTGTAGGGAAATAACTGGACAGGGATGAAGGTGTATTTGAGAAATACATCAGTAGAATCCTTGGGAGGTTGTCTACTCCCAAAATGCAAAACTCCATAAAATTACGACTTAAAATAGAAAACGGTGAACCTGCACAAGAAATTAATTACTCAGTTAAAATCATCTTGTCAACAAGCACTTACAAAAGAAAGTAAAAGAATCTTGCAACTATATAAAAATTTTCAATAAGAGCTTCTTCTGTAAGTTAAAATTAGATTCTGCATCTCAAATTTTCAGAAGTTCTCTTTTAATTGAGATTGAGAAACTCCTGTTAGCTAGAAGCTTATCCAAACAGGACCTAAGTAAAGATTTGCTTAACATTTAGGTGACAAAAAGAAATTTCATCAATGAGAATAAAAAAAACATAGTTGACGACTATTGATAAGCTTTAAGGGCGTGTGCTGCTCTATGAATCTATGATATAGTAATGAATACAATGAAAAATAAAATACATGTAACCAACTCCAGTTGGTGGAAATAATCCTTTATTTTGAATGTATTATATAGTATTCTATGGCTTGGATTTCAAAGAGTGTGATACCAAACATTGGGAGTTTTACGCCATTTGTGCTATGTTTTTAAAAACCATTTCAAACTATTATTGCAAGTGAAAAGTGAAAACTTTTCTATCATACAATGATACAGAGCTTTCTTGTTTACTGATATATTGCAGCAAAATTTGCTGTCCGTTTGTCATGGAAACAACAGAATATTTATGATAATTGTCGCTTTCAATATAATGATTAAATTCCAAAATTTTATTTGCTGTGGAGTCAACAAGAAATCTTATGGAATTGATCACTATACTAGGGGGAAAGACCTGACCGCAGTTCACGATTCAAGTACTGTTGAAAATACTAAAGGACCCAGGAAATGACTACCTGTAAAAGTGCATATATAAATATATTTAAATCCTTAATGAGTATTTAACTATCCCATCAATTCCCTTCAAATTAAAAATCTAGTTAATTATAGAGATTCCTATTTTTCATACGGGTCAAATGCCTCAAGTAGCTCAATTAGCTTTGTAAGTACACTAGCAGTCTAGCACGTGGCTAAAATAGCTACAAAGAAATTTCCTTGCACATATATGCTATAGTACTCTATCTCATAGCACCAACACACACCATATCCAGTTTGTTGTCTATGATTTTAAAAGAATCTATTGAATTTACTTTTTGTTGATAAATAAATCGCTCCATACACAGTCCTGTATTTATTTTCAACCTACTATGCTTCTAGAAGTAATTTCTTTCTTTTCTTTACCCTCCAAAAGAATAAAATAAAATTTAAACCACAACAATCTTGGCTTAGAGAAAATATTTCACCCTTGATCAACAAACAGGTTTGATAATAGCAAAGCACCTCTAATACTTCTAAATGGGAAAAATAAGTTGAGGCAAGGCACCATTCACGTGAGATATTAAGCACAATTCTTGAATAACTGTATACCTAACTCAGCAACTAGACAAAGAATGTTTCATTTCTATACTCTTGTTTCATTTCTCTAACCAAGGATAATATTTTAGTATATTAAACAAAAACAAGATTTATTTCTAATTAATCCATGACAAAATGGGGTACTAAGGAATATATGAATCAACTCCCAGACTCCAAGCATTACCCGGCCTTGCACACTATTGCCAATCTGAGCACTGATAGGCACAAACCAGTCTTTCTTCATGAAAAAATGAAAAACCCCACAAAAATTAACGAGTACAGCTGGCTAAGGTTACCTTACTTATCATGTGCCAACAATATTATCTTCACGTCTAAAAGATGATTCAAATTAAAATTAATCTTGAATGTCAGTTCAAGTATTAACAATAGGTTACTCCAGTACAACCTTTTAGTGTTAGGGCACCAACAACAAGCCTGGGATCATCGAGGGAATGCAGGTGTCCACCGATTGTCTCTAGGTTACCGCAAGGCTACTCGCCAATAGCCCTTGGACACCACGGGATGACCACTAAGTGGCGTTATTGACCAAGACAGAATTTTGATTCATAGATTTGAGGGGAAGACCAATATTATAATTTGGAGCTCTTGAACAAGTTGAGCAAACATAGTTACTATGTAAAATGATTTGGATGTTCTCCTCTTCATTAAGACATAAATTTGTTTTCACTAAGAGGGAGAGAGAGATTATCTGCAGCACAGGACTCACCAAATCCTATGTAGGCCTAAGAATCCTGAGTAGGAATTATTTGTTCTTCTCTCTTTTGACATTCATGATTAAAATTTGGCCAATCAAACCACTAGCATATTCTTTATTTAAAGACTACATGGTATATGAGACTAATTTTCTTCAAAGTAGTTGTCTAACCTATTTCCTTAAAATCTCTCAAAAGTCGGGACTATTTTCACGATCTCAGTATTTTTCTATATCTGATATTAGGAAATCACTCAATTGCAATTTTTTCACTTATGTATCAGGTACAAATTTTTTAATCAAGCACAACTACTGAGTTTATGTTACATGTGTCATGCAATGGAACACTCTAATAAGTTGGCACTCTCTATAATCAAATAAAAGTGAGAAACAAAAAGCATCTAAGATACATTACAAGGAGAGCTAACCACACCTGTAAACAAGCGGTAAGCACTAGGGAGATCCCTTTTTTGAGTAGCATAAAACATATCAGTCCCTTCAGAAAGATACAAACCGGGATCAACAATAATGGGTTTCAACTTCCTCAACCTAAAGCATCAAAACATGGAAATTGAGTATCACCTCCACAGTCAATAAACACTTAACTAATCAGATTCCCTATGCAAAAACATAAAATTAGCTCCTCAAAGTGAGTAGATAAGAAAGAAAAAATCAAGCATTAATATCACATTAACCATACTACTCATTATGTACTTTAAAGTGAGTTACTAACTTTAGATTAGCTAAGTATGTAAAATTAGCTATTTCAAAAAAAAATATCAGCTGACTATGAAACATAGACACTGACACAACGCTAATATATAGACATTGCTAATAATTTGATAAAATAGAAGTAATTGAATGTAGCCACATGTGTCAGTGTGGGTGTCTGACACACATTCAATCTGAAGTGTCACACTACACAGTTAGCAAAATCTTAAAACCTTGATGAATATAAGAAAAAGGAAGAAAAATAGAAAAGAACATTGTACTTACTCTTTCCACCCAATATAGCTTGAATGGTTAACAAAGTTCATATCTTTAGGCAAAAAAGACATGATATGTAGAAGATCTGAAAAACCCACAAAAGATTTCAAAATCAAATAAAAAAACACATTTTTGTAAAACCAAATAACCAAAACCACAAAAACAAAACAAAAAACCACCATACCATACCATCTTGAGTAACAAGAGGATAAGAATCAGCACTAAGGCTAACAAACCAATCCCATTTCACAGACAAACGAAGAAAAATAGAAGCAGCATGAAGGGTAAACGAAACAGGAGAAGACCCTTTCGTGTAAACAAAATCAGGTTTCCCCATAACATGAACATTCTGAGCAGCTTTAAAAACGCGATTTTTCTGAACAACAAGAGCCAAATTCTCACGATCTGAATGCGACGCAGAAGGGTCAAGGTGAAGAAGGTAGTGATTAAGTGGGTGATAAGTCGCAGAGAGTAACCTAAGGATCCGACCCGAATCACCCTTTGACCCGGAAATGAGGTACGCTATGGAGGGCGGCGGCGGGGTTGTTTTGTCTTGGTCGTAGATGATGCGGTGGGTTTGGTGGGTCGGGTAGAGAAACGGGTCGGGTCGAGTGTGAGTTGGGGAAGGGGTAGAAGAGGTTAGAGAAAGGATTAGAAGGATTGAGAAGAGAGAGAGGATTAAGAGAGTGTAGATGATGGGTTTAGGTTTTGGGTCTTTGAATAAGGATGGTGTTGATGAGAGGAATGAAAGTGAAGATGAAAGCCATTGTGTTGGGTTTTGCATTTTTGGTTTGTTTTATTTTCGTATAGCTTGTTTCTAATGTGATCTTGTTCTCATCACTATGTTTTGTGTTCGGTGTTTTGATGTCTGTCTCTCTAGTTTCCGGCGTCGTTGTAAATAAATATTATACTAAATGTTTTCAGGTTAGTTAATTTAAGAGTAGTGCTGGTTTGAATGAATGATTTGTCCACCTATTATTCTTCTTTTACTTACAAACATCATAACAATCAGTATCTTTCTTAATTTAATGGGGTAATCAATAAGAGATTATTACATGCTTATAAACGACAAAATACGACACACAGCTGTAATCTTTTTTGTATTCCATCAAAGTACCATATTTAACGGTTATTTATAATTGTGATTAAGGGTGTAAATTAGATGGATCTCATTAAATAGGTTTGATCCGATTTGAAAATTTGAAGTCTAGTCTAATTGTCCTAGACTATTATTTTGAAATCTTTAAATAATATTATAATTAAATATGCTAAAGGTCATGAGACCTCTCCATCTTCAATTACACTAAATATAAATTTTCAATTAATTTGTAATATGTAATAGGATAATTATAATTAAAAAAAATAATATTATCAACTAACATTTAAATCTTAAGTTAAGAAGTAAATTCAATAACACTATAATAAATTCATATATTTTAAATAAATAAACAATCTTCCAAATTCAACCATAAACTCATATATTTTAAATAAGTAAACAATCTTCTAAATTCAACCATAATACACATTAAATTTTACATAAGTCATCGAACTGTCAATTTTAATAAGTTTTTTAAAAAACTTAAGTTTGATCTATTTAAATAAATATATTTTTAAAAGTTTAAGGTTTACTATTTCACTAAATAAATCGAGCCAAAGTAGACTATAAGCCTTTATCGAACCGCATCACCTATGATGTATGGTCACTAAACTCTTTATAAATATTTTTTCTTTTATTTCATTTTAAGTGGAATATTTAAAAAAATTATAAAGATTAAAAAATATAAATAATTAAAAACTCAAAATAAAACTAAGGGTCATACTAATAAATGTTCTAAAGAGCCTTTGTTAAGAAAAAAAATATATAAATTTTGTCTCGAATACATAAGATTCAATAAAATATTTCTATATTTAATTGTCTAACAAATATCCCAAAGACATTCATTAACATTTTTTAATTAACAAATAATATTTTAATATGATGATGAATTTTCAAAATTTTAATTAAATCTATCTGTTGTTAATTATAAGTATATGAATATCATAATCATTATTCATATCTTATTTTTACAAATTTTGATTAGCATTTTTATCATGATATCCATTTAATCATGATTTTTAGGTTAAAATGTATTTTTGGCACTCTAAGTTTAAAAATTTGTCGATCTCAAAATTTGAAAATAGCATTATTTATCTCTTAATTTTAATTATTTTTTTTTTAATTTATACTCTTATAAATATTAAAAAAATTTAAAAAAATTCTTAATATAATTTTTAATTAAAAAATATTGATGTAGTTGATTTTAAATGACATCATACATAATGACTATATAAATATTATTGATTGAACAATAATTAAATAATATAATATTATTTATATATTACTGTCTAAATTAAATATTATTGATATATTAACCCACAAAACCCCATAATCAAACTCAAAACCCACTACATAAAGAACCCCAAAACCCACAAAATCCCCAACATCAAACCCCAAATTAAAAAACTCATAAAAATCCACACAAAAAAGAAAGAGGTGAAGAGGATAGAAAGGGATGAAGATAGCATTCTTCAATCTAAAACCAAAATGAGTAAAAAAGAGAAGGATAAAAATGTCCATGCAAATATTCTTCGATAACGGATGAAGAGATTTTGGGGAAAGTACTTCAAATTCGAAGGAGGCTCCATTGCAACAAGTGAGTAGCTTTTAAGAGCTCAAACTCACCATTAGAGAATAGAATATGTCAATGTGACGCTTTGAAACTCCCAAGTCTGATTTACAATTAAGCCTGGTACTACGTCATATTATAGGTTATTTTATTAAAGATCGAAAGTCTTAAAAAAATGTTATATTTTATATATTTATATATATTAAAAAAAATGATTTTTTTAACAAAATGATTTTTAAAAAATATGAAACAAACATCATCTAAACTCTAAAAAATAATTTTTTGTTTTAAAGAATAATTTTTTTTTCCTAAAACAAATGCACCTATTATTACTTCTCAAACAAATATAAAACGACTAATTAATTGACTTTATAATAGGAAATAATATTATTAATAAATAATAATAATAAATAACATTAATAAATAATAAATATATATAGAATGGTCTATCAGACATAATAGGTTTTTTTTTTATAAGTATGAGTCTGGTCTATTTAAATAAATAGGCTTTAAAAATAACCCTAGTTTTTTTATTAAATAAGCCAAGCCATAAGTAGGTTGACATACCGTAGGCCACTCATTCAATCCCTACTCACTATCTTTGTTTCAAACTCTATCCTCATATTCACCATCACTATTATTGTCTTCACCTCCATCTCTAATTGATTATGCTGACAACGTTTATGAATACTTAAATGGTGAATGTTGTTTTAAGTGTGAAAATAGAATCACGAGAGGAGCGTAAATAAAAAAAATAATTATAAGAACTAAAATTAAAATGACTGGATATAAATATTGTTCATTGGGCAATTCTTTTATCATTCAACTACAAAAATTATCATTTGTTAAATTAAAGTTTTTTTTACTAAGTTGAATAAAATAACTAAATAATTTTCATTTTCATCGTCAACCTCAATCTTCATCCTCCACGGTCAAAATCACTCACACAAACCAAACCAAAAAATTTAACCTCTAATCTAGAAATTCATCAATAAAATCAAGAGAGGAGAGAGAAATGAAGGAAGGGAATGTGAGAAAGAAAAGAAGGGAAGAGAGATCCAAGGTGAGAAAGAAAACTGTATATCTATGTGGACTAAAATAATACTACTTATCTTTTTAATTTAAGTTTGGTAATTTTAAAGAAACTGACTAAAGAAACCTGACTTTTGTAATATGGGCTAAAATTAAGGGACTGAAAATATATTTTTATTGTCATATTAAGAAACTGCGCCTCTATTATTGATATAATCACGATGTATCTTTATTTTTGTTTTAGCTATTGTGAATGTGATCTTAAGTATTTTGACAATTATTTTTGTAAAGTTAAATGAGTATTTAACTTATACATTTTATTTATTACAAATTGTGTTTTTTTTCTGAGAGTTTTTTTACCATTAATAAATTATCAGATGAATCATTTATTAATTTCCTATCCCTAGAATTTTGTTGCACTTTATGAGTCATTATTTTGTTGACATTTCACTGTTAGTTTTTTTATGTATCATGTTATTATAGATACATATATCATCTTCTCCGTAAAAAAAGTTATATTATATTCTTAAATATTATTGATGTATTTTGATGTTGTGTTAACTTTATATGATATATACTTAACCGTTGATACATGTTATCAATGTACATCCAATGTGATACTTATGAATGATTAGTGTCATGTCCTCGTACTTTGTGATATTCATACCAATGGTTTTAGGTTGAGCCCATGTTTCCAATTAGTGGAGGTGCAGGTTCAGGTAGCATTCTCGCGTGCAAAATTTCACGATAGATATAGCTTATTTTGTATCGATCGATCAATTGGGACATAAGATATCGTATAATTTCCTTTCTGAGGTATGATAGCTACCCCGTCAATTACCACCATGTCCTCTGAGAGAGAAGTTATCTCGACAATCTATCGCTCTTTCTTTTGGTTCCCTTATTCTTTTTCCGACACTACTTTCTTCATCTTCGATATAACATTCAACACGAGCCATGACCTCTTGCATATTGGTCGCAGGCTTATGAGAAAAAGGCTTGTTGAAATGTCTTGTCTTTAGTCAATTTTGAAAGGAACCTACGAATATCTCTTAATTTGAGTTAACCACGTGAATTGTAGCTTCGTTAAAATGACTGAGATAATCCTTCAAGGGTTCTAAAGGAGTTTGGTAGATGTTAAAGAGACTAGTCATCGTTGAGACAAAATTCCAAATTAATATTTTTGATATAAATAAATAAATATTAATTAAAGACTTTAATTATGATTCTAAATTATGTGTTACTTTAATATGTACTTTTGAGTGTAATAATCTAAGTTAGATACAAAACAAAAGCAAGAGAAATTAGTTTATAGAAAGAGCTAAAAATGAACAAAACTGAACCAAAAACGTTCTTGACATAATCTGAAAAACCAAGAATGTTCTCCACGTTTCTGCCATTTTCAGCAAGCAAGATCAAATCAGTTTTTAATGCAAGGCAAACTCTTACAAATCGCGAATTCCAATTCATATACTAGGAATATATAACTCTTATATGAGCAAAAGAATCACTCACAAGGATCAAAGATTAAAAGACACAACTCAAAATAAAAGTGTCCAATGATCATTCTCTAGCAGTGTAACACCAGTCTCCAAATTGATAAACATTCTCCAACATGTTGCGCATAATCTTCAGCAGCAAACATCTTTCTCCAACATGATTAACAACTGTCTCCAGAATGATCAACATCAGTCCAGAATGATACAAACATTCTCCAACTTACTAACCATCATTATCCAGCATTGTTACATCATTCTCTAGCCTGTTTTGCACGAATCAAAAGGCAACCTTAATCTGAATCGATTAAGCACATTTTTGAGATGTTTGTGGACATAAATAAAGGATCATCAAAGTCAAGAATAAGAAGCTACATATCATACATTATTAAACACATAAGCAGAAACACAGAATGTTCAAAACAAGAACATTCAAAGTTTAAAAGTCTGGTCTTTGGTCAAGTCTGACACATGATAGTTGTTATCAACCTCCTTGAAGCCTATAAAAGGAACTCCAAGCTCAAGGAAAACGTAGAACTTCAAGTGCCAATAAAATCCATCAATCACATACACTTACATACTTGAAAGCTCCCCAATTACCAAAAGAATCAGTTCTGATTTCCTCTTCATATATCCAGATCATATTATATAATTCTTTTACCAAGAAGCTATTCTCAAACACGAGTTGAATATAGTAAGATTCTACCAATCTCTTTAAATCATTATTGTGTAAACTCAAAACTATAAGGGTTGTTTATAGTTTGAGTAGTTTTGTAAAAATACTTTCATGGTTAAAAGGTGAATTGTAAAATTCTCTCAAGATTGATAGGTGACTTGATTGAACCCTTTTTGGGTGGAAAGGAATTGTTGTTACAGATCAAGGTTGATCTTAATATAAACTGTGTAAAACCAAGAACATTCTCCGTTTGAACACTTAATGGAAAATCTCATAGTTGTGAGGATTGAACATAGCCCGTGTTGGGTGAACCAGAACATATCTTTGTGTGGTATCTCTTCCTTATCTCTATTTACTTTCAGTCATTTTGCTTATCAAGTTAAATAGATAAGCTAAAACTGTGATTTTAACTAACCAAGAACGTTCTCCGTTTTTTATTTCCAGAACCAAGAACTTTCTCTGTTTTCATAACCAAGATCAATCTTGAGTTATTTTCTTAAGATTTTAACAGAAAATTTTAAATAGTTGAATTTACAATTCAAACCCCCTTCCTTGTAAATTGACATTGCTACTTCAATCATAACCTTATAATGTTTGCTTGTCGCGATTTGATGTACAAATTTACGTGAGTAATCGGTAAATCCTATCACTAAGTTGGAAGGAAGGTTCATGTACCACCTCATCGCAACTTTTACTAGAGTTCCTAAAAAAAGTATGCACTGTTGCTCCAATGATAGTCATCTGAATGTTAAATGTTGTTAAGTGTTGAAGTGGATCATGTTTTTCACCCAACGATTCTAACAGAGGTGTTTCAAATTCTCTAGGACTGAAGAAACTTGGATTTCCCGAGATAGAGGTTGGGAATCCTCCAACTCTACCTTAGGTTCTTCTTCAGCTCCTCCTCACTCATGTTGAATTACTTATACATGTGCCTGGAAGATATCATTTTGTTTGTGCAATTGTTGTACAACGACTTGAATTTAGGCCATAGCCTTGATCTCATCGTTTGTAGAAGAATAATTTTTTTATGAGATGCCATATTCAACAATTAAATGAATATGGTGATGGACGGGAATAGTTTCACCACGGCCCCAAAGTAGACTCTAAATGTTCTTGAAGTAGAAAATGGGATAAACTTAAGTAACAATGTAATGTGACCTATACCTAAATGCTTCCTAAGTAGAATTAGTATCTTAGTATCTTAGAGTTTTAGATTAAATAATTTTCCTATTTATATACCTAATGTGCCTTGATCTCCAAGTTTCTGATAACTTCCCGCTACCTATACAATGGAGAAGTATTTTGCCTATTTATAGATTTGAGTCTTTTACTTAGTCAAGCTATAAAAGACATGTGATTGATATGTTCTCTTAGTTAGTAATCGGGTTATGGGTTATTGTATTTAGATAATGGGCCCGTGTAGCCTTTGCACAATAGACTGAGATGTTATGACAATCCAAAAAAACAATATATCATGTTAATAAAAAATAAGTAAGTATTTGTTGTATATATTAAGGGTCTATTTGATACGTATGATAGAGAGACATGATAAGATATAAAATTCGATAAAGATAAGATAATATATGATATGATAGTGACAAGATAAACATGATCATATCACGTGTTTGATACACACATGATAACTAACATAATAGTATTTTTATTTTGTGATGTATTTGATACACATCTTATCATAATATAATATATATTATATTTAAATGATGAAATTACCATTGTGAACCACAATTACACATTAGTTTTTTTTTTTTTTT
>JBBPBR010000005.1:40314996-40342830 GCA_037974775.1 Cicer pinnatifidum
TACCCCGTAAAATCATAAATATTTGATTAGATTCTATTAATATCAAATTCTATTAATTACTTTTCTATTTGATTAGATTTACATTTTTATATTTTAGATCATATTTTATAAAAATTTTTTATTTTATATATTATTATATTTCAATTTATATTTTAAATTATATTTTATAAGAGTAATTGAGTAAACTATTGTTCTTATCTTATCATGTTGGTTTTTAATCCAACTCATATTAAGGATATAAATTTCAACTAGAGAGACATAATATGATAGAATTCTAGATTAACTTATCATATCATGTTGGTTCATTAAAAACTGAATTCAAACATGATATGATAACTTATTGTTATCATGTTTCTTATGTTGTCCATCAAAATAGGCCCTAAAAGTTAGTTGAATGATCAATTGATAACAGTTAGACTTTGTTTTCATTTTGCTTCAAATGATTATGCTGAGAAATGAACTATATTCCTCATTTATGTGTTCCTTAACTCCTCTATAGAGTGCTAAGTACAAAGTTGGATTTTTTTTGTAAGTTATATAAGCTAAAAATGCATAAGTAAAATAAGCAAGAAGATAACGAGATAAAATAATGCGAAAATAAACTTGTTTCTTTGATTGTGTGTATAAAAATAAAAAGTCCGTGAGGTATTTATAGGAAAAGCTCATTGTATTGGCCAATGCATCGTAGCCTAAAAAATTCACCATAACCTTACCTCATTTGGGGTATTTTTGTGAGCAGTGTGTGTCTTCTTCGTACTACTTGATGTACGTCGCACCCCACGATGGTATGCATTCCTGTATTTTCGTGGTAGCTTTGTTTCAATTATTCTCGTATGCGCTTTTGTTTTATGTCGCCTCTATACAAATATAGTTGTTTATAGTTAGCGGCACTATAAACATGGAACACATATTCTAATGATGAATTGTCAATTCCTATGTGGTTAAATTGTCGATGAAGACCACATGATTAATGGTGTACACAGGATGGATTGAACAATTTTTTTTGTGTCAAATTTGATACTCGAACATATCAATTTCATTTGGGTTAGGTTGATCTCTCAACCCCTGAATTTTAGATCAAACTTGAACCAAACCAACCCGATTATGAGCGAGTTGGGTTCACAGTTCATAAATTTTTTTTTTAAAATGTAATTAAATTTAAGTACTTGAACATCTCAAAAATAATAAGACTATATCACAACACATCATTCAATACTTAAAATGCATCCACCAACACAATAAAACATTTAAATCAATTAAAGTAGCAACAAAATCTCAAATATAATCCAACAAAGAAATTTAAAATATATATAATACATCAATAATACAAAATAAAATAAAAATATATATGGAACATCAATGGGTTGGGTTTGCAGGTTCAAAATGTAAAATCCTCTACTCAAACCAAACACAATTGAGTTTAAATGGGTTGGTTTGGGTTAGGCCCAAAATTTAATGGGTTGGACCAAAATGTCGGTACCGGATTTATGGGTTTGTTGGTGTCCATGAACACCTCTATACATGACCCTTTTAATCCTTTGTTGAACTCTACAAGCAGCGTTTGACATAGAGGATCATCGAGCAAAGTAGACAAGTACTTAATGAGGCCCTTTTGTTGGTCCTTATGTTTCGCCCATACAACATCATGAAGCACGTCTTCAACATTATCTCCATTTACTCTTTCCACAAAACATCATCACAACTTCAAAACTCCATCAATGTCATTTCCTGGCTTCTCGATGTTTATGCACTTGACGAAGATCACGACGATGAGTATGTCATCCTTCCGTCCATCACTTTTAATGAATCCTTTGTGGCCATAATTTCGGAAATGATCATTAGCCTTTGTAGAGGATCACCAACAAATTGTTCTAATGTCACTGCTAACCTTATGTAACTCACAATTCAAAGTGATTGTTACGAAAAACTGGTTATCGAGGAATGAGATATGGGTCTCCTTTTGAAGTTGATGAAGGAAGGAAACACAATAGGCTAATAAAATGTTGCATGAGCCATTGTTGTTAGACCCAAGATGGTTTCTGAGAATAATTCCTTTCTAGTTTTGTTGATAACAAAAGGAAGTTTGTGAGAACAATTTAATGTATTAATGTTTTAAATTAAGTGTGTAGAAAAATAAAATAAACTGGTACATTCCTGACCCATGAACAAATCAGAGGAAACAAAAAAATCAAATGAAACGAGTAATATCAGATGAAACTGGATTGCACTCGTAAGTCTTTGATATTCCCATACCCAAGTGTTTCTCGATTCCTCGATACCAATAAATTTAACTTCTCTTTAAAAGGGGGAGTTCAAAAATATGTTTCCCTTAACTCAGTTAGTATGAAGCTAGTGGTGGAGGTAGACGAGATTGTTGTGGTCGAAGATTTCCCACAGGTATTTTCGCCAGATATACCAAGATTACCCCCAGTTTGTGATATTGAATTCTCAATTGATGAGACTCTGGGTACAAGGCCTATTTATATTTCCCCATATAGAATGTCTCCATTGGAATTGACAGAGTTGAAAAATCAGTTTGAGGATTTTTTGTCTAAACAGTTCATACGAACGAGTGTCTCACATTTGGGAGCGCCTATGCTCCTAGTGAAGAAGAAGGATGGAAAATCCAAACTCTGTGTCGATTACCGTTAGCTTAACAAATTTACCATCAAAAATAGGTATCCCTTGCCACACATTGATGACTTGATGGACCAACTCAAAGGAGCAATCATATATTTCAAAGATTGATATGAAGTCGAGGTACCATCAGATTCGGGTGAAGGAAGAAGACATTCCTAAAATAACATTCAGAACTTGCTATGGACACTTTAAGTATTTGGTGATGCCTTTTGGTGTCACCAATGCACCAACTATTTTCATGGATTACATGAATCATATATTTCACCCCTTCTCAGAAAAATTTGTGGTGGTCTTCATTGATGGCATATTGATCTATTCTAAGAGCTGAGAGGAACATAAAGTTCACCTATGTTAAGTTTTGCAAGTCTTGAAGGATAAACGATTGTATACTAATTTGGGGAAATGTGAATTCTAGTTGGAGGAGGTGAAATTCTTGGGGCATATCATTTCAAGGGAAGGTATCGTTGTTGACCCAACTAAAGTAGAAGTCGTGGTGGAATGGAAACAAACATATATCGTCACAAAGATTAGAATCATAATCACTAAAGTAGAAGTTTTCTAGGCTTGGCTGGATACTATAGAAGATTCATTGAGGGTTTTGCCAAGAATGCAGCACTGTTAACACACCTCACAAAGAAGAATCATATCTATGCATGGACGGAGGAATATGAGAGGAGTTTTCAGCTGATGGAAGAGAAACTAAATAAATCACCGGTGTTGGTGTTGCCACAACCAGAAGAACCATATGAAGTTTATTGTGATGCTTTTTTACAAGGATTGAGTTGTGTACTTATGCAGAACAAACAAGTGGTAGCATATACTTCAACACAGTTGAAGGTGCATGAGAAGCATTATCCCACACATGACATGGAGTTGGTTGCAATAGTTTTTGCACTAAAGATTTGGAGGCACTATCTATGTGGGTGCAATTTTGATGTATATAGTGACCATAAATGTTTGAAATACTTGTTCGACCAGAAGGAGCTTAATATACGTCAATGGAGATGGATTGAGTTCATCAAGGATTATGGGTTCATGTTGGATTACCACCCAAGAAAAGCAAATGTGGTGACTGATGCCTTTAGCAAAAAGTGAGCCATTGGTCATCCATAACATTGAAAGGGTTAAAGTTGTTATAGAATTTTTGTGACTTGGATCTTAATTTGGATTTCTTGTCAAGAAAAGTACAATGTGGAAAGATCATCGTATATAATAAACTGATGAATGAGATAAAAGCCCTTCAAGTGACCGATGATGCTACTTAGGGGAGACAAAAGTTAGTTGAGACTAGCAAGACTCTCGAATTTGAAATAGGTCCAGATAACATTTTGTGGTGTAATAAATGTATTTGTGTGTCCAATAATGCAGAGTTGGGAAATATTATTTTGGATGGGGCCCACAAGAGCAAACTGTGTATTCACCATGGTACTACGAAGATGTATAAAGACCTGAAGCAGAGATTTTGGCGGCCAGGAATGAAGAAACAAGTGGCGGAATATGTGGCGTCTTGCCTGACTTGCCAGAAGGCTAAGGTTGAACACCAAAAATCTGTTGGATTGTTGCAGTCATTAAATGTATTAGTATGGAAATGGGATAGCATACCTATGGACTTTGTGGTGGCATTACCTATGACTCAGAAGAAATTTGACTCTATTTGGGTGATTATTGATAGGTGATCATAGCATTTGGGCACATGTTTTTAGCTTTTTAGTTTGGTAATTTAAAAGCTTTTTATAGCTTAGATTAATATTTTTAGCTTGTTTCTAAATTTTGGGTCGAATTTGAATTATAATTTTATTATTTGCATTTTAATTTTATTATTTATACTTTGACTCTTTCTCGCTCTGTAGGTCATAACTTGAGCTCTAGATATCGGATTGGTACATATGAGTAGGCGTTGGAAAGATACAAATCTGAGCTACAACGTTTGTGTTGGAAGGAAAGACCAATTCCGAACTTTACTGGGCCGAAATTGCAAATTTTGTAGTCTGGATTTTTGTAATAATTTTAATTAGCGCGCCACTTATTTTTAAACCCTAAAGTCCAATATCAAGTACTATATATTGTCAGTTTTGTTTCTTTTCTAAGGACGGAAAAATTAGGATTCAAATTGCTACAAGAAATAAATAGTGTTATTTTAATTTCATGGAAGACTAATTTTATAAGATTAATCCACGAGTTTAGAGTTTCATCAACACCTTGAGATTCAGGTTACACTGTCAATTTCTATTCATGATTCTATTCATGATTCTATTCATGATTCTATTCTTGTTTATTTGATTATATTGATATTTTGATTGCTTAAATTGAATTTCAATAGGATTGATTAAATTTATTTGACAGAATTTGGTTTCGGTTTCTAATTTAATTAAATTATAATTTTGCGACGCTTGATCGTTAATTGTAATATTTTGATGATTGTGATGCTTAATCCAATCAAAGAAACCAAATTCACAGATGATTGATTACGCTTGTTTGATCAATTCTATAGTCAAATAAGAATAGAATCACAAATTAGAAATTAAACTCATTGATAGAATTTGTGATAGGTCTGAAATTCGAATAAGTGGATTAATCGTTTTGCTCATCTGTTAAATCAAAAATCTAAAAAACTCCTTTTTAATTTCGATTTTCAATTTGATTATTATTATTTTACCAGAAGTCCTTGCGAAACGATTCGAGTTATTACCTCTATTTATATTTTATCAATTGTATTTCACCCGTATGCGACAGCGGATCAACAGGCTCACAAAACCCATCCATTTTATACTCGTAAGGACTACTTACAATGTATCTAAGCTTGCGGAGATTTACGTGGCCAAGATTGCTAGATTACACAGGATACCATCCAACACTGTGTCTGATAGAGATCTAAATTTTACTTCTCGTTTGTGGGAAGCATTGCATGAAGCATTGGGTACTAATTTGAGATTGAGTTCCGCCTACCACCCTCAAAGTGATAGTCAAACTGAAAGGACTATTCAGACATTAGAGGATTTGCTAAGAGCTTGTGCATTAGATAACCGAGAAAGTGGGGATGATCTATTGCGTCTTGTTGAATTTACCTATAACAATAGCTATCCCGCAAGCATCAGGATGGCACCGTACGAGGCTTTGTATGGGCGCAAGTGCTAAACTCCCTTGTGTTGGTATGACGATGGTGAAAACTTGACCGTAAGGCAAGAGTTAGTGCAACAAACCACATAAAAGGTGCGTCAGATCCAAGAGCATATGAGAACAACACAAAGCAAGCAAAAGAGTTATGTTGATCGGCATAGGAGACCTCTGGAGTTTCAGGGAGATGAACTTGTATTATTGAAAGTGACGCCTACTACTGGAGTTGGTAGAGCATTGAAGTCTAAGAAGCTTACTCTGAAGTTTATTGGACCATACCAAATTTGTTCAACGTGTGGGTCCAATGGTTTATAAGATTTTTTTACCACCGAATTTGGCCAATTTACATGTGTTCCATGTGTCACAACTGAGGAAGTACATGACAAATCCATCCCATATTATTGTGCCAGATGATATTGAATTGAAGGAGAATATTTCTTTCGTGGTCCCATCGATAAGCACCACATACAAAATTACCAAACATTTGAGGGGAAAGCAAATCCCTTGGTTGAGGTGATTTAGATCTAGACGACTGAAGATGCTACTTGGGAGTTGGAGGAGAACATGAGGGAGCTTTACCCAGACATTCTAGACACCTCTTACTTTCGAGGACAACACTATTTTAAGGGGGGTAAGTATTGTCACACCCTTTATTTTAATTAATTAATTTAAAACTCTTAGTTTTGTTTATTTTGTTTGATTAATTTAGTGTGACAATAATAAGATAATTATTCATTGGATGTTTAATTATTTAATGAAGTATTTTTATATTAATTAATTAATTGTTGAGATTTTTATTATTAACTAATTAAAACTCGTAGGGATATTTGTCTTAGAATGAACAATGACCAAGTCAATTTTGACTAAGTCAAAATTGAATCACCCACACTACTACTCTTGATAATTATATTCTATTTTTAATAGCATTTAGTTTATAGGATCGTGCATTTTCTCCCTTGCGTCTATTCAAATGTGTAACTAGCAAGAATTAGTACATGAATGTCAATTAATTCATAACGGTTGGTCATTGAATGATATTATTCCAATTGAATTCCTTATTCATTTGTGCAATTAACTTCAATGAAGAGAATTATTCATTCTCTCCTTCGTAGAATACGATTCAACTTGCAATTGAGCAAAAAGAAGTCATAATCACCTACACGTCATTCTCAACATTATATTTTGTTTATCTTAAATATTCTCTAAGCCACTCAAACAACCATCTCCATATTCCCTTGCATATTGGTCGAAGTTCTAAGCTTTCGTTCTTTCATCTTGGTGAGATTTTCGAGAGCTATATAGTGTTACATGGAAGGAAAGCACTCAAGGTAAGGGCTTTTCCCCATGTAGAGTTAGGTTAGATATTAAATTAGCGGTTCGTAAGATATTGATATGATATCTGGATGTCTTAAAAGAAAAAGGTTGATTTTATTTTTGTCGTAAATAATTTACCTATAATGTTTTGATTGTTTATTTTGAATAGTACATCTATCTTGATGAACTTAATTATAAAGTTCAATTTTTATTATTATATCTTGTTAAATATTCTTGTAGTGAAAATGTTTAACGCATTACGTGTTTTAGAGTATTTAATTATAAAGTTATAATTTTTATGATGATATCATTAATAATGTGTTTGTTTATGATGTATTTTAATTTAAGTCTTGACTTTTTGAGTATTTTAAATTTTAAATTTTAAATTTTAAATTTGACTTTTATGTACACAATATATGTGTCTTGAGGAAATTGGTGATAATTTTATATTTTTAATTTGGACAAATTGAGAAAATGGATTATTGAAATGCATTAATGTATAGTTCATTTTTATGCTTAAAAGGACAATAATGGGAAAAACTTTATAGTGAAAGGAATAAAATTTCTATTTTTATTGTATTCTTGGTGATATGAGTTTTATTTTTTATTAATAACATGCAGCCAAATCGAATCTTATGGATTATTAAAATGAAAGTAGTGATTTTGAGATATTTGTTCACGTGCATATTTGATGTATTGAAGTTATTGAGTTCTAACTATGAACATCCATGAGAATATAAATTTGATGTCTTATGTGATTAAAAATTTAATTTGGAATATTTTTTCTTTGTGGATGCTTAAGTGGTTGGGGACTTGTTGTTTGAATAGTTTTCTCTTTGTGTTTTCCTAAATGGATGGTTATTTGTGTTATGACCCTTTTTTTTTTTCTTTGTGGTTGTCTAAGTGGCTAGTGATTTGTACATTTCGAATATCATTATCATTGTAAAGATATACCACATGCATCTTTGTGGAAATCTTAGTGGTTGGTTTAATTTTTCACATTGATATGAGTGACTTCTTTGTGGATGCCTTAATGGCTGACTATATCCAGATCATATATATTTAGGAGCATGCATAACTTGCACATATTTTATTGTCATTTTTACTTTGATCTAATTATTTGCTCTAAGGTGAGTTGCTACTTGATTTACTTAGATGCATTTTATAACTTAGAGCGAATTATCCAGAAGAAAAAAAAATCAATTTCTCTAAATCTTTTATTACAAAAACATTTTATATTTATATTTTATGGCTATTGACTTATTATTTGGTTTAATTTTTTCTCTGGGATGAACTGGTCCCTTTCACTAATATTTAGGTACTAACGATCTCGAAGAGTTGCATGAATAACGTTTGTTTGGCGTACGCGCGTGAGAAAAAGGGGGTATTTTAACTTAAAAATATTGTTTGTAGTGATAAAACCGATGTGGTATATTTTTAAAGTTTATTTACTTTTCATCGTCAATTTTAAATAGAAATGTGGATGTGAGGTCCTTCTGCTAGGAAAAACCGAAATCAGTCAACCTTATTTTTTACATTTACTTAAGGAGAATTTATTCTATTTTAGGATGTAAGTGACCATTTTTAAACAATTAGCAAATTATCTTTGCAAAATAATAAAAAATAATATCCAATAAATTGCATTGTGTTATTTTACAAAATGAAATCAAACTATTTTCTAGTGAAATTTTAATTGATTACATGATGAACTACTTATAAAAAAAAATATGTTGTTTTTGAAAGAAAACAAATATTTTTAAGTAATGTCTTGTATGAAAATCTGGGGAATTACACAACATGCTCTAATAAAGCTTCTCTTTGAAATGGTTATTCATGATGACTCCGATGACTGCCTTTGCTTAGAAAGTAATTCAACATAACTAGATTATCTGACTCTGCTTTTGATATTAAAACTTCAATTGGTATCAGAGTTCGATCTCAAGGATTGAGTCGTTAACGATGTTGAGAAAAGTCCTATAAATTTTTCTATCATGACTAATCTTGGTGAAGAAGCAATTGATGGAAATATCAACAGACCCCCACTCTTTGATGGAGAATCCTTCAAATATTGGGGGAAAAAGTTACAAAGCTTTTTTTTATCTCTTAAGACTCAGAGTTGTAGGTGAATGTGCAAAGACGAGAAGGGGGTTGAATTTTATTTTACAAAGTTGATAAATTTTTGGTAATTTGATGAAGGTTGGTTGGTTTTTATGAATTACTTATATAAGAAACAATCGGGTTCAGAGACAAAAAACAATGAAAGCATAAATAATTGGACATATAGGTTTATCCTAGTTCACCACTAATTTGACTACATCCACTCCCCTCATTCAAAATACTTTAATTCACTAATTCAAATACTTGAATTACAAAGCACCTTACCCTTTAAGCATGTGCTCCCAAAGAACCTTACAACCCCAAAATTTTGATAAACTAACCACCTTGGCCATACAAGCCAAATATTCTCCTAACAACCTCACAACTCCAGATTGAAGAAGGAGCTAAACAACTATGAGGTTGGATACAAAAGATTGAAAATTGAGTAGTTGCTTCTAATAAGTTAATTATAACAATGACTACCACACTCTAAGAAAAACACTTCACAAAAATATTTTTCATTTTAACAAGTGTTTCTCTCTTTGAACTCTAAGACGAATTTGAAATTTTGAGCTTAAGTTCGTCTACTATTTTCTGATTTTTCAATGATCTTCTTCTTTAGCCTTGAGTTTCTATTTATAGATAAAATTAGGGATTCAATTTAGTCCTTGTTTAATTATGAATTGTATTTCATTCCTAGTTTGATCAATAATGATCTTATTCAAAAAGAGTTCTGAACAAGATATTTTTTGATACTATGTTCTTTAGCCAATTCTTTATTTTTGAATCCAATTTAAACAGTTCTTCTAGATTGATTTTTTTTTTCTTCATATTTTGTTCATATTGAGTTTGTAAATTCTTCGGATTGTTTCTATTCATATTTTGTTCAGATTGTGTTTGTAAGTTCTTCAGATTGATTATGTTCATATTTTGCTGTAGATAAATCTTGATCAATTATTATTCAAATCTTGACCATATTTTCTTTCCAACTTGGTAAAATATTTTATTCAATTAAAAATCTGAATCGAATTTTATTTTAGATTTTCTTCAATTATAAATTTGAATAATATCATATTTTAGATTTTCTTCAGTTATAAATCTGAATATGATCTTATTTTAGATTTTCTTCGCAAGCGCAAATCTTGTTTCATACTATGTGAAGTCAAAGATATTGTTCTCATAAAATAATTTTGTTATCATCAAAATTCTAAATATAAAACCAACTTGGTTCCAACAATGAAATCTAGTTGAGCAAAGATACACAACCCCAATAAATGTGGATGACACTGAAGTGTCTAGAAAAGTATGAATGTTGAACAAAACAATTACACGAAATGAATCATAAGGCAAAAACCTTTATATTGAATGCAATAACAATCAAAGAATCTAACAAACTCAACAAAAAAGAAACATCCAAGAGCATATGTGATGCTTTAGTTTTTACAAATGAAGGAAACAAACGAGTACAAGAAGCAAAGGTATTTGTAAGAAAATATGAATTATTCCAAATAGAAGAAGAGGAAAACATTGAAACAATGTTTTCAAGATTTCAAACATTGGTTCTAGGTCTAAAAAATTTATAGAAAAGTTATACTACGGCATACCATGTAAAGAAAATCCTTAGAAGTCTACCTAGTAAATTGAGACAAAAAATCACAACCATACAAGAGGCAAATAACCTAAATAGTTGGTCTCTAGAAGAACTCATAAGCTCACTTCGATCAAATGAAATATAATCAGCATAGGATGAGCCAAAGAAAAAGCAAAAAACCTTGGCTCTTAGATCAAAAGAAAAGAAAGCCTTACAAGGAATTGATGAATCAGATGATGATAATGATGATGATTTAGATGGAAGAAAAAGAAGATTTAGAGGTTGAAGAATTATCGTTCATCTCTAGAAGAATTAAGCATATGTGGCATAAAAGAAAACCTTTTCCTCGAAGGGACTTCAACAAATTCCAAAACAAAGAAAGTGGAATTGATAAAAAGAAAATCATATGTTTTGAATATAAAGAATCTGGACAATTTAAGTCTGAATGTCCCAGACTTGAAAAAAAAAATCAAAAGAAAGAAACAAAGTCTAAGAAGAAATGTCTCATCACATGGGAATACTTAGAATAATCTGATGATGAGGAATATGCAAACATGTCACTTATGGCTAACCTTCAATCATACTCAGATTTTGATAGTGATGAAGAAGTATAGGTATTTTCCAACTTATCTCAAAACGACCTTATTATTGCCTTAAAGGATTTTTGAATAAGAACCAATCATTATCATTAAAACTAAAACTATTAAGAAAAAATCATGTTGAATTAATTGAAAAACAAAATCTTGTTGAGAAAGAATTTGAAGAAATTAATAGAAAACATTTCATTCTAAGTGATAACAAATCCGAACCTTTAGTGGATAAAATTTGTAATTTTATCAAGTATGAATTATTATTTCAAAACTTTCTAAAAAATAGCATTGATAGAAGTATGATGGCAACAATGATTTATGGTGTCAGTAGGAATGGGAAGAGGGGATTAGGCTTTGAAGAAATAATAGAGAATACCAAAAATGGAACCTAATCAGAAATGGGTACCTAATCAGAAATGGGTACCTAATCAAAAATGGGTACCTAAAAACAAAATCTTTCCTCTTGCATATGTTTTTAATAGTAGAGTTGAAACTCCAAACTTGGTTTCTGGACAGTGGATGCTCGCATCATAGGATGAGCGAAAAGTCTTTATTCCAAAATCTGATTATGAAGAAAGGAGGACCAGTGGGATTTGGAGGCAACTAGAAAGGAAAAATCATAGGACATGATACAGTTGGTAATGGTTTTATACCCTCCATTAATAATGCTTTATTTGTTCAATGTCTTAAACATAATTTGTTAAGTATTAGTCAATTAAGTGATAATGGTTATGACATTATGTTTAATCAAATATTATGCAAAACAATTACTCAAAAGGATGGATTTGTATTGTTTACAGGCAAGAGACAAAATAACTTATACAAAATAAACCTTTCAAACTTAGAAAAGTAAGATGTTAAATATCTCATGTCAGTTAATGAAGAACAGTTAATTTGACACAAAAGGTTGGGGTCATGCAAACTTAAAATTAATATCAAAATTGAATAAACTTTAACTTGTTAGAGGGATGCCTAATCTTTGATACAAAACATAAGTTACGGTGAAGCTTGTCAAAACAGAAAACAAAGTAAAAACTCTTTAACCTCTACGAATTTTATTTCTATAACCAAACCCCTTGAGTTCTTGCATATAGATCTTATTGGGAAAGTAAAAACAACCTTTGTAAATGGAAAGATATATGGTTTTGTCATAGTTGATGATTACTCTAAATGAACTTGGGTAAAGTTCCTAAGAAATAAGGATGATTGTCATAAAGTGCTTATTGTTTTTTGTAAAAAAGTAATGATTGAAAAATGTCTTAAAACTATAACAATTAGAAGTGATCAAGGAGGAGAATTTGAAGAAAAAAATATTTGAAAGTTTTTGTGAAGAGAATGAAATCTCACAATACTTTTCTTCTCCCAAAACACCACAACAAAATGGTGTTATAGAAAGAATGAATAGATCCCTCCAAGAAATGGATAAAACTATGTTAAATGAGATGACTAGTGTAAGACATTTTTTAGCAGAGGCAATTAACATTGCATGCTACATTCAAAATAGAATGTTAATTAGACCTATGCTTAATAAAGCACCATATGAATTATGGAAAAATAGAAAATCCAACATTCCCTATTTTCGTCAATTTGGTTGTATTTGTTCTATTTTAAACACAAAATATAAATTAAGCAAGTTTGATTCTATATCAAAAAAATGCATTCTTTTGGGATCTTCTGAAAGGTCAAAAGACTACAAAGTATTTAATTAGGAAAATCAAATTGTGGAAGAATTAGTTCATGTTGAATTTAATGACAAACAACCTAACTATAAAGTGTCAGAGCAAGAATATGACTTTGTAGGTACATTAGAACTAGAGGATTGAAGCATTTTAGAAGGAACTCAAACATCAGCAGAACCAAGCAAAATAAAAAAAATGGTCAAAACAAATGAAATCAACAAACCAGAGGATAAGAATAAATTAGAGGGAAAAACATCCTCAAATGCATCAGAGGATAAGAAGTAATGACAACACAAGTCAAGAACCTTCATAACCAAGGAATCGATGGAAATTTAAATCATCACATCCTCCAACTCTAATTATTGAAAATACAAATGATTCCCTAAAGACAAGTTCTACGTTTAAGGATACATCTCTTTATGGCTTACTCTCTGAATTTGAACCAACATATGTTGATGAAGCTCTTTCAGATGAAGGGTGGATTTTAGCAATGCAAGAAGAATGATATGAATTGAAGTGAAATGATGTTTCAGATCTGGTGCCAAAACCAAAAGTTAAGAAACCAATTGGAACTAAATGGGTGTACAAAAATAAATTGAATGAAAAAGGAGAATTTGTGAGAAACAAAGCAAGATTTATAGCCCAAGGCTACAATCAACAAGAAGATATCGATTACACTAAGATATTTGCTCCAGTGGGAAGGTTATAAGCTATTCCAATCTTATTATCTTTTGCTACATTTAACAATATTATCTTGTATCAAATGGACATAAAAAGTGGTTTTCTAAATGGATATATTAATGAGGAAGTATATGTATAACAACCTATAGGGTTTGAGAATGATGAGTTTCTTGAGTATGTTTTTAAACTAAAAAATTATTATATGGTCCAAAAGAAGCACCTTGGACTTGGTATGATAGATTAAGCAGCTTTTTACTTGAAAGTAATTTTGAAAGAGGAATAGTTGATACTACATTATTCATAAAAACTTCTAAAAATGATATTCTTATAGTATAAATATATGTAGATGATATAATATTCGATTCTACTAATGGCATGTTATGTCAAGAATTTGCTAAGTTGATTTAAAAAGAGTTTCAAATGAGCATGATGGGAGAATTCAAGTTTTTCTTGGGAATTCATATCCTACAAACTCAAGATGGTGTACTGATCCATCAGACCAAATACACCAAAGAACTTCTCAAAAAGTTCAAAATGATTGAGTGCAAACCCATGAGTACTCCAATGTACCCAACCTACTCACTTGATAAAGATGATTTAGGAATATGAGTTGATCAAAACTCTTCAGAGGCATGATAAGACCACTATTATATTTAACTACTTCGAGACCAGACATTCTTTTTAGTGCCTGCCTCTCAGCTAAATTTCAATCAGACCCAAGAGAATCTCACTTAAAAATAGTCAAAAGAATACTCAGGTACTTGAAAGACACCACCAACTTAGGGCTATTTTATAAGAAATCATCATATTACAAGTTAGTTGGATTTTGTGATGCTGGCTATGTAGGTGACAAACTTGAAAGGTGTCGCGACCTAAAATTTCGAGTGTTTCTCGAATTCAATGGAGTCGCCACCAAAATTTATTTTAAAATAGGGAAAATGTTGGTAAACCCTTAAAAATAGAAAAAATGGTATTTGAAACCAAATTTAAGTTCGGGAGTCGATTATGCGTAGGGAAGGTATTAGCACCCTACGACATCCGTTAAAAACGGTTACCTATAATTAATTGTGCCAAATTAGTTTTAACTTAAGTATATTTATTTTTCTTTATTATTAAATATGAATGACAATTATTACTATATTTAAAATATGATTTTGAAATAAATATGTACTTAGCAAATAAATGACATAAAAAAGAAAATTTTATTTATGTGCTTGACAAGAATGTGATCTTGCTCCTACGTATCTCCCGGTGCGATTGAGAAATCAAAGCTACGTAGTTCTTGGTTAGAAAATGTTGATGTGTTTTTTAAAAAATGAATTTTGTTATATTTAAAAATATTTTGACAAGAAAAGAAAAATAATTAGTCTGACTTAAAAAAAATACTTTAAAATACGAGTTTTATGACTATCAAGTTATACAACTTGTGTCTCAAAAAAACTCAAAGAATTAAAAGATGTTCCATCTATTTAATCCCTTTTAACAATACTTTAAATTATTTTTTCGGTTTATATATGAAAAAACAACACCAAGTTGTACAATACGTGTCTGAACAACTCAAAGATAAAAAAAATAATACTACATCAAATTTAAGTCCATTTTAGATTAATTCATTAAGATAAATAAGTAAATAAATAAATAAATAAATAAATAAAGAGAGTTTTAGGACTATCAAGTTGTACCACTTGTGTCCTAACAACTCAAAGATTAAAATATGTCACATCTAATTAATCTTTCAAAATTCAATTATAAATTATCTTTATTTTTTAAAATAAATAAATAAATAAATTTATGTTAAATATGAAATAAGTTTAAATGATTCTGCAAAATAAAGTCAGTAGTAAACACACAAAAAATGGTAAAATAAAAAAAAATACATAGACTTGTAATATGATCTATTAAATAAATAAACATTTTAATAATAGAAAAAACATATTTAAATGTAAACTCTTTCAAAATAACTTTTAAGTAAATAAGTGATTGAAACAAAACTCATTTTTATATTAAATAGCACAATCCAAAGTTAAAAAAGAAAATCGATTAATATCACTCATAAATAAAATAAATAATGTTTATTATCATTTAATTACATCCATAATTATTTATAATAAATAAAAATTAAATGAAAACTATAGCAGAATTTTATTAATTAAATGGAATAGAGTGATGGAAATATAAGTGGCAAGGCTATAGTGACTACTCACTAGCCAACAAAGCATCGTGAAGTCCAACACTCTAGCAAGTCATGAAAGCAAGTGTTAAACAACCTGGCAAATGGTTGGCATAAAGCAAAAATGTTTGAAAAGATGGCATAAAATGGAAACCGTGAGCATCAACTAATCCAATTTTAAGCTTTATTAACATAATAAAAAATAATTTCAACCAAGAACAACATTCACACAACCAAAACAAAACTCTATCTTTCAAATATATTAAATCTGGTTTCAAATTTTAGCTTCCAATCTAAGAAGTAAACATGAAGATAATGAGAAGATACATGCCTTTTCAGATACCGATGTAGACAGAGACGGTGGTTCGCGGTGGAAGTTGAAACAATGGTGCTGCTTTCTGTTTCTTCTTCTTCTCTTTCTGTTTATGTGTTTTTCATCAATATTAATCTCAAATCTCTCTCCCTTCTTTTTCCTCTGATAGGGTGTATTTATAGAGTTTTTTTTATCTGTTTAGTTGTTTTCTTACTTGCCTTGGTCCTTCTCCATCAATGTCCTGTTTGATGTTTCGTTCTCTTTGCTCATCATCTGCATTTTTTTGCACGCCTTCATAATTTTAGATTATTTGTTTTGATATGTTCATTGCTGAGCTTTTATTTGTCTTTTAGTTTCTTTTTTTTTAAATTCAAAAATTTGTCTCTTTGTTCTTATCATGTGTGCAAAGGCTGACTAGTAAAAAAATATTTTTGTTTTTGTTTCTCCAATTAGTTAAAATAGGTACAGATGTATCAGTGAGCATGGCTTGTGCATCAATGGCAGTCATCATCAACATAACAGGGTTTGACAGGCAACAATAGACAAAACTCGAAACAGCTGGCTTGATCTAATTTAATTTTTATTGTAATTTAAATTTGGCTTTATTCTTGGTTTGTAATTTGATTTGGTTTTAAAACTCTAATTAGATTTGAAATTGTAAATTTATGATACATAATGAAATTATTTATTGTAATTATTTTTATTTCCTTTTTTTAAATACATATTTTCCTTTTTTATTTTTATTTTTATTTCGAAATGGACAAAATTAGGGTACTATAAAAAGAAAAGCACCAATGGAAGTTGTGCTTTTCTTGGCAATAATTTGATATCATGGTCCATCAAGAGGTAAATGACAATTGCTTTGTTAACAACAAAGGCATAATATATATCAATTAAATGAATTAGTTAGAAGATTACAAACTCTATGAAATTCAAATTCCTAAATTATATGTGACAACACTTATGTCATTTGCTTAACCAAAAATCCAATTCTACACTCGAGAGCCAAACACATTAAATATCGAACATCACTTCATCAGAGATTTTGTTCAGAAGGGAATCCTAAACATCACATTTATCGACACTAATCATCATCGTGTTTGATATCTTCACAAAACCCCTTGCTGAAGACATGTTCAATTTTTTTTAAAGAAAATATGAATCTTGTTTATATTTCTGAATAATGTTCTGATCAATATATGACATGCCTCCTATATCTTATAATTTTTCATTTCTTCTACATGTTCTTTCATATGTCATATTTTGTTCCATTCAGTACACGCCTCTGATACATTTTCACTCTTTTTTGTCTGATGACAAATGGGGAGAAAAAAAATGTTTTGTAAAACAATTTTCCTAATATGCTCTGATTAGATATTTTCCATAGGTTGAGATCAATCATATGTTCTGATTAGTTACTTTACATAGACGAAGTTATTATCTTTTGAATAAATATGTTTATGCTCTATGATAGGGGGATCATTTGTTTATTTGTGCTCTATTTTTTATTATTAAATTGTTCACAAAAATGAAGTTTTGTCATCAACAAAAATGGGTAAATTGTTAGAACCAATATGGTTTTTGAGAACAATTCCTTTCTAGTTTTGTTGATAACAAAAAGAAGTTTGTGAGAACAACTTAGTATACTAAAGATCTAAGTTAAGTGTGCAGAAAAATAGAACAAACATGCACATCCCAGATCCATAAACAAATAAGAGGAAACAAGTAAAATCAAAGGAAACGAGTAGAATTAGAGGATATAAATAGTATCATAGGAAACAAACAAAATAAGAGGAAACACACGAAATCAAAGGATACAACAGAGTTAGAGGATAGAACAAAATCACAGGAAACAACAAAATCAAAGGAAACACACTAATCAGAGAAAATACATAAAACAAAACAATCAAAGGAAACAAATCAAACACGGAAGTCAGAGGAAACAAAACAAGACACTAAACTACACGCGCTTTGAATGCGCATCCTCAACTAACAATAAAGCGTTCATTCTAAAGACAACATGCTCTAATAAAGCTTCTCTCTGAAATGGTTATTCATGCTCACTCTAATGATTGCCTATGCTTTTGAAAGTAATTAAACACAAGCAAATTATCTGACTCTGCTTCTGATATTGACACACTCCAATCTGACTCTGCTTATGGTATTTACACAACGACTCTAACAAAAGTCAATGACTCTGACAAAAGTCAACGCATCTAACAAATGTCAACGACTGAGACAAAAGTCAATGGACCTACAAAAGTTCAATGCCTCTGAAAAAAGTCAATACATCGGAGATTGATCATGAAAGATGTGAAAAACACAGGAAAAATATTGGTTAAGTCCATCAAATTCCACCGAATGGAAAATATTGGCTAAGTATTTTTCAGGCTCAGTTCCAATTTTTGTCCTTCTATTATTACCAATTCACGGAAATGGTCCCCTATTTTAAAAGTCGAAAGTTTTGGTCCATCCCTTAGATTTTAAAAACTCCATCGGCGACGTTTCCTGGCTCCTCCATATCTCCGCCTCAGACGAAGATCACGACGGCGAGTATGTCATCCTTCCTCCAATCGCTTTCAATGATCCCGTCATCGCCTTAATTTGGGAATTCATTGCCAGCCTCTATACTGGATCGCCAGAGGATCGTTCAGATGCCGCGGGTATCCTTGTATCACTCGCAATTGAAAGTGAGCGTTACGGAAAGATGATGATAGAGAAAGGAGGTGTAGGTCCCCTTTTGAAGCTTATGAAGGAGGGGAATACTGAAGGCAAAGAGAATTAGGCATGGCAACGGGGCGGGGCGGGGGCGGATTTCGCTTCCTCTACACTCGCACCCGACTAATCGGGGGAAACCCGCACCCGCCCCCGTTTCATAGCGGGTGTAAAATTTAGACACCCATCCCCGCCCGCAACGGGTCTCGGGTTTCCCCGCCCACACCCGCACCCACTCATATATATAAAATTATAAATTGAAAAATCATATTTATTATAATAAAATAATTATTATTAAATAATAATAAAATTAAAAAATATTTTCTATAAAGATAAAATTATAATTTTTAATATTTAAGAAAATATTAAATATATTTATTATATATATGTATATAAAATTTAAAAATTGCAATAATATTACTTGCGGGGCGGATGCGGGTGCGGGTGCGGGGTGGATATCATCACCCCCAAACCCGCCCCCGCCCCCGAATTTTAATGTCGGGGAAAATCCGCACCCGCACCCAATTAAAGCGGGTTTTCTCCGCCCAAATCAAGCGGGTTTGGGTGGGTACCCGCTGGTGCGGATTTTATTGTCATCCATAAAGAGAATGCTGCAAGAGCCATTGCTCTCCTCAAAGTCATCGACTCTGTCTTCATAGTCATCATCAATGCATCTATGCGCCCACTGCAATTAAGTGTCTCTACTGCTACACCTATTTTTGGATGTAAATTAAATATATCTATGTGTTTAATTTGTATGACACCAATTCCTACGCTAGGGATATTAGATATAGAATGGTAATATGGAAAATAGTCTGGTGGCTAGATTCACACTGTAGAGAAGTGGATAATCTCGGATTTGAACCAAGATTTCTGTTTATAAATCTTGTTTAGGAGAATTTGAGACATTGTGGTTAATTGTGTTTTATTACTTTGTTATCGTTATTACATCTTAGTTGGTCGGTTATAGGTATGTTAGTTACTAAATTTATTTTTCCTTTGTATTTCATCTTGTATTTTATTCCTCACCTATTCTATCCATAATTGACTATTAAGTTTATTTTCTATATTCATTTTAAGTCACAAAAACAGAGGCAAAGCTTATGGTAAAAGTTGTAAGTGTTTTTGAAAGAATGCTCACACTATAGTCATGTGTTATCGTTAACATGGATTATGCTCGGGATAAAATCCAAAGGTACAAACAATGTGATTGGTGAGTGTTTCTGATAGAAATATGAGGACTTGCCCACATTGTATTGAAATCAAGATCAGAGTGTTTATGGTGTATGTTAACTGAATTTGAGACCTGTCTTACGAATTAGGTCTTCCTTAATTAAAGAAGTTGTGACAGGTAATTGTGGAAATATTTACTAGATAGTGGAGAATCAGTGTCTTCTCTATATTTACTCATTCATATCTCTTAGTGGATTAGTAAGAGATAGAAGGGTACTTCAAGATAATGGTAACATTGTGGCTAATCAAGCAAATCTTGGTGTTAATGCTAATGTGTTCAACCTAGGGGTGGGCAAAGTTCACTTATGAACTAGAACCGTTTAAAAATTGAACCAAATTGATTTTCAGTTTGAAAAAATTGAACTGAACCAGTTTTCAGTTTAAAAAACCGAACCGAACCGGTTTAATTTAGTTTTTTTTCATGTAGGCTAAATTTTACATAATTACCCCTAATTACTTCTAAAAAAAGTTTTTCAAAATAAAAATTGATTTGGTTCAGTTTTTTCAAACTAAAAACCAGTTCGGTTCAGTTTTTTCAAACTAAAAACCGGTTCAGTTTAATTTTTTTAAACTAAAAACCGGTTTGGTTCGATTCTTTTAAACTAAAAACCGGTTGGGTTCAGTTCTTGTTTTAAAAAATCAGTTTGAAAACTGTTCAGTTCTCAATTTTTATAAATTAATTCAATTCAAAACCAGTTCGACAGTAGGATTCAATTTTTAGTTTTTTTGAAACCCCTAGTTTGGCATTATATGATTCTTGCTGATTTTATACTTTTATTAAATTATTATCGTCTCACATTTATCTTTTTCCTTTGCCAAATTATTTCTGTTATTTGGTTGCATGACTCAGTTATTGACTATTGCCAAAGCCTCTGTAGAGAAGAATTTTTTTTTTTTTTTTATCCTCATCATTATTAATTTTCACTTTGATATATTTGAAAGGAATGAAAGGTTATCTTTCCTTAAAATGTTGGTTATCTAAATCTGTTTTGATGGTTTTAATGATTATTTTTTCAATGTTTTAGTCAGATTATTGATCCTCCTGAGCGGTATGAATTTGCACATGAGATATAATGATTATTAAATAGTGAAAGCTACAAATGATTGAAGAAGTACAATGATGTTGTGCTTGATCATTTTAAAATCAAAATAGCAAAATGGCATGTGCATATCTATTTGCTCTACCTACCCAATATTTTTTACTTTCATCCAACTTTCAATCTCTAGGTGGTGCTTTCAATTATTGATGGAAATCTGCTGAAGCTATAAGACAAAAGATTTTTCTACTACCTCAAAAATTAAATCATGGGAATGTTACTTTGCATTAGAAATTCATGAGAATGTCTTTTGAATTTATGAGAATTGAAGTAAGGGCATTCTCTTGAGTTTTGACTATGGAACTTGTGATTCTATATTGATTTACTTTGCTTTAGTTTTTATTGCACTTCGACTCATTTGACACATCTTGATTTAGTTTTCTAAACCAGGGATATAGGTTCATCAAGTAAACGTCTTCATAGTATATGCGTTTTGAAAATCATTATATAGGTTGGTGCTAAAATTAATTTGAATTATCAGTGTCGATCAAAATTTTCAGTTGTTAATTATTGTGGCTGTTTCTATTTAGTATAATTATTCTTTAGTATGTAACTATGTAAGGGTTCTCGATGCATCATTGGTTGAAGAGTGATTTTTGTATTTATTCGTAGATTTATCATTTTTAACTTTCGTGATTTTAAATGCGTAAATTCATCATTTTTAACTTTAGTGATATTGAATGTGTTGTTCTCAACCAATGTATTTTATGAATAAATATTAATTATAGTAAAAAGAAAAGATCAAATGGTTGTTAATAGAGGGGGAATCATTGATCAATGACTCGATTAGGGTGCAAAGCCATTTCATGCATTGCTTGGTGTCACGTTTCACAATTCTCTCTCATCCTAATTATTAATCTTTTTGATAGACTCATCCTAATTGTTACTGATGTATATTTTTATAACAAGTTAATTATATGTATGTGGAAAAATCAAATTGGGGAATTATAGTGTGTCATACCCCAATTTTACTAGCCGGCTCACTTTCAAAAACAAAAATCTAGGAATATTTATCATGCATTTTTTTTTATCTTAAAAGTCTTTGATAAAATATATATGAAAATTAAAAAAGTCCATAGATCAAACATGTAGTTTAGGCCCATATTTGTGTTGGCCCATTTAAATTAAATAAAAAAGTACATGAAAATAAAATAAAACCAAAATCAAAATAAAAGACAATGGCAATGGACAATGGCTTGAATGGACAACTCCTTTTCCATTTTCGTCCATAGTCAAATTACTCTTTATCCTTGTCTCTCCAATTTCCTCTTCAAGCAATAATACTGCTCCCAAACACAACAAGCTTCCAATACCCTCTGCTACAGCTCCTGTATTCATAGGTACAGCTCATAAGGCATGGGTTTCTTGCCTTTCAACCTTCCCTTTAAAAAAAAATGCATTTTGTGCTCGTACTCTTATATCAAAATTAATTGCCATTTGTTCATAAAAAAGAAACAGTTTAAACTATTCAATTTGTTCGCATAAGTAAATGTACAAATATTTGTTTTTGTTTATTAACCATGTAAATATACACTTTTATATTTTTGATATTTGGTATTGCAATATTTAGTCCTTACAAATACTTAGTTTTGCTTTTAGCCCGTTAAAATATGTATTTATACTTAAAATCTAAAATCAAATCATTTACCTATTACAAATACCAATATAAATATGAATAAATTATACGGGAATTAAAATCAAAAACCTAAAATAAAAAATATATGTATAGAAAACTAAAATTAAAAACTTTTCATTTTTGTAAAAAAGAAATTTTCTCTCATTTTAATCGCTTATCTTCCTTCTTTTCTTCGTGTCTTTTGTTATTTTGATTATTGTTTATTTATTTATTTATTTATGTGCATATGATTTTGTTTTATTTCTTAACAAATAAATAAGATAGTCTTTTTACGTGAACAATTGTCTTATTTTTGAAAAACATTACAAAGGATAAAAAGGATTATTTTTAACAATTTTAAAAATAAACCATCTTTTAATTAATATTTCATTTTTTTTTCAATCACAATTACACACTTAAAATTATAAATGAATAAACCATCAATAGTATTACTCTATCTTATGATTGATATTTAAACTATTGAAATCTGCTAATCGACGCATAAACTATTCATCAATTCAATTGTTTAGTACTCAATCACTTTTCTATACTAGATGTATGTGAATTGACTATTGTGTATTGTTTAGTTCTTTAGTTCTTTTTAGATTGCATTTGCGGATGATGCCACTCCACTGTGTGCTGTAGTGAGGTTGCATTGTTGCAACTTATAACAATTGCGAGTATGCAACCTATAACAATTGCGAGTGAAATATTAGTTAGTGGTTGAATCTATTAGTGCAAATTGTTTGCAAGACTTTAAGAATGAAGTTGTTGACGATGATTGTATGTAGCAAATTCCTAAGTGTATTGTTACATTAGTTTTTAGGTTCAATTCACTCACATAAAACGGATGCAAATGACATAAACAACGAATGCGGATAGACAAGTTTTGAAAGAATTATAATAATGACACATTTGCTAAGAGATTGTTTCTTCGAACCACAAGAAACGACATTCATCTACACCAAGGTTGAAGATCCATCCACTTGTGAAAGCATCATCCTCAACATAAGTCATGACATACATCAAACATTTGACATCATTTATGTGGTTGTAAACTAACATTTTGATCAAATGAGGTAGAAATAAATTTGCAATTAAAATGATCAAATTTCTTTAGCACTTTATCAATATAGTGAGACCGGAATAAACCAAAATTTTACACCATCTCTTATGATTTTAATTCCTAAAATCACATACGCTTCACCTAAATCTTTCATATCAAAATTCTTTGATAAGACAGTTTTAGTTTTTTTTCCACCTCATCTAAATTGGTGTCAATGATTAACATATCATCCATATATAACAAATCATAACACCATTTTCATTGTGAAATTTACTATAAATACACTTATCAGATTTATTTATTTTGTATTCATTAGAAAGCATAACTTGATCAAACTTTTGGTGCCATTGTTTGGAGGTTTGTTTTAACCCATATAAAGATTTAGTCAATTTACACACTTTATGCCCTTGTCCTTTGATGATAAATTCTTCAGGTTATTTCTTATACACCCCTTCATCTAACTCTCCACTTAGAAAATCAATTTTAACATCCATTTGATGGATTACAAACTTATAGATAAAAGCTAGTGCCAAAAGTTTTCTTATAGATGTAGTTCTTGCAAGAGGTGCATAGGTATCAAAGTAGTCAATACCTTATTTTTGTGTAAATCCTTTTGCAACAAGTCTACCTTTGAATTTATCAATGGTACCATCAACTTTCATCTTCTTCTTAAAAAATTATTTACAACCTATAGGTTTCGATCCAAGTGGGAGGTCTACTAATTTGCAAGTTTTATTCCTCACAATTGTGTTCATTTCCTCTTTGATGGATTCTTTCCAAAAAATAGAGTCTCGAGACTTTATTGCCTTTTCATATGTGTCTAGGTCACTCTCTAAATTATAACGAATTGGTCCATAATTGTTAACGAAATCATTTGTACCTTCTACAAAAAACATAAAGAAGTCAAGTCCATAACTTTTCTCTTTTTCTGACTCTTTTATTTCTTATAAGTTCTGAGCATATCAAAGTATCATTATTAGATATATTATTTTCTAGACTTTTTAAATTATACGAACAATTTTGTTGGGATGTGAAATTGAGTTAAATTTACTTTCGTGAAAATTGCATCTCTTGACTAAATCATTGTGTTAATAGGATATGAGTCATTAGATTCAATAACCATGAATTTATATACCTTGCTATTTTCAGCATAGCTCATAAATACACTTTTAATTCCTCTTTCTCCCAATTTATTTCTTTTTGGTCCAAGAACCTTAACATTTGCTCTACAACCTCAAACTTTTATATAGTTGAAATTGATTTTTATTTTCTTCTAGAGTTTATATGGGGTTATTTAATAAACAACTTGCAACTAGAATGCATGGCTTCACCCCTAATAACCTTGTGATAAACCATAATAGGATAATATGAAATTCACCATTTCTTCTAATACTCTATTTTTCCTTTTCGCAATTCCGTTTTATTGTGGGGAATATGGTGCAGATGTTTGATGCACAATACCAGTGGAGTCAAAATAATCAAAATGAAAGAACTCTCATCCTCTATCACTTCTAAAACACTTAATAAAAGTTTCATGGTGAAGTTCTACTTGTGCTTTAAATATTTTAATTTTTTTCTAAAACTTCTTCATTATAGTGCATTAAATAAACATAACAAAGTCTTGTGCAATCATTAATAAAAAGTGACAAATACTTTTTATCATCAATTGTAGACCAACCATGTAAGTCTTATACATCAGAGTGAATTATATATAATACCTTAGAACTTCTTTCAATTCTTTTAAAAGGTTGTCTTGTGATTTTAGTTAACATGCAAGTAGTACGTGAATTTGAATTTTTGTCAAAAATCGGAATTAAATTAAATTTCATTATATCATTCAATTTCTTAAAGTTAACATGTCCTAGTCGCATATGCCATAAATCACAAAATTCAACGATATAAACATAAATCATATTATAATAATAATAATAATAATAATAATAATAATAATAATAATAATAATAATAATAATAATAATAATAATAATAATAATAATTATTATTATTATTATTATTATTATTATTATTATTATTATTATTATTATTGTTATTATTATTGTTACTAACAATATTACATTTGAACATATTCTCATAAAGGTAATTCTTCCCTACGAAAATATTCCATTTAAAGAGAATAAATTTATTTCCCTCAAATACACATTTGAAATTAAACTTATTACATAAAAGTACAAAAATCAAGTTATTCCTAACTTCAGGAACATAAAATACATCTTTAAGACTAAGTATTTTTCCAGAAGTAAATTTAATGTCTATTGTTCATTTTTCTTTGACATTTGAGGCATTTCCCATATACAAAACACTCTCATCTTCCTTATCAATGGTCTTGAGTAGTTCTTTGTTTTTGCACACATGGCAGTAGCACCAGAGTCTATCCACCAAAATTCAACATCTTCAATCATGTTGAGTTCAGAAATGACAACAACAACATTATCTTTTGTTACACTTGAATTCTTCTTTTTGTTCTTCCTTTTCAAAAACTTGTACTCATTTTTAAAGTGTCCTGGTTTTTTATAATTATAACAACTTCATTTTCTTTTCTTTCTTTTTTCATCATTTCCATTATATTTTTCATGAGATTTATCAAAATCTCGATTTCTTTTCTTAAAAGTTTTGTTTGAATTTCCTTCCTCCATTACATAGATCTTTTCATGAAAAAATTAGTTTTTAGTATCCTCTTGTTTACGGTACTCTTCTTCAAAATGAAGGTGATTACCCATTTGCTTAAGAGACATATCATTTTTCTTATGTTTCGTGGTTCTTATGAAATCCTTCCATGAAGGTGGAAGTTTTTCTATTATGGAAGAAACAATAATGGTTTTGTAGTACCTCAATTTTGTCCTACAGAATAAAAATAATTTAAATAAAAATACATTTGTGTAAAAATTATAAAAATTGTATTGCTTTTAATAGATAATAATAAATAAAAAAAACCAAACAAAAAAAAAAAAAATAAAGAAACACAAAACAAAGAAAGGTTGCTTTATTACTTCTATTTTCCTTTCCCTGCCTCTCTTCTCTGATTCAGCGTGTGCAGTCTCCATGTTTCCTGCTTCCTCATTTCCTTTCCCCACATCCATCTATTCATTCATTTATTTTTATTTTTATTTTTATTTAGTCTAAAATGGTATTAATTTAGCCATTTGAGTACTCAATAAAAAAGACTAATCCCTCTTTTCCTTAAGTGTATGAGGTTGCTTGATCATGTTGTAAAAATAGTGTAAGATCTAGAGCTTAACTTTGTACAATGAACACAATCGTTGCTTGTTTTTGTCTATATATTGAAACAAAAATTCAACCAGTAAGAAAAAAAGAAGGAGGAGAAAAAAAAATCAAAAGATAAAATTGAGGATTTTTCTTTCTTTCTTTCTGTTTCTTGTTTCTAAAAAACAATAGAAATAGAGTAATAACAGAGGAGAAGAAGAATCTGCCATCCTATTTCTTCCCAACCCATAACCTTAACCTTAGATATACTCAATCACGAACAATAACTGACAACTGACGATAATCGCCACCGCCGCGCCGGAAAAGGGTATTTTCTCATTCATTAAGTTTGCTCTTGTATATTATCGAAAAGTGAAATTTCTGTTTTGATACTTATGAATGAAGTTTTGGTTGAGATTTTTGATGTGTGGTTAGAATTAGTTTTGTGTCAAATTTGTTTCTGGTTGTGCATTTTGAATCGAGTTTGTTTATGTTGCCTGGTACGTTATACACGCATATCTCTTCACGCACACCAATTGTTTGTTATTTGTATTTCATTCTATGGATAATAATGCATTTTTGTTAGGTTCTCTATTTTCATGGTATTTATTTCATTTAATTATAATAATTATATTTTAATGATGAACATAATTAAATGGCGATAAATATCATTTATTTCAAATTATGGTAGTTTTTTT
>JBBPBR010000005.1:40343292-40360781 GCA_037974775.1 Cicer pinnatifidum
AATAAATTAAAAATTATAAACAAATTAATAATTAAAAATTATTAAAAGTTAACTAAAAATAACTTTTTTTTTTAATCCCGGAGTTACATAATACAAATTATAAATAAATAGATCTAAAATCAACTTTTTTAAAATTTAATTAATTATATGTGTTTTTTTTAATCTTGGAGTTGTTAAGACACAAATTAAATTATTTGTTGGTTTCGAAACTCAATTTAAAAATAAAAAAATTAAATATTCTTAAGTGGATAAAATTAGATATGACATCTTTTTACTTCTTGAGTTTTGAGACACGAGTTGTACAGTTCGATCGTCTTAAAATTCATATTTTAAAATGATTATTCAAATCAAGCAAGTTTTTTTATGTTCGTCAAAATTAACTTTTATTTAAATAACAAAATACAATTTATTTAAAAACAATCAACACATCCACATTTTCTACCAAGAACTATGTAGCTTTGATTTCTGCATCGCACCGGGAGATATGTAGGAGCAAGATCATCCTCTTGTCAAGCACACTAATAAAAACCTTTTTTTACTCTTTTTTAACACGCTTTTATCTCAAAGATTATGTTTATAAAAAACAATTTATATTCATATTTAATAATAAACAAAAATAAGTATATTTAAGTTGATATAACTTTGCACAATTAATTATAGGTAACCGTATTTTAACGGATGTCGTAGGGTGCTAATACTTTCCCTACGCATAATCGACTCCCGAACTCAAAATCTGGTATCAAAGACCATTTTTTATTTTTAAGGCTTTTCCCAATATTTTCCCTAATTTAAAATAAATTTTGGTGGCGACTCCATTGAATTCGAGGAAAACTCAAAATTTTAGGCCGCGATAGCTGGCGACTCCACTAGGGACATTTAGAGAGTCAAGCCTAACAAATTAATTGTGCATAATTGTTTTATATTTATTTATTTATTTATTTTTTAACTTTTTCTATATTTGTTTGTTTTTTATTTTCATTTTCTTTATGTGTTTATTATTTCTTAATAAGTATTAGCTAACATTATAATATCCTTTTAAGCTAGTAGATCAATTTTATCTTATTTTATTTTATTTATCTATTTATTTTGTATATGTATATATATATTTTGTTAGTATTATGGATTTATTGAATTGCGTTTATTCAACGCCTACACTTTTATTAACACACACACTTATGAGTGGAACCTTATACCCGAGTTTGAACAAAACTTAAGTTTAGACTCAAGATTGCGTAGTGGTAGCCTTCTGGATGTACATCCTGTTTGGTTAGCATGAAGATCTCACCTAGAGTTTGATCCTGTTGAGATTATTGTCACTCCAAATAGTTTACCTATTGTTGTTGACAATATTCCAAAATATGATTATTGGCTCTAGGAACCGTGTTTAGAACCATATAGCCTCCCTTGTGAGAATTTCACTACATAAGCCAATAGACTCTTTCATTGTAAGAATATCCATAAAAACCAAAAAAATTATCTCATATATTCAAGAGTTTATATATATATATTAGTTTCATTCATATCTCATGACATTTTTTTTCTCTCTCTTTTTCTAAGGAAAAATAAAACATAATAGCATTTTGCATAAATTTTCAGGATTTTTGGAGAATCATACAAATCTTAGTCACGTGTTATTTAAGCGGACATTGGGATCGAAAAAAAGAAAAACCTTACTTTTAAAATTCAAGCAACCTGATTTGAAAATTTCAAGAGACATCAACAATCAAATGAAAACTATACAGCGTGATAGTTTCTTTCACAAATATGGGAAGATCCTAAATCTCTTGGCAGTAAATGTGCAAATAGGGGCCCTCACGGCATTGGCTCAGTATTACGATCCTCTCTTAAGGTGTTTCACATTTCAAGATTTTCAGTTTTCCCCGACATTAGAGGAATTTGAACGAATATTTGGTTACTCCCTAGAGAGAGGAAATCCTTATCAATATACTGGGCAACCACCAAAGTTGGACACAATTGCTGAAGTGTTGAAGATCGACATAAGAAAGTTGGCAAGTACAAAAGAGGAAAAAGGGGCTATTCATGGGTTTTCAAGAAAATATCTAGAGCAAAAGTGCCAAGATTTAGCCGTTAAAAAAGAATGGAGTACTTTTATAGATGTTTTGGCTCTCATTATCTATGGTATTGTTTTATTCCCAAACCTTGATAACTTTGTAGATTTTGCTGCCATAAATGTCTTCTTAGCTTTTAACAAACATAAACAAAACCCAGTTCCCGCGATTTTAGCTGATGTATACTACTCTCTGCACATGCGACATGAGAAGAAGGGGGGAACATTTTTGCGTTGTGTTCCAGTGTTGTATACTTGGTTTGTGTCTCACATGTTCAAGAAAGGATATCATGTTGGGGTTAAGAGTAATCGTGAATGGGCTCAGAGTATAGCTAGCCTTAATGGCGATACAATTTCATGGTACTATAGAGAACAAGGGGTGGAAGAGGTAATATGCCGATGCAAAGATTTTCCAAATGTACCTCTCATGGGAACCAAAGGATGTATTAATTACAATCCAATGGTAGCTCTGAGACAACTTGGCTACCCCATGTTGGATAAACTAGATGACAAGTCATTGGAAGCTTTTATTTTGCATAATACGGGTATAGTAGACCCACCAATGTTGAGAAGGATAAGCCGAGCTTGGGAATTGATCATCAGAAAAGGAAAAATACTCGGATGTAGAAGTTGCAGCACAAAAGAACCTTATCAACAATGGGTAAAGAAGATAGTCCAAGAAATCAAGTTGCCTTTCCACAGTACACCCTCAAATGATCAGGAAATGCCTGAACTTGCCTTTGTTACAAAGGAAGAAATAGAAGAGCTCAAAGCATCATTGTTAAAATCCGAAAAGGAGAAAAAAGAGCTACAAGCAAAGTTAGAAAAGTCTTCCAAGAGAACGAGAAGTTACGATCAGAAAACACATGTAAAAGTCAGTTTATTGAAAGAAGCAACAAGAGGTTGAAAATTGAAAAAGAAAATAAACTTGACATACAATATTGTTTGAGAGGTGCAAATGAAGAGTTAGATGTGCAAAATGAAGAAAAGAATGCAGCTATTGAAGAAGCCTATATGTGGAAGCAGTTGTGGACAAAATCAGCAAGCTCTAAGAAGAAGATAAAAAAGGAGTTTGAAGATTTAAAGAAACAACTGAAAGAAATGGTAGCTAAATACGAGAGTCAAGTAAGACAGAAGGAAGAAATTGAAGAATTACTCTCAAAACATCAAGATGCACTAAAAACATAAATGGAAACTTCTAGTTAGTTGAAAAATTACATTGATTATCAAGAAAAGATCTATAATGACTTGAAGGATGAAACCATATATTGGGAGGAGCGTTTCATGTTGTTGCTTGGACAATTGAAGAATCAAGAAATTTATAAAGAGTTGGAAGATAAAGGAAAGCATTGGAAAGATTGCTTTTCAAAATTAGCAAGGCTAGCTAATCAGGCAATCATAAAAATTCCAAAACACTTAAGAGAGATTAATGCAATCACGCACCCACTCAATACTTCAATCAAAGTCTACAAGTTTGTTGAATATTGCAAACATTTGGTAGAAGATTTGAAGGAGAGGATTGGTTGTCCTATTGAAAGAGATGATTGAAATACCATAGTCGATGTAGTTTTTAATTTAACAATGTACTTTTTTTTTCTCATCAATGAAGGATTTGCTGTTTTTGTTTACCGATTCCCATATTTCTTCTTCACTAATAATTCGTTTTATTAAAATTTACGTAAAATTTATGATTCCCCAACATCTACATAAAAAAAAAATAGATAATAATTGCATTACATTCATGTTTAATACATACCTATAATTTTTTTATTGTTTTTACCAAAAAAACCAGAAAAAATCAATAAAGCTGTTTCCCCGACATCCTTATCGGACTCGTGCAAACTCAAAGATCATGGAGGAACTTGAGCAAAATCAAGAGGTGATGAGAATGGATGTCAACCAATTGAAGGACAAGGTTGATCAAATCTTAGAAGCTATACAAGCTTTGTCAAGGAAGGGGAATATAGATGAGAATCCTCCGACAGTAAATGAAGAACAACAAACCACTCCTTCTCACCCACCAGGCTTTACACCGACTACCCAACAACCTCGTACAACAACTATGCAATTTCCTATATACGGTCTTCCACCCGGTTATACTCCACCTTTAGTCGTCAACCCCATGGAAAACAACCCAAACCACTTAACTATTAACCCCCAAAACTCAAACCAGTCACAAATTCCATCTCGTCTAGGCTATCTACCACCCCAAAACACTCTACCCTCGGAAAATATTCCATATATTGCTCCCCAAGTACCGAATTTCGATGCTAATGGGAATTGGCATCAACCTCACATTGGGGATGATACATAATCAAAGGAAAAATTCCATGTCTTGGAAGAGAGAATAAAAGCAATTGAGGGGTATAATGTTTATGGCCTTGAAGCTTTCGATATGTGCTTGGTTTCTGATGTGACCATCCCTCCCAAATTCAAGGTTCATGACTTTGAAAAATACAAGGGCAACACATGTCCTAAAAATTATCTAACAATGTATTGAGGAAAAATGGCATCTCATGCTCATAACGATAAGCTTCTCATTCACTTTTTCTACGACAGTTTGAGTGGGGCATCGTTAAGTTGGTATATGCATCTTGAGCGAAATCAAATTCGTTCATGGAAAGACCTAGTTGATGCCTTTTTGAAACATTACAAGTACAAAGTTGACATGTCCCCTGATTGGATGCAATTGCAAAATGCATTGAAAAAGGACAACGAAGCTTTCAAAGAATACGCACAACGGTGGAGGGAAATGGCCTCACAAGTAGAACCTCCATTATCTAAAAGAGAAATGGTTGGTATGTTTATGGATACTCTCCAGTCGCCTTTTTATGACAAAATGATTGGAAGTATATCATCAAATTTTTCTGACCTTGTCATGATAGGAGAAAGGATAGAAAGTGGGATGAGGAGTGGCAAGATCGTATGTGCAGCAACTAGCGTGAAATGACCCCAGACGACATTCACAAGAAAAAAAAAGAGGGGGATGCCAACGCTGTAATGGTAAACCCCAGAGTCTCCTATTTTCCACCCATCCATTCTTATCGACCCCCAAATTTCCAGCCCCTAATACCACAAACTCCTTACGTTCCTTATCCATATGTGGCCACAACCACACAAGCTTCATACCCTCAATATCATCCTTCAAGACCACCCTTTTATCAACCACCTACCACATTTTCCCCACAAAATCAATGGAACCAAAACCTAATCTCAAATCACTACAGACCACCTATCATTCGAGAAAAAAGGATAACCCCTTTTGACCCAATTCCGGTCACGCACAGCCAATTGTTGCCTCATTTACTTCAAAATTCAATGGTTGTCTTAAGACCAATGAAACCTCTTGAACCACCACTTCCAAAATGGTATAATCCAAATGCCAAATGTGAATATCATGCAGGAGCCGTTGGATATTCCATTGAAGATTGTCAAGCCCTAAAATCTAAAGTGCAAGAAATGATTAATGCAAAATGGTTTACCTTCAAGGAGGACAATCCCAACACAGGGAGCAATCCTTTGCCGAGCCACGAGGATGCCTCTGTGAATGTCATTAAAGATGGGATAGACCAATATTCAATAGATGGTCATGTGTTCACCATGGGGTCGTGTGTGGAAAATAATATATCTTTCCCAAAACCATTGAAAATTCTTTACAAAAAAGAGAATCTTAAGCCAACTCCTAACAAGTCAAATGCAATAATTGTCGAAGCACCAACCCCTTTTCCTTACGGAAATACCAAGGCGGTAACGTGGAAATACGAAATCACATCCCACTTGGCCAATCATCAACAAAGTGATGGTTGTGAACCTAAAGGAACTTATGTCACTAACATGTACGGGATTGGTGGAATGACTCGGAGTGGTCGAGTATACACTCCTGAAAAACTTAGCCAAAAGGAGGTTCATGGAGAAAAAGGGAAAGAAGATATATATCATTCCATAAAAGGACAAGAGACCAGTAAAAAGACAGTGTCTGAAGAAGAAGCTAATGAATTTTTGAAGTTTATCAAGCAAAGTGAATATGAGGTGGTGGATCATCTAAATCAAACCCCTTCCAAGATATCAGTTATCTCCTTGTTATTAAACTCTGAAGCACATAGAAGAGCATTTATGAAAGTTTTAAATGAGGCTCATATTACTCATGATATCAAATGTTGATCAGTTTAATGGAGTTATCGGTAACATCACTGCCAGTAGTTGCTTGAGTTTTAGTGATAATGAATTACCAGCTGAAGGGACAGAGCATAATAAAGGATTACACATCTCTATGAGGTGTCACGATCATATTCTTGCACGAGTGCTAGTAGATATTGGTTCATCGTTAAATGTCATGCCTATATCAACATTATCAAAACTATTTGTTGAGGGAGCCTGTTTGAAGCCTAGTACTTTGGTGGTGAAAGCATTTGATGGATCTAGAAGACAAGTTTGTTGGTGAGATTGACCTGCTGATTCAAATCGGACCCCATATCTTTGGGATAACCTTCTAAGTGATGGATATTAAACCGGTGTACAGTTGTCTTTTAGGGAGACCATGGATTCATGTTGCTGGAGCAGTGACATCCACCCTCCATCAAAATATAAAGTTTATAGTGAACAATAAGCTGGTAATAATATATGGGGAAGAAGACATAATAGTAAGTCATTTATCTTCTACAAGGTACATTGATGACACAGAGGAGGCCATATAGACTTCCTTTCAAGCATTAAAAATTGCCAATGTTGTCTTAATGGGTGACGGATATCATTTAAAAGAACCGAAACTATCTACCACATCATTGAAGTCTACCAAATCCATGTTAGAAGGAGTATTTTTTGTTAATTTGGGGAAGTTGATAGAAATATCAGATAAGAACAATAGGTACGGGTTGGGATATGTACCTACTCAAGCTGATAAAGAGAAGGCTACGAAGAGAAAAAGAGAAAACTGGATACCGAATTCACAGAAGATTTCTATTTGTGACATTCGCCAAACTTTTAAAGCGCCGGAGTAATATATGCTCATCAAGTGGCTGTTACGGAAGACGATCATGTTGATGATGACACCCTCAAGCTAGTGTACCCTTGTCCTCCAAACACGAGTCTCAATAATTGGAAGATCCTTGAGTTTCCCGTGTTTGTTAATTCATGTTCAAAGTAATTATGTATTTTTAACTCCTTTTGCTATGCACAAGGCTTTAAGAATAAATAACTAGGGCATATGTATTTCAATTTCGTACTTATTATCAATAAATGCACTTTTGAATTCTCCAACTGGTTTTGTCTTCCTCTTTTCTTTTTTGGCAATCCTTATTCATATATTTTTTTTCTTTTCCTGTTTTTCCCTTAATTTAAATAATGCAGAGTCAAAAATGAATATGTTGAAAACGGCAACGCTAGAATCCTTTCTTGTAATTTTGAACGTCTAATTAATCACGCTGTTGAGGATTGTGAAGATGAATGTGAGCCTCCCCCAGAACTAGAAAAGTTAATTGAACAGGAAGCTAAGATAATCCAATCCTATCAAGAACCTATTGAGGTGATCAACTTAGGGAATGAACATGATAAGAAAGAAGTTAAAATTGGTATGTCTATGAAAGAAAGTGAACGAGAAAAGTTGGTTAAACTTTTATTTGATTATGTGGATGTCTTTGCATGGTCATATCAAGATATGCCTGGGATAGATACTAACATAGTTGAACACAAACTACCACTCAAGTCTGACTACGCTCAAATTAAACAAAAGTTGAGAAGGATGAGACCTGATATGTCACTTAAAATTAAAAAATAGGTCAAGAAGCAATTTGATGTTGGTTTCTTAGCAGTAGCAAAATATCCTCAATGGGTGGCTAATATCGTACCAGTTCCAAAGAAAGATGGAAAGGTTCGAATATGTGTTGACTATCAGGATTTAAATAAAGCTATTATTGATGTTTCATATTGATGTCTTGGTAGATAGCACTGCTCAATACTCTTTTTTTTCCTTTATGGATGGTTTTTCCAAGTATAATCAAATCAAGATGGCTCCCAAAGATATGGAGAAAACTACATTCATCACTCAATGGGGGACTTTCTGCTATAAAGTGATGCCATTTGGACTGAAGAATGTCGGGGAAACCTATCAAAGAGCAATGATAACTTTGTTTCATGACATGACGCATAAGGAAATAATGGTTTACGTGGAAGATATGATTGCAAAATCTCGGACCGAAGAAGATCATGTTGTTAACCTTCAAAAGTTGTTTGAGCGACTAAGGAAGTTCAGACTCCGTTTAAACCCTACTAAATGCACTTTTGGTGTAAGATCAGGCAAATTACTTGGGTTTATCGTTAGTCAAAAACGGATAGAAGTGGACCCAAATAAAGTAAGAGCAATACAAGAAATGCCAGCTCCACGCATGGAAAAAGAAGTTTGTGGCTTTTTGGGTAGATTGAATTACATTGCGAGGTTTATATCGCATCTCACCGCTACATGCGAGCCAATTTTCAAATTGTTGCGCAAAAACCAAAAGGTTGAATGGAATGAGAATTTTCAAAAGGCTTTCGAAAAGATTAAACATTACTTATCAAAACCTCCCGTCTTAGTACCTCCTGTTCCTGGGAAACCGCTTATTATGTACTTAACAGTACTTGATGAGTCAATGGGTTGTGTACTGGGACAACATGACAAATATGGTAGGAAAGAACATGCTATTTATTATTTGAGCAAAAAGTTCACCAGTTGTGAAACACGGTATTCAGTGCTTGAACGAACATGTTGCATATTGGCATGGGCTGCTCGTCGGTTGAGGCAATACATGTTATGTCATACAACTTGGTTGGGGTCTAAAATGGACCCAATTAAGTACATCTTTGATAAACCTGCTCTTACTAGAAGGATTGCCCGTTGACAGATGTTGTTATCAGAATACGATTTGGTATATATTACACAAAAGTCTATCAAAGGAACTGCACTAGCAGAGTATTTGGCCCAACAACCGGTAGAAGATTATCAATAAATGCAGTGTGAATTCCTCGATGAAGGCATAATGACTTTATTTGAAGAGAACGAATCATCTGATAAAGAAAAATGGACGTTGGTGTTTGATGGTGCCTCTAATGCGTTAGGGCATGGAATTGGAGCCATTTTGATTTCCCCAAAGAACCGGTTTACTCCATTTACGGCTAGGTTGTGTTTTGATTGTACAAACAATATTGTAGAATATGAGGCATGTGTTATGGGAATTAAAGCAGCTATCGAATCAAATGTAAAATTTCTTGAGGTATATGGAGACCCATTGTTGGTCATCCATCAGACGAAAGGAGACTGGGAAACGCAAGATCCTAAATTGATTCCATATCACACCCATATCAAATATTTGACAGAACAGTTTGAGAAGATTACTTTTCACCATATCCCTCGAGAAGAAAACCAATTAGCTGACGCCTTGGCCACTTTGTCGTCAACGTTCAAAATAACCATTAATTAGGACGTGTCGGTCATAAAAATTCAACAAAGAGATAAACCTGCATATTGCTTATCAATAGAAGAAGAGTTTGATGGCAAGCCGTGGTTTTATGACATCAAATCATATGTTAAGAATAAAGAATATCCATTGGATATTTCAGAGAACGACAAAAGAGTTTTAAGAAGGTTGTTAATGAACTTCTTCTTAAATGGGGATGTACTTTATAAGAGAAATCATGATATGGTTCTTCTCAGATGTGTGGATAAAGCAGAAGCAGAGAAAATGATCCAAGAGGTTCACGAAGGTTCTTTTGGAACTCATGCAAATGGACACGCCATGGCAAGCAAAATCTTAAGGGCTGGCTACTATTGGTTGACCATGGAATTTGATTGCTTTAGTCACGTAAAGAAATGTCATAAATGCCAAATCTATGCTGATAAAGTACATGTGCCACCCACCTCTTTGAATGTTTTAACATCACCATGGCCATTTTCAATGTGGGGAATAGATGTTATTGGACTCATCGAGCCTAAGGCTTCAAATGGACACCAGTTTATCTTAATCACAAAATGGGTTGAAGCTGCTTCTTATGCCAATGTGACCAGAAGTGTGGTTGTCAAATTCATCAAAAGAGAATTGATTTTTCGATATGGCTTGCCAAATAAGATAATCACTGACAACGCGACTAATTTGAACAACAAAATGATGAAAGAGTTAGGTGATAGTTTCAAAAATCAGCACCATAATTCTTCTCCATATCGTCCGAAAATGAATGGGGCTGTAGACGCGGCAAATAAAAATATCAAGAAGATCATACAGAAGATGGTGGAGACATATAAGGATTAGCATGAAATGCTTCCCTTTGCATTACATGGCTATAGAACTTCTGTTCGTACCTCAACAGGGGCAACTCCTTTCTCGTTGGTGTATGGAATGGAAGCGGTACTTCCATCGAAGTTGAAATTCCCTCTATCAGAGTCCTTATGGAAACAAAACTAGAGGAGGCATAATGGGTTCAATCATGATATGACCAATTGAATCTCATAGAAGAAAAAAATGATAGCTTTGTGTCATGGTCAGCTATATCAGAAAAGACTCAAAAAGCTTATGAGAAAAAAGTTCGTCCTCGAGAGTTTCGAGAAGGAGACTTAGTGTTAAAGAAAATATTGCCCATATAAAAGGATTCTCGAGAAAAGTGGACTCAGATGCAGTGAAGAAATATTATGCCGAAAAAAAATTAAAAAAAAAATAGAAAATTGGGCTCGCTAGGTTGAAAACCTGAAAAGGCGACCTAGGCAAAAATTAGAGCATCTTGGTGGATTGAAAACTTGGAAGAGCGGTCCATGCAAAAGTTAGGGATAACAAAAAGATCAAGCATTTCAAGTTGGGGCAGTTATTATTCTTAGAAGTTCTAAATTACAAGAATGACTAACGTTTGTTATCTCTCCAACTAAAGCTAAACACATTCACCACATTGTAATCCCTGTCTCATTAGTTTTGTTTTCAATGTAACGAATGTGTATATTTTCCAATGTTGTCATTTGATGTTGTACTTTACACTGTTTCTAAATTAATTCAGTTTTATTGTTGATTTATTCTAGTATTTTAAAATGTTATTTTATGATAATAAATATTGAAATTGGAAATATGTGAAAATATAAATAAAAAAAATCTTAAATATTTTGACGCTTGAAAATATATACATGGGAGCTCGAGATATATGGGTGTATAAAAAGAATGAAGGGTAAGCATTTTAAATAATGCACATTTAATTGACCTCAAGAAAAAGTGATTACACAAGATATACTAGAGTCATCATGTAAAGAACGATTGTTATCGTCGTTGATCCATTGAATCTTATAAGTGTATAAAGTCGCATAAGGATCGGGGGAACTTAAAAATAATAAAATATATTAATAAACAATAATTTATTTCATTGCATGCATCTTGCATTTTTTCAAATACTCACACATGATTTATGAATCTTTACTCATATTTTACTTATACTCAACAACTCCTTATATCATGCATAATGAATTAATCATGCATATCTTATGTGTATATTTTATTTATATTCAACAACTTTTGCATCACATTATTCATTTTACATTTGCATTGCAATTACCATATACATGTTTCCTTTTAAAAATAAAAATAAAAATAAAACAAACTTATCTCCTTTTATTTACATTCTAAACTTTAAACTCATGTTTGCTTGTAGTCATCATTTTATTTATATCGACCCACGCATCGGTAATCAATTTTGAAAACGATCATAACATTTATATCATCACATTATTTATGTCAATCAACGCATCAGTAATCAACCCGAAGACGATCATATTATTTATGTCATCACATTGTTTATGTCGATCTACGCATCGGTAACCAACCCGAAGATGATCATTTTTTATTTTATTCGATCTACGCATCGGTACGATCATTTTATCTATATCGATCTACACATCAGTAACCAACTTGAAGATGATCATTTCATTTATGTTGATCTACGCATTGGTAACCAATCCGAAGACGATCATTTTATTTATGTCGATCTACGCATCGGTACGATCATTTTATTTATATCGATATATGCATCGATAACCAACCCAAAGACAATTATTTTATTTACGTCGCTCAATCATTGGTCATTTAATTTACATCGCTCAATCATTGGTCATCAACTCGACTAGGGTTTTTTTTTTATCATTTTATTTTTGCCAATCACCAATTTTTTACATTTTTTATTTTGCCAATCATCAACGTTTTTGTTTACATCTCATATCGTGTGTAAAAATTATAAAAATTGTATTGGTTTTATTAGATAATAAAAAAAAAACCAAACATAACAAAAAAATAAAGAAACACAAAACAAAGAAAGGTTGCTTTATTACTTCTATTTTTCTTTCCCTGTTTTTCCTCTCTTCTCTGCTTCAGCATGTGCAATCTCCATGTTTCCTGCTTCCCCATTTCCTTTCCCACATCCATCTATTCATTCATTTATTTTTATTTTTATTTAGTCTAAAATGATATTAATTTAGTCATTTGAGTACTCAATCAAAAAGACTAATCCATCTTTTTCTATGAGGTTGCTTGAACAAGTTGTAAAAACAGTGTAAGATCCAGAGCTTAACTTTGTAAAATGAACACAATAGTTGCTTGCTTTTGTCTATATATTGAAACAAAAATTCAATCAGTAAAAAAAAAGAAGGAGGAGAAAAAGAAATCACAAGATAAAATTGAGGATTTTTTTTCTTTCTGTTTCTTGTTTCTAAAAAACAATAGAAATAGAGTAATAACAAAGGAGAAGAAGAATATGTCATCCTATTTCTTCCCAACCCATAACCTTAACCTTAGACATACTCAATCACCAACAATAACCAACAACTGACGATAATCGCCACCATCGCGCCAGAAAAGGATATTTTTTCATTCATTAAGTTTGCTCTTGTATATTATTGAAAAGTGAAATTTCTGTTTTGATAATTATGAATGGAGTTTTGGTTGAGATTTTTGATGTGTGGTTAGAATTAGTTTTGCGCCAAATCTGTTTCTGGTTGTGCATTTTGAATCGAGTTTGTTTATGCTGACTGATACGTTATACAAGCATATCTCCGCACGCCAACTGTTTGTTATTTGTATTCCATTCTATTGATAATATTGCATTTTTGTTAGGTTGCCTATTTTCATGGTATTTATTTCATTTAATTATAATAATTATATTTTAATGATGAACATAATTAAACCGTGATAAATATCATTTATTTTAAATTATGGTAGTTTTTTTTGTTTTGGTTTGTGCTATTTAATTTAAAAATGAATTTTATTTTTTCATTTATTAAATTACAACAAATAGTTTAAAAGATGGTTACATTTATAATTAGTATTAAAATATTATTTTTTTTTCTATTTAATAGATTAAGTTACAAATCTATATACCTTTCTATTTTATTTCCGTGTTGATTACTAATTTTATTTCAAAAAATCATTTAAACTTATTTAATATTTAGTATCATTTTTTTTCTAAAACAATTATAGAATTCAAATTAAAAACAAACAAATATTTCATTAAAAATTAACTAGATGTGACATCTTTTTAATCTGAGTTATTAGAACACAAATTGTGACAACTTGGTGGTTCTAAATCTCATCTTCACAAATAAGTTAAAAAATTAAAAATTATAAACAAATTAATAATTAAAAATTAATAAAAGTTAACTAAAAATGACTTTTTTTTTAATCCTGGAGTTACATAATACAAATTATATATTTTGTTAGCTCTAAAATTTATTTTTATAAATAAATAGATCTAAAATCAACTTTTTTAAAATTTAATTAATTATATGTGTTTTTTTAATCATGGAGTTGTTAAGACACAAATTAAACTATTTGTTGGTTTTGAAACTCAATTTAAAAATAAAAATAAAATAAAGTATTCTTAAGAGGATAAAATTAGATGTGACATCTTTTTACTCCTTGAGTTTTGAGACACGAGTTGTACAATTCAATTGTCTTAAAATTCATATTTTAAAATAATTATTCAAATCAAGCAAGTTTTTTTATGTTCGTGAAAATTAACTTTTATTTAAATAACAAAATACAATTTATTTAAAAGCAATCAACACATCCACATTTTCTACCAAGAACTACGTAGCTTTGATTTCTCCATCGCACCGGAAGATATGTAGGAGCAAGATCATCCTCTTGTCAAGCACACTAATAAAAACCTTTTTTTACTCTTTTTTAACACGCTTTTATCTCAAAGATTATGTTTATAAAAAACAATGTATATTCATATTTAATAATAAACAAAAATAAGTATATTTAAGTTGATATAACTTTGCACAATTAATTATAGGTAACCGTATTTTAACGGATGTCGTAGGGTGCTAATACCTTCTCTACGCATAATCGACTCTCGAACTCAAAATCTGGTATCAAAGATCATTTTTTATTTTAAAGAGTTTCCCAATATTTTCCCTAATTTAAAATAAATTTTGGTGGCGACTCAATTGAATTCGAGGAAAACTCGAAATTTTAGGCCGCGGCAGGTTTCATCTATTGGCATCTGATGTTGTTTGTAGTTATCAAGAATGCATTCAATCTCATGCATTTGTTCCATTACTGATTTATTTTAAACAAATTTATAATTATTGAATTTAGAAACAAGAAACTTCTTACTTGTAGCGTCTTCTTGCATGTATCTTGACTCTAATTTCTCCCACAGTTCCTTTGCAGATGGCTACTTGATATATATCGAATAAAGAATCAAACATACTGTTTTGAATATGGCCCATGCATTTATAGTCATCATTGTCCTACTTCTGCCTCTCTCTTGTGTTTGCTAATGTTTCCTCTTCCTTCTCTAGTGGCCTTGTGGTGTTCAAACATAGACCATTTTCAAAGTTGTAAGAAGGAATTTAATCTTTTTCCACCAACAGATAAAGTTTCCTCCATCGAATATCTCCAACTTCACAAAATTAGAAGTAATTTCTTTGAGTGATGCAGTTGTTGATCGAAAATAAGTTCGAACCTATAGATTTTTGGATTTATTGGTGATAATTGGTGCAAGACTCTAAGAATGAAGTGGTTGATGAAGATTGTACGTAGCAAATTCCAAAGCGAGTTGTTACACTCGCCTTTAGTTTTGTTTCGTCCCCACCAATCAAATGTAAATGAGATGAACAACGAATCCCATTTAGGGTATTTTAGAAAATATTGATATGATTTGCACTAACACACCAAAAGTATCTTTCAATTGTATGTTACAAAATAATGTTTCCTACACTTCACTCATGCATTAAATAAACATATAATTTAAAATATAAAAAATGGATGAGAAAAAGTGGTTAGTAGTGGGCAAATTTCATGTTTCATTTTGTCCACATAATTTATGGAAAAATATTGTCAATTGAGTAAGAGATACATCTCTTGGTTCTACCATTTAGTGTGTGAAAAAATATATAAAAATAACGTTCATATTTTAACTGAACAATTGCAACAGATTGGTGATTGAACAATAGCACTTTTTGGGCAGGAACGCAACCACATAATCAACAACTCTATCATGTCAATTGAAAACATTTATACACATATATTCATCAATATTTTGGAAATAGGCTAAATAGTATCCGCGATCCCTTAACTTAATTTCACTTAACGTTTTAGTACTTTATCTTTTTTTTCTTCCCGATTTGGTCATTTATTTTAATTTTAAGTGACAATGTGATCTTTTTATGTTTTAAAATGTCAACAATGTTTTTCGTTTTTTTACAAAAATTCAAAAAATTCATCAAAATTTTCAAACAAAACTCATAAAATTAATAATTATCTTCAATATAATACAAATTTCATCAAATGCATAACTCAAATATTCAAATAAACTCAAATATTCAAATAAACTCAAATAATTATCTTCAATATAAGGCCTTGTGTCTCATATCCTTTTCGTGAGAATTTAAGAGTCAAGCTCTTGAACTCTATGAAGCGGCCCACTTCATTCTCATATAGGTGGACTATATCAGAAATGCACCCATAATTATACATTCCAGCAAATACATGCTATATGTCCATTAAGAGGAGACCTCATCCTACCACTTTTATTTTATGGTCCAAGTACTTTTATCCTTTGGGATGTATCTATTGTCAAGTACTTCAATCACTCTAATAGTGTACTTTCATCATTGAACTCAAGAATTGATGCTACTCAAGTGTGAGTTGAAGTTTCCACCATTGGTGATTATCTAGATATGAGCTTGAATCACATCCCTAATGATGTTTTCAACATCATGTCCTTTGTCAGACCTTTCGTCAAAGGATCTGCAATATACTTTTCAATTCTTACAAACACTATGGATATTACTCCATTAAATTATTTACATAGCTATACATTAAACCAATATGTATTGATTTTCTATTATATTCTTGGTTATATGCTTTTGATAATGTGTATTGACTATCACAATGTATGGATACTGGTGTCATTGACTTTGGACAAATTAGTATCTCATACAACAAATTCTTAACCATAAATTTTGCAGCCATGGTGGTGTCGATAATGCAAGTTTGTTTCTTTGAACCCCAAGAAACTGCACATCCACCAAGGTTGAAGGTCCATCCACTTGTGGAAGCTTGATTCTCAATATGATTTATTCAGCTGACATATGTATATCCTTCCAAGTATAAAGGATATCCACTATAGATTAAACTATAGTTAATTGCTCCCTTCAAATATTTTAATACTTTATTAGTAGCATGTCAATGTTCTTTACATGGATTGTTTGTATATCGACTTAATCTTCCAACAACATATGTTATATCAGGTCTGGTACAAGTCATGACTTACATCAAGCATCCAACTACATTTTATATTTTTGATAGTGTTGACCAACTATCACCAAACCATGATATTTATTTATTTATTTAATCACTTCACATTGTATCACATACAATTAATAAACATTTCAATTATCACATGAACAAACTTTTATGTCATTCTACCTTTTACTATATTTAATAAGCATCTCAATTTAAACTTCTAATTCTCTTTTCAAATATATCTATATTCAAGATATAATACATTGAGTGCATTAAATATATATTATCATAAGTTAACAAAGCATGATCATAAAAATTTCTCATAATCAAATATCATAAGGTGGATCCAAACATGTAAGTCATCTACTTCTTAAAAAATAATAATTCATTTCATTTCTATTAAATAAATCATTTCTTCATAGTTATATTATAACTAATACATACACCATGAATTCTATTTGTTAATTCAAGGTTCATATTTAAATATGTTCTATAGTAAATCCAAATAAGTATCATAATAGAAAATAAACAATGAATACAATCATTAAGATTTTCTATCAGTTTCTTCCATAAACATTTGAAAAAAAACTATAATTTTAAAATATATATCCAAATTATTTTTAATATCAAAATAAGCAAGAAAATGATAGTTACTTTTATACTATCATGCACAT
>JBBPBR010000005.1:40360948-40396672 GCA_037974775.1 Cicer pinnatifidum
TAGATAAACAAAAATTTCATCAAAACATATTATCTCTAATTCCATATTATTAATTTTCCACATCATATCTACATATTATTATATATGCATCCGAAAAGGAAAATTTATTACATATGCATTTCAAACATGAATGTAATATATAAATGTATTAATACTAAATAACTTCTGGTGTTCAACCATGAATTTTCATATGATTATTTCTAAGACTTTAATTAATCTTTAAAATCCAAACAAGCAAAATTCATGCATAAACCATATTAAATTCACATACTTGAATATATTCTAAATCATGCATATCAAATCTAACCACATGTTAAATTTAACATAAACAAATATAATTATTTTAGAAAACCACATATGAATTTAGAACTTCAAACATGTCATATATATTCATATAAATTAAATGTGTACCTTTCACCATGATCAAGAAAGTCCATTTCCTTTAAAAGTTGCAGTCATAAATAACTTTGATAATCATAAATCGAACCTAAAGATTGTTGGATCTTTTGTTGGGGGTATGCTGCAAATCTTGAATAAGAAGAGGATGAAATTGATGATGATGAAGGTTGCACAAATAAATTCCAAAGCGTGTGTATCACACTAAGCTTTAGGTTCGATTTGCCCCCACCAATCTATATATATTGGATGCAAACAGGTTAACCGGCGAATCCCCTTCAGGATACTTTGGAATCCTTGAAGTGAATTGCACATTCACATCAAGCCTATCGATCAATGATAGTTTACAGAATAAAGTTCCTTCATTTACTCTCGTGCACTAGAGAAAAGAAGAAATGACTCAGAAATATTTTTGACTCATGTAACATGAATTTTGTGTTGTTTTTCTTCTGTTCTTTCTGCCTCTAAAATATCTCTATTTATAGAGATACTCATACCAATTGGTAAAAGAAAACAACTCTTCAACTCATATCAATTGGTGAAAGAAAACAACTCTTGTGAAAGATTGCAACTTTTGATAAGTTAATAGATGCATTGGTTTGAATTAAACCCAATCATTGCAACCACTTGACCAAGTGATACATTCAATTATTTAATTTTGCTACATTAATATAGCTATTAGAAAAATCCAAATATATTTTGAAAATTTCCCTAACATTAAGTGTATTAAATGTTCGTGAATCATTGATGATATTAGAATCAAACAACACAAACATATCAAAACTTATCCAAGATAACATAAAATGTAATTGAAGTTGTTTTCAAAAAGATTCTGACGTTTCAATCAAATTTATAAATATCTCAAAACAAAATTTTATGAATCGCAATTAATAGAAACTTTAAGATATCATTTATTTTTTTCAAATTTAAATCAATGTCTAAGGTGTTGAATTCAAGGTTAAAAAAACAAATTCATCCAACATGCAAAATCAAGACACCATTCTAAATCTGAATATTCTAGTTATAATTTTTCTATGAATTTTGCATTAAAACAGAAAATTCACCAAACTTCAAATAAAATGAAAATCAAATAACAATGTAAGTTGTAGAAATTAAAGGGTAAGAGATAATCAAGCCACAATTTATAGAGGTTCCTTAACTTGGTCCTTGCATGTAAAGGGTGTCCTATTTCCATTTAATCGTAGGAGTGTTTCTTCCTTTATTGTTAATTTTGAACGTTTGCAAGATCTTTTGACGAATATTACAAAACCTTACACACAAATATTTCTTCCTAATTTGTCACAAAATTTTGAACACACATATCCTCAAAATGAAGATCACACTTCACTAATTTCTAGATACCTAGAGAACCCTCTCTAGAAAACCCCTAAAGATCAACTTCTTCAGCCATTTGACATACAATCTATGATGTCTCTTTAATGATTCGTATCTAAAATTGACACCCCAACAATCGATATACTCTCCTTTTTTCTCGCTTCAAAACTTGATTGTACACTTGACTCGATCCCATTGTTGCCATAATTTGGGAATTCATTGCCAGCCTCTGTACTGGATCGCCAGAGGATCGTTCGGATGCCGCAGGTATCCTTGTATCACTCGCAATTGAAAGTGAGCACGTTACGGAAAGATGATGATAGAGGAAGGAGGCGTGGGTCCCCTATTTTTGGATGTAAATAAAATAAAATATATCTGTTTAATAATACATTGTATGTCAAGAATTCCTATACTAGTTTCATAAAAAGAAAAATTGCTACACAAGAGATTTAAATTCCAAGTGCTGCTTATGGATCTTTTTTCCTACATGGAATTTAGGAAATTTGCCCAAAATGTGTCCTTAATGATATTTTATCACTTTGTTATTGTATTACATCTTATTAACTTTGCTTTATTTTTCGAACAGGGCAAAATAGTTCATTTCATTAGCAAAAGTAGTATCAATACAAGTTACGTATCAATAAATAGTTGGACACAGAGTTATATAATTCGTTGGTATACCCTACAAATAAAGAAGAACAATTATCTTTTAACTGTCTCTGTTAAGTGTGTGGATTAAATTAAAAGATAAAAATTTATATTAACGATTATCTATTTAATAGTAACACAATTTATTAGTAAATAAGAGATAATAATCTAATTGTTATAAATACAAAGAATATCATCATATGATAAACAAGTAATTATGTTTAATAATAAAGTAAAGTTATAATATAGCAATAAGAAGCATTGCAACATACATATGATAATCTAAAGTCTAGATCAAAGCATTAAAAACAATAAATCAATGATTGACCTTCTGAAGACAAAGGAAAAAAAAACTACAATGATTATCTGCCTTTAAATAAAGACCCTTGTTGGTCCTCTGATTCAAAGATTAAAACAAGAAAGCTCAAAATAAAGTCTATGATACAATAAATATTATAGTACAAGTTAGATCTTTTGATTAACAAAGAAAGAGGATCTAGTAACGTTTTATGATATGCAAAATAGTTTGTTTAACCGCAAGCCATCGTGGAGAAAATATAACTAATATATTACAACCCGTTAGCATTCGCTAACAAGTGAGTTTCCAACTGAACACCAATAAAGAAAAAAATATTAATATATCGACAATAATTATAAAATAAAAACAAATCAAATGGAGCACCTTCAATTTAAATAACTAAATTCAATGTCAACATTTAAACTTAATGCAAAAATATACAAATTATATTATATCATCGTTTAAGATGAATCATTTGTCCCCGCTATTTTTATCAAGTTCTTGTTCAGCTGACCCCACACTGCAAATTAAAGCCACCAAATACATCATAAGATTTCTATACACAAAAATACATTACATAAACATTGACACAAATTTAACAAAAATAAAACTTAAATAAATTTTTGATAAAGTGCTGAAGACCATTTTTGAAGAAAAAGTTGTGAAGTGTCATTTTGAAAAATAAAGTGTTGAAATATTTGAAAACAAAATTGTAGACTTGATTGGTTTGGTTAAAGTGTCTAAACCTAGATAATCTTTGAAATGTTGGAAACATCATACAAACGATCAGCGTTGCTAAAAGTTTTTGGTTTATTGGCCGGAAAAGGACAATCTTTAGAACACTTTTTTTTATGAAATTTGCAAGATGCACAGGTCTTGTTTGAGCTTCTTTTATTAATATCCATTGGAAGGAGTAAAAGTGTTTAGTATCAAAAGAAATAATGAATGAGAGTAAAGAGAATAGCTCTGATCTCTATATTATATATATACTATTGACTAGATATGTTTTTTTTCAACGAAAAAACCATTAACTAGATAACCTCCTTATAATCTTCCTATATTCTCTATCGTGTATGACTTTTGTTTGCGTATCCCTAATAGCTATATATTATAACGGATACATTTGTTGAGTCAACAGAAGGAAAAAAAAAAAAAAACCAGATAACTCTACTGGTTCTCTACAATGTTCAATTATTTCTTATTTTTGATTCTAGACATGTACTAGTTTTTATAATTTGTTTTTTCTTCTAGTAATTGATTTTGTTTAAAGTGACTATAATTTAGTAGGACATATTTCTTATACTATAAATAAATTTATATTTGAATTCTTTGTTATTCAATATTTAAACAATTTAATTCTAATAGAGTGAGAAGTTAGTAAATTGAGTAAATAAGAGTTAATATTAGAATTCTCATAATTGATTATATAATTACATATAATATCAACTCACTAGTACATTTTAACCTTGTTACATCGTCGATATTAGATCGGTTGTTATACATCCAATATAATAAGTAACACGGTGACAAATTTGTTATTATAGTAAACTTTGTTAGATCTGTTTTAATTGAACTATTCTACCAGTTACATTAAAAAAAAATAAAACTACAAAAAAAAAATTGTAGTAAATTTATTATTATAGTAAATTTTATTAGATCTGTTCTAATTGAACTGATCTAACATACATATTAAAAATAAAAATAAAAACTGCACAAAAAAAAAAAGCGATGCAAGAAAAAAAAGACAGTTACAAATTTGTTATTATTACAAATTTTATTAGATATGTTTTATTAGACCGATCTAACAAGCCTTTTAAAAAAAAATCCTAAATTAACCAAAGAATAAGAAATCATGTGCGCGAACCCTTTCATTTTGCCTCTTCATCCTTCGTTCTTCATCCTTTGTTCTGCAAACCCACAAATGAGTCACCCGTGAATCCAAACCCATTTTTCATCATTCTACCTTCGTTCTTCATGAAACCCAGCCACAAATTAAACACGTGCATCTTACCCGTGAAAACTTTTTCATCCTTCCACATTTAACCTTCATACTTTAGTGAAATCGTGAATCGTGAAAACGTAAATCAGCCTTCATTGCCGGCGACGAGTTGGTCCAGCGCAACATTTTTCTACTTCAGCACCGACGACGAGTTTTCTTTGTCTTCCTCTTCCATCTATCAAGGAGCATTTCCGTCGAGAAGTGTCAATTTCTTTCACTATCGAGAAGTGTTTGTTGCTTTCTCTTGTAATTTTCTAATAACTCTTGTTTGTTACTCAACAATCTAAAATTATTTCATTGTTAATTATTCTTATTATTAATCTTTAATTGATGGAGAAATTTAAAGGAGAAATTTAAAGGAGAAATTTCTATAAGTGATGGTGAAATTTTGAGATGTGATGATGCCTAAAAAACTATAAAAGTGATGGAGAAATTTGAGTAGCAGTAGTTACCCCAATTTTCAATCATCCTTTAAAACTGCATGTTATGTGTTTGTGATATTGTCTCTGTTAATAATAAGTCTAATGCTATAATTTTTTAAACACATTTGTCAATTTGAGTTTGTGATTTGTGTTGGTTGTTGCTTAATGTGTTCATACTCTTATGTTTGAAACTGTAAAATATATCTGTCAACAAAATAAAATACGTTGTCAATTTGAATCTTGAGACATTTTTCTTGTGACTGCCATGCATGATGTAGAAAATGGCATTACTGGCATTACAAGCAAATACTGTTGTAAGATGTTTCTTGTGACTGAAAGAGAATTTTATACTTGGAAAAACCATTTTTAGCTTCCATTTTCTCTTAGAAACCCACATGATTTTGGTCGACTGTTTTCATAAAATCCCTAGAGTAATACCTCTTTGTATTTCGTACTCCTTTCATATGCCATTTCGGATCAACCCTAAATTTATGTATCTACTATCTAGTGGTACAAAGATTTTGTTGTTGAAATAAATTTTATAGCCTGACCAAATTGGTTCTCTCCATAAGTCTTCTGCCTTCTGATTCAAAATTTACTTCATTTAACTTTTTTACTAAATTTGAAACTACCACTTCTATATATGTTCTTTCCCTTATAAGTTAGAATCTTTTCTAAGTCTGGAAATAATTGTATTACTTGCTTTGCTTGGACCTTTTAGTATTGACTTGTTGAACAGAACAAGGGTTCTGCTAATGATTATCCTCTCGGGAACTTGTTAAGGTATAATGAACAACAAGCATTTAATGCAAGTATGCAATTTAATGCATTAAGAACATACAAATCCCCTCCCTTTTTCTTGAGCTCTTTCCAAGCATTGTTGTTAAAATCACAATCTATATCGTTAGATCATACGATTTCACAATCTCACCTAGCCATGATGATTTAACTCGCATGCAGAACCTTGAGATTGGGCGATCTTCAGCGATTTTAAAAATGTTGATTTTCAGGTTGGGTTTTGCAACCTCCATCCCCAAAATAAAATGTTTGAACCTTGAGACATTTGTCAATTTGAGTTTGTGATTTGTGTTGGTTGTTGCTTAATGAGATAAAATACGTGTTATGTGATATGTCTGTCAACGAACACACTTAACATCATTAACTTTGTTATAAATTGACTCTGCTAATAACATTAACAGTTAATCTACTCAACTCAAAGCTTATGATTTGAGAAGAGTTCTGTTTTGCAGAAACTTAGTCAATAAAACTACAAATTTAAACTCCCTTCTAATGCTTTACCTACTTCAAAATACACACATATGAAGTTATAACTTTAAACCATATTTGTCACAAATGTATTAACACATTGAAACAATGTACAAGTAAAAAATAGTAAACAAAATAAAAATAGAAAACAATTTTACAGAAAAAGGTTTTAATAACAAAACATTGAAGTTTTAAAGGGTATTATGACAGCTGCGTAAAACCTTGTCACCGAGTAACTCCTAGGTCGGCCTAACATTATTTTTTTACTAGCCATCCTTGATTCGATTTTTTAGTGTAAGAGTTGTTTTATAAAGGTAATTTAAGCCGTTCAAATTTAATTAAAATTTATCAATATATACAAGAATAATTATGTAATTTTTTGGCAAGATTGTGCTTATTGTTATGCATACAAACTTTGACCACTCTTCTTCTAACTCCAATCTCTTGCTCAAAAAACTTATTTAATTGCTTTGGCTACAATGGCTACAAAGAAAACATGCATTACCCTCAAGCTGTATTAAAAAGACAATTGCTATATGCACACTGTGTAAGCCTTGCATTGTAAAAGCAAATACATAATAGATGTGAGAAGATAAAGAACTCAATTAACTTTTTATGTAGAAATATGATTCTTAAAATGTGATTTAAAATCATTTTACCATTGTATATTTTTTCAGAAGTAGTTATGAATCGCAGTTGGATGAATGCTAATCGATTTGAGTGAAGAGTATGAAAAGGGAGTTGAGGAGTTTTTACAATTTTCTTTAAAAAAACTTCCTGAAAGTAAAGGAATTTTTTATTGTCCTTGTGTTATTTGTTTGAATGAAAATACATTACATTTTGAGGAAATAGGAAGTCATCTTATTTGTTATGGGATTGACCTGAACTATATCAGATGGATATGGCATGGTGATTCGTTAAACATGTCAAATACCTCAGAAAGAGAGGAAGTTGATGTAGATATGAATGATCAACTAGAGGACATGATACGTGATGTTGGAGAAGAGTCCTTTAATCGTTCACATGTATATGATAATTTATGCAGTGACAAAGAAGAGCCTTTGTATCTGGGGTGCACTAACTTCACATGGTTGTCTGCAGTATTGAGATTGTTCAACTTGAAGGCAAGAAATGGATGGACATATAAAAGCTTCACTGAATTACTTGAAATGTTGAAAGAAATGCTCCCAGAAGGTAACACATTGTCAAATCGTAACTATGAGGCAAAGAAGTTATTGTGTCCAATGGGCATGGAGTATAGGAAAATACATGCATGCCCTAATGATTGTTTATTGTATAGAAATGAGTTTGAAGAGTTGACTAAGTGTCCTAGGTGTGGACTATCACGCTACAAAATGAAGGATGGTTTATGACGAAAGCTCAAAGAGACCTCCTGCGAAGGTGTTATGGTATCTTCCAATAGTTCCAAGGTTCAAACGTTTGTTTGCTAATATAAATGATGCAAAGAATGTAAGATGGCATGCCGATGAGAGGAAGCATGATGGACAACTTCGTCACCCAGCTGATTCTTTGCAATGGAAGAAAATTGATGATTTGTACCCAGAGTTCGGAAATGAGCCAAGGAACCTTAGGCTTGGGCTTGCTACATATGGAATGAATCCATATGGAAATTTAAGTAGTAACCATAGTTCATGGCCTGTTCTACTAGTTATCTATAACTTACCTCCTTGGATTTGCATGAAGCGTAAATACATCATGTTATCTATGATGATTTTAGGTCCAAAACAACCTGGAAATGACATAGATGTTTATCTAAGTCCATTGATTGAAGATTTGAGAATGCTTTGGGAAGGTGTTGATGTGTTTGATGGGTATTCTCGTGAATATTTTAAGATGCGTGCAATGCTATTTTGCACAATCAATGACTTTCCTGCATATGGAAACTTGTATGGCTATAGTGTTAAGGGACATGAAGCATGTCCTATATGTGAAGAAGGAACATGCTACCAACAATTGAAACATGGAAGAAAAACTGTTTATGTTGGGCATCAAAAATTTCTCAAGTCTAATCATCCATACCGTAAGTTGAGAAAAGCGTTTAATGGACACCAAGAGCATGGAATTTCTCAAAAAGCCTTAATTGGGGAGCATGTTTATCAATGGGTTAAGGATATAAATGTTATCTTTGGAAAGAAACAAAAACAAACATCTGAGAAAAATATATGGAAGAAGAAGTTTGTGTTCTTTGATCTTCCTTATTGGTCTAGTCTAGATGTAAGACATTGTCTTGATGTGATGCATGTGGAGAAAAATGTGTGTGATAGTGTAATTGGAACACTTATCAACATTCAGGGGAAAACAAAGGATGGCTTAAATTCTCGTCTAGATATGGCTGATATGGGGGTATACGACAACAATTAGCTCCACAATCAACAGGTAAACGAACATATTTGCCTCCTGCTTGTCATACATTGTCAAAAAAAGGAGAAAATATGCTTTTGTGAGTGTTTAAGGGGAATAAAAGTGCCACATGGCTACTCCTCAAATATCAAGAGTCTTGTGTTAATGAAAGATTTGAAATTAGTTGGCTTAAAGTCTCACGATTGACACATTTTGATGCAACAACTACTACCAGTGGCTTTACGTGGCATATTGCCGAAAAAAGTAAGAGAAGTCTTAACTAGGTTGTGTTTATTCTTCAACGCTATTTGTAGGAAAGTCATTGATCCTCAAAAATTAAATGAGTTGGAAAATGAAGCTATTATTATCTTGTGCCAACTAGAGATGTATTTTCCTCCTAGATATTTAAAACTAGTCTAGCATCTAGATATTTAAATGGTGGGAATTTGAGTCACAAGTCTCCTCTTGAAGCATATACTTATCTTGATAAGGACATATGGAAGGCGTTTGTTCAGAAGCGACAGGATCCTTCCTTTGTGGTTAGCTAGATTTATAATTTAATTTCTTTTATTAATTTATTTCCAATATTATATTTAATTGGTACATTACTTATAATAGGAGAAACGAAAGAAGGCACAAGTGATCCAATCTCATAATAAATACCCTCACCTAATGTCTCGTGGGGGATATTAGTTGCTTACTGAAAGATTGATGAATGAAAAAATAAAGCAAAGACAAGAATCATCTGGAAATTCAATACTTGCACCTCCATCTCCGCCATGCCATGAAAAATGGAAGAGAGCCCGACAAAAGCCATCGGGAGATTACTCATCAGAAGATGCTCGTGTCATTGCAGAAAAAATTGTAAGTAATTGTGTAATCAATTATTAATTTAAACTAATAGTCATTGGTGATTTGTTCTTGCAAATGATTGGTTGTTGGAATTTAAGTGAGTAACTAATTCTACATTGATTAGATATGAGCTAAATGAATGATATATATTGATTAGATAATCTTAATTGTGTTTATATTGAATCCAAGGTAACCCAAGTAGTTCAAGTGATCAATGGTGGTGGTTTCATAAACTAACCCCGGTTGAAATGGTTCAGATGTTGTTATTTCCTTGCTCCATAGTCATAAGGTGTTGCAACTGACCCTGAATCCGTAGTAATTGGAGCATTCATATTGTTAATTTGATTTGCTGCATTTAGAAAAAAATATGTCAGCAGGTGTTATTTTTTTTCATTCCTCTATTTATAATAACATGTAGAATAAATACAATAAATGTTAATTGATATGATTTGCTAATTCAATTCTTAATATGATTCTAATTCAAAAATTAGTATTGAACAACTAGCAAAGTATATTCCCAAATTTGCACAAAATATTGGCAAGGAACCTTTGTATCTATAAATTATATCTTGTAGTATGTGTTTGTTACATGTCGTGGCTATATAACCTCTATTTTGAATTTGGTTTCAAGTGTTACAATCCATTGGACATATTGGGCAATAAATTTACCTTAATTATACCGTAATTGATGTTTCTATATAACCTTTCTATGTGTTTGTTGTTTCTGTTTCTGATTTGAAAATTTGATTTTTAAAGCTATGTGTCACTAATTATTCATATAACTAGGCGTTACATAACGTGGATATAAAAATTGAGATAATAACGAAAAAAATTCATAAATTATATAAGATAATTAGGTACTGTAATAAATAATGAATTATTAGAAAGAAGTAATATTATGAAATCTCAAAATAAATCCTTACAACTAAAAAATCTTTAATAATTAAAATATTCAAAACTGGGCATATAGTATCTTATCCCGACATAAAGTACGATGTAGACATTATGTCTACTTATACTTGATCTACTAACCTAATTGAAGGAAATCACTCTTCTCAAGGGAGGTAGGACTCCTTATCTCTCGATTTTCCCAACGGTCTCAGTATCTGAAAACAACACTTTGATGAGATACAAAACCCCAGTGAATAATACACACAATTTTAAAACAATTATTATTCTTAGCCGGAGTGGTAACCGGAAAGTCGATCATGGCACCCGCCTTCATCCAAAAATATTCTTTAGAACTATTCATGATATTACTAAGATTTCTCTATGATAACCAACTACTTCCAATAATTAATAAAAACTCATCAATTAAATTAACAATAATCCACATCTGTCATAATCAAATAATTTCAATATACACCTTTATTTTGCATAAAATAATCAATTAATTCAATGATGGAGATATACTACTTTTGCAAAGTGAGTATTATCTGATCATGTGGAGCACCAGCTCATCCAGTGTAGGGTACAAGACCCATCTGCGTGGAGTTTAAACCTCATCTCTTTTTGAAGTTTAATACTCATCCATTTGTGGAGTTTAAACCTCATCTCTTTGTGAAATTTAATACTCATTCATATGTGGAGTTTAAACCTCATCTCTTTGTGAAGTTTAATACTCATCCATGTGGAGTTTAAACCTCATCTCTTTGTGAAGTTTAATACTCATCCATGTGGAGTTTAAAACCTCATCTCTTTGTAAAGTTTAAAACTCATCAATATGTGGGGTCCAAGACCCATCCATGTGGAGTTTAAACCTCATTTCTTTGTGAAGTTTAATACTCATCCATGTGGAGTTTAAACCTCATCTCTTTGTATTTGCCAAAATTTTCCAAAACTACTAGTGATTGGATTAGCCACAATTGCATGTTTCACGATTTGTCACAACTGGTTCTTGAATTTTTTGTTGACTAGTAAACCTTGTAAAATCTTTGGAGCATTAATTCTCTTTCCATTCCATTTATGGTTTTGATTTTTCTTTATCAGTCATCCAAGGACCATTTACCGTTGTCGCCGAACTCTCGATTTTTTGAGAGTATTTATCAGAATTGGGACCGTATATATTTAAAACATATTGCATGAAGTCCTTCATATTCCAAGTCAAATTTATAACAACGAATCATAACGAACATAACAAGAGGCTTTTCAAGATCGATTTCCACACACATTCAAATCTATGGAATGTATGGACGTTAACCTCTCAATCTTGAAAATAGATTCCAAAGCATTCCCTATACGATTTAGAAACTCGGCTTTATGTAATTCCATTGGCAACCGAGGTACACAGATCCAAACTACCACTTGCTGCAAGAACATGGGTTTCTAGTGTTGCACAATGAGGTAATGATCTACAACAAGCCATGGTCCTTCAAATAGAGCATAAACATAATCCTCCATCCCCGCTCCATATTTCCAATGGTTTGTCTTGTTGCTTTCCTCATTAGTTTTTTCATTCTCACCATCTCCAACATGTTTTTGTTGAAATTCATTCATCTCCTAAGATGTTGAGAAGTTTCTCTTTATCGGAGAAACCAACTCCCTTCTTAGGATCCACTTGACTGTTACTACTTTGATCACTATCCTTGTTTTCTTTCTCTTTCTCTGTTGCTACGGCGAACGAGATCTTCTTCCTTTTTGGTGGTTGTTGACTCATCAGCTGCTTTTTCAGAGATCCTAGCAGAACTCACCATATTTTAGTATTAATTGTTACTATCCGTCTTTCCAATCACAGTAATTGATAACAAGCAAATTGGTGACAAGCGATGAAAAGGGATACGAGGCATGGCACTCCATTCAATTTATTAGTACATAAATTAATATCCAATGTAAAAATTAAATGAGATCTATTACAATAATTTTTTTAAATTTTTGTTATACATAATAGTGAATATTAAATATTTTGTATGATAAAACATAAAGACATAGTATTCCACCTAACAATATTAACATTGAACTAAGTTGGGTGAAAAATTAATATAACATTTATAAATAATAAAATAATTTTTTTTTTATGAAAAATATTTCCTTAAATACAAGAGTAGACCAATGATTCATAAAAATGATAACTTATTTATTGGTTTAGAGAATAAATATATCAAAATATTTTAATTTATAAATATACTGTAAAAACTCTTTTTTTCCTTCTTTATGGTGTAACAAGGTTTTTTTTTCTTTTTAAAATATAAAATTTTATACTCATTTTAATATATATACATATATATATATAAAAGATACTGGTAAAGATATCAATAACCACTAAATAAAAAGATATTTGTCGTCAATTGGTGGTTCAACTTACAAATATTAATATTGTAAGGTTGAACGTCTTGTTTCAGATTCGAATTCAGGACCTCGTGATTTATTTATGTTAGAGTTGGATATATAGATTAAATTTTGAGGTAGGTTCGTTTAACTCATAGGTTGTGCGAGCTATGCACTTAACTTTTTTGATCCACTAAATTTTGATTCGTGTAGGTTGGACCGTTTAGACATAAGTTAAGATACTTAAATACACAGATTCACTTATTGGTCCGTGATTTGTGTAACATTTTAAATAAAAGTAATAACTATACATTATCTGCTATAATCTGAATTGATTAATAATTTTTTGGCAATAATTTATATATTTTTCTATCATATTTTGTATTATACTCTTAATACTTTTGATGTTGGTTTGAAATATTAAGTTCTTTTAAGTTGTATTTGCAGTTTTTTCTCACTTAATATTTACAAGTTATTATTGTTAGTGAAAAGGTGATTTTAACTTCAATTCTCAAGTTGATGTTTTGATAATAACAATACAAATAAAGAAGAACAATTATCTTCTAATTGTAGTTGTTAAGTGTGCAAATTAAGTTAAAAGATAAAAATTTATATTACCAATTATATATTTAATAGTAGCGTAATTTATTAGTAAATTAGAGATAATAATCTAAGTGTTTTAAATACAAAGAATATCATCACATGATAAACAAGTAGTTATGTTTACTAATAAAGTAAGTCATAATATATCAATAAGAATCATTGCAACAAACATATGATAATCTAAATTTCGGGTCAAAGCATTAAAGACATCAAGTTAATGATTGACTTTCTAAAGACAAAAGAGAAAAAGACTACAATGATTATCCGCCTTTGAATAAAGACTCTTGTTGATCCTCTGACCCAAACATCAAAATAAGAAAGCTCAAAATAAAGCCTCTGATACAATATCAATATTATATTACAAGTTAAATCTTCTGATAAATAATGAAAAATAATCTACCAATTTTTCATGGTATGCAAAATAGTCTATTTAACCGCGAGACAACATGGATAAAAGATAACTAATATATTATAACCCATTAGTATTGGCTAACAAGTCAATTTACAACAGAACACCAATAAAGAAAAAAATATTAATATATCAACAGTAATTATAAATAAATAAAAAAAAATTAAATGAAGCACCTTTAATTTCAATAACTAAATTCAACGTCAACATTAGATCTTAAATGCAAAAATCCACAAGTTAAACTGAATCAAAAATGAAGAAAAACATACAAATTATATTATATTCTCATTTATTAAGATAAATCATTCGTCTCCATGCTTGCTATTTTTATCAAGTTCTTGTTAAGCTGATCTCACACTGCAAATTAAAGTCACCAAATATATTATATTATGTACACAAAAATACACTACATAAATTGGATCAAAAATGAAGAAAAAAAATACAAACTGTATTATATTCTCACTTGAGATGAATCATTCGTCTCCATGCTTGCTATTTTTATCAAGTTCTTGTTTAGCTGATCTCACAGTGCAAATTAAAGTCACCAAATATATATATTATATTATGTACACAAAAATACACTATATAATCGATTTCCATAAATACAAATTGAACAAAAATAAAACTTTAACTGATAAAATATGAGAAATAGAGGGAAGCGAGAGATATAAGTCACACTCATAGCACAAATAATAATAATCATAAAATCATGAGGTATGATATTGTTAAAATATGTGAAATGAAGCAAATACATATAATATTACAAGTGTAGAATTTATAAAAGAACAAATTACAGTCACTGATCTAATAGTAATATGAGGATCTATCTATTTCGAGAGTAACTCTAGACATAATTATTCTATTTAATAATTTAACGTAGACAATAAACTTCAATATTAATAATAATTCTAAACTTTTTGGAATACAAAAATTTCATAAATTAATGAGAAAAAATATTACTAAACGAATCTAATCTACTCTAATCAAATAAATTTATACACTATAAATTTAGTGGTTTACTCACAAACCTGGTTGTTTTGGATATTAAAATTAAATTTTAATACAAAAGCACATAAAAATAAGTTTAACTGTCGTGTAATGTTAGTGTAAAATGTTATACATTATCAGTATATCGCAACTTGTCACGTACATAATTTTCATTACGCAAAAAATAGGATTTTACAGCGTTTTTTTTAACCAATTTACAGCGTTTTTTCAAAAAAAAAAATGCTGTGGAATCGAGCGCTGAAAAAGATACAACAACGCTTTTTTAAAACAAAAAAGCGCTATAAAACATGTATATATATTGCGCGCTTGTTATGCATATTTTACGGCGCTTATTTGAAAAAGCGCTGTAAAATGCGCACACATTATATGCATTATTATGCACCTTTTACAACGCTTTTTCAAAAAAACGCTGTAAAATATGCACCTATAATGCATATATTGAGTTCGCATTTTAGAGCGCTTTTTCAAATAAGCGCTGTAAAATGTGCACCCAATATATGCATTATAGGTGCATATTTTACAACGTTTTTTCAAATAAGTGCTGTAAAAGGTGCAATTTTTTTTTAAAAAACGTTTTAAATTAAATTTTTGAAAATCGCTTTTTAGTTTTTTATAGCATTTTTTTAGAAAGTGCTGTCTTTTAATTTTTTTTTCAAAATTATTTTCATCCAGAATCAGTTCACACAACAACAAAACATATTCAAATACATATTCAAAATCAGTTCACACAATCACTACACAAAACAGAACTATATAACTTTATATATTATTTTACAATAGAACATTCAGATACATATATATAACTTAATTAACTACATATACATTGGACAAATATTGTACAACAACACATATTCATATACATGTTCATATATTGTATCCTATTCATATACATATAACTAACAAAATACACATAATATAACTAGCTACCATATAATATTCAGATCCCTTGCAGCATGCTATTTCCCAGAAAATCAAATAATGTTCATTTCAAGCACATACTGACACCAGTCTTCCTTTAATTCCATTAGATCTTCCTCAAAGTATGTTAGACTGGAATTGTCAAAGTACTGTCCAATATAAAAATTGAACATATTAAGTTAGAATCAAATATATAGATAATTTATATATGAAAATCATATAATGAAGATACCATACCGTTTCTGGGATAATAGTTTTATTCTTGTCAACAATCTCCTTCATGAATCGCAACACATAGTACCCACAGTCGATGTTGTTTGTTTGACGAGGGCACTATAAAATAAAACATATAAGTCAATAAAATATTTTTGCATTGATCGTAAAGGCATATATTTGTAAATAAAAATTTAAAGGCATATATTTCAAACCTTTATTGGAATCCATGTGATGTTATTAGACTTTTGCTTCGACACTGTAGGACCTCTTTGAGCTCGAAAAACTTGTAAAGCACTATCGAATAAATAAATGTGATTATTATAGCATTAACAAACACATTATTTATATATATATATGTAAGAAATAAATGAATATTACTTATGTGTCGAACATAGTCTTTATATCGGAGTGATTGTTGTAATTGTCATGCAAGGGATCCAAATAGTATATAACTTCGGAGGTCGCATTGATTGCAAATAGCACACAATGTGCCCTACAACAACAAAAATTTTGTTAAGCAATTTTGTTTACAGAACTAATAAATTAAAATCTCATAAATTAAAAAGGATATAAATAAATAATATATAATTACGTACCCTGAATTATATGGTGCGAAGAACAATTTATCATTTTCTATATTTCCTAATAATATATCTACAATGTAATTCTTTACATTTACTAGATCGAGTTTACACATCGATAGCTTATGCGGAGACAAGAATGATTATCTATTTGACAATTTCTGCGTGCACACAACCTTCTCATACAAAAACCTTCAATGAAAATTTCAAACTAGATTAACTACCAATAAATTTAATTAATTACCAATAAATGCAATTAAAAGTATTTTTTACCTTATGTACAAGCTAATGACAGTAGCACTCAGCTCCTTATGATTGAGAATTTCGTATATGTGCTCCTTTTCGAGAAATTCTTCATACTCATCTCCGAATATAGCTTTGTTCATGGTTAGGATGCGCAAATCGTCGTTGCTGCCCATATTCCTTTTTACTTGGATGTCAAGACACGCCGCATATTTAGCAAGGCATGACTGACTTATTTTAGGAGCAGCAGCAACAACGACGGATTATCCCCAATCCAGTTTTCTAGCTGCAACTTTGGAAGCTTTATTACCCTCCAGCTTTTGTAGTTTGCCAGCTCTATTACCCTCCAATTTTTGAGGTTAGCCGGCTTTATTTTGCTGTGCGGGTGGTTTATTTGATTGAATCTGAAAAAATGAGGTTAAATTTAGTTTATTGAATTTGAAAAAATGACAAACATTAGGGAATAAATGTGACAAACCTTTTTGGGCGATGTAATTGATTCTTTTTTGGGAATCTTTTTTTCATTCCCTTTAGGCTTTTTCAGCATCTAAATATAAATGTGAAATTAAAGTTAGGAGCGGAAAAAAATCAACAATTAAATATACATATCAATTAAATATACATTTCAATTAATTAAATATACCTTATCGAGGGCAACAAGATGTGTGAGCCATGCCACGTAACTACCAATTGCTTCGCCCAAAAACTTCATATCTTTATTGTTGTCCGGTATCGGCAACGGTACGGTTGGTTCCAAAGCAATAATTGGTGATACTTTGACATGGCCCGCAGGGATCGGTGTGTTGTGCAATACTTCTCCCGAAGTATTGTACAATTTTCCCTTTTCGACCTTCCGATGAGTAGGGGAGGATAAGTACAACACACATGGAAATGGATGGTTCTAATGTAGTCTTTGAGAATTAGAGGAAACAAAATCCTTTGGAAATGTAGTCTTTAAAATATCAACATGTTAGTGTTTTGTGATATTTTACGAGTTTGGATGTTATTGTTGATGTCTTTAAAATGTTTTGTGAATCAAAGATTTTAAAAAGTAGTACTCCTTGGTCTTTGAAGAATCAAAACCTTGTTACAAGGTAGTGATGGAAAGCAATTTCTATTTATATTCTTGTTGATAAATTAAAATGAATTTTTGTATAGCTGTACAAGAAACATACTTTGTAGATTCTTTAAAAAAATGTTGATCGAGACAAAGAAAGTCTTGGAGAATTTTTGGTAGAAAATATTTTGGATAAACTCAAGTGTTTAAAGACCTTATTTTTTAAATTTGTGACTTTATGCTTCTAAAGTGGTCTAAAACTTGTTTGGGGGGATTTTGAATTGTGAAAAAAAAGTAGTTTTAAAATGTTTTTGATGAAGTTTGTCAAACAAACAAAGTGTTGGAAATTTGAAATTTAAATTAGTAAGTGTGATGTTTTGATAAAAAAAAAAAAGTTTTTAATGCGTTTATTTAATAAATATTAAGTTCGTTCCAGAAAAAGTAAACTCTATGGTGATTTTGAGAAGTAGATCGATTTTAGTACTTATTATTAGAGTTTGAGATTTATTTTAACTTAGTAAAATTTATTTGGTTAAAAGTTAAGAGGAGTTGACGAGTTCGAGATTTTGTTGAATTAAAGAATGGGGTTTGAAGTAACTTAAGCTTTTCCTTATTTAAGATGGCATCATGTGGTAAGGGCTCATTTCAAATTTTATGTCGCATATAGGGACATATGATAAATGTTGTTGATGTGATTATGTATTCATAATTGATAATATATCTATTTAGTGATTATGTATTCATAATTGATAATATATCTATTTACTATGTCTTATGAATATATTAATAATAAATTATCATGAATATGCTCTATTAAATGTTGTTAAGAAATTATTAATGTTTAATGAGTACAAAAAGTAGAGTATTTTAATAATTGCATTTACATAACAATTATTGTGATAAAGTTACAAAATTGTCATGAATTTTATAGTTAGTGGTGATTGTGATGCGCCACGGGGTGGTATCACATGATTCGATGGTCCACATTTTCTTTACGAGGATGATTGAGTCGAAATGGTTTGTGATAGACTACACTGTACTGGTCATGATAGACTGCTCCATAGTAAATCATGTTGATTCGTGACAAACTGCACTTTGGTAAATACTACTTACTGGTCTGTAAGCGATTGTACATTTATTATTTACGTTCCTCGAGGAGGGTTTGAAAGTTCGAAATCATGTGTACAGACATATAAGCACTGCATTAGGGGTGCTTTGTTGCACGGTTCATGTTTGTTATATGAAAATATATGCATGCTTTATTTATAACATGTTGTATACTTTCTAAACGCTATCTGTTAATTTTGGTTGGTGATCTTTTATATTTTATGGACCGGGCTGAACAATTCAGATTATTTGGGTCTATTTATGCAGAGTTTAGGATGACAATGAAGACGTAGCAGAATCATGGATTCAATCAATTCTCCATTGTGGACAACATGATGTAGCTAATGGGTCAATAGTACCTAGTTATCTTCGGTCAAAAGTGTATGATTAGCTTAGGGGTAGTCGGGTTATCAATGTTTGTAATCATTGTGATTTGCTTTATTATTTACTTTACTACAATTTACACGCGACATAAAAATGTTTGATTTTGGAAGTTTTTCCTTTGGAAATGCATTGTTAATTAATTCTCTTTAAAAAGATTTTTGAGAAATGTTTGATTTTAAAAAGGAAATTTTATTTACATGTATTTTAAGAGACATTCGTTTTAGCATATTTGATTTAAGAAAATAATTTGAAACAAAATAATTCACTCTCGTTATTAGGCGTCTTGTAGACTGTGTGTTTCATTTATCCCTTAAGCCAAACAGTTGTGTGACTGTTTTGTTTGTTCTTTAATTTAGTGCCTTTTCGGCATGACAATCCTACCACTAGGACATATAAATGTTCGAGATCAAGAACTATGGTTGATGTAACAATTCAAATGTTGCATATTTTGTTTAAAGAAGACAATGGAACTAGTTGAAGTCGGGAAGTGAAGTGATAGGGATGTTGCGGACGACATGTCTCATCGATGAGAGTTTTTGAGAATTTTGTGCTAGAGAAATACATTGATGATAGAAATACGTAGAAAGAAACCTTAGAGAGATTGATCCTATACTCGAAAGGAAGTCTTCTTGAAATGAGTGGTTGAGTTCTACACCTACCTATTTAAAAGATGATTGATAATGGTTGAAGAGAATTTGAATGATGCAAAAATAGGGTAAAATCTTATGTGGACCCTAAAGGGGTTTTGAAGGTGGAAATGGAACTTGATCACTTTTGGATACACAAGTTCGTGAATGTGACCAATAAGAAAATATTGAAAATGAAAGGAGATTAGTTTGTACCTGATTATAATTGGATACTTCTTGATAACTAGTTTGGTGATATCCTCTAGTGACTTTCTTTGGTGGTATCCTCTGACCACTTCCTCTAGTGGTGATATCCTCTTGTGACTTTCTTTAGTCGCTTCCTATGGTACATTCCTCTGATTTTCTTCTTCCAATTTGCATTTTTAATGAAGCCATTAATCCAAATTTATTTTTCTCATAACATATTTTTGTTAACATCAAAACTATAATTGGAAAACCAACTTGGTTCCAATAGCAATGGGTCGCCATGCGAACTTTAACATATACGCCTTGTTGAGGACTCTCATTTTTCTATAATCATGGCCACCTTTTTCCTTATGTGTACAAATTTGATCCCTATATATTAAATAACACTTGCATTTCTCATCAGTATTACCCCATATAAAGTTTCCATATATTTTCTGAGCTTTATCACAAACAGAAACTAGAATAACTGAATTTAGCATAGTACACCTAGGGATTCAAGAGAGAGAAGATTGGGCTAGTGTTACTCTTACTACAATAGACAAACTATTAGCATTCCAACCAAAAATTTTCTTTCGCATACGATTCAAATTAAAGGAGTAAGTGCCCTTAAAAATTATTTGGCGAAGAAAAGGAACTCCAAGGTAATGACCAAGATCTTAAGTAACATCTATCTCCAACACAAAACAAATAGCATTAGCATTACTTTCTCCGATATTCGTAGAGGAGAATAACTTGGATTTATGTATAATGATTCTTTCGCCAAATTTTGTACAAAAATCTTGCAAGATATCACAAATTAAACAAGCTTGATCAACAGAGGCCTCGACCAGCAACACAATATCATATCCAAAACAAACATGAAGAAATTTTGGACCACTCCCTTGCCCAATGCAAAGAGGTTTCCAAATGTTAGTATTTGCTAAAGCACTAATCTGATGTCTCAACCTCTCCAATTCAAGCACAAAAAGGTATGGTAATTGGGATAATGTTGTCTAAATCCTCTAGACGAAGAAAATGAATTTGTTTTCCTCCATTCCAATTTATACACATAGAGGATGAAGAGATACAAATTTTAATCAAATTTCTAAGTAAAGAAGGAATATCAAAGATATATAGGGTATCTGAAATGAAGTTCCACTCCAGTCTATCATAAGCTTTCTCCAGATCGAGCTTGATGACCATGTACCTCACTTTCCCTTCGATGTTGTTCATAGAGTGTATACATTCTTGAATGACTAAAATATTATCCTACGAAAATCTCACACAACCCTTGATTTTTCAGAGCAATGCCGTATTTTTCATCTAAAGAGATAACAAAATTAAAGTCTTCCCCACAAACCAAGGTCCTTGAAAAGAAGCATGTAACTCATAAAGCTCGTCCTAAACTTCTTGTCTGAGTCCGACTTAAAGGCTGGCATAGACAATGGAAATGATCCAAGAAGATGGAGTGACACCATTAATACATACATGGATGCATGTTTTTAGGGGTCTTGTCTAATTCTTGGATCGTTTTCTTTGACTACCCAAAAAATACATAAATTTTACCCTATACCCCCACTATTATACCTATACCCCCACAATGTTTTTTAAATGCCAACTTTACCCTTTAATTATTTTTACTATTTTTACAAATTTAAATTCACCTTATTTTTCTACCATTCAAAGATTTTCAGAAATTACCGAAAAACTTTTATAAGATTTCTGGTACTGAAGGTTGAAACTGGAAACATTTAAAAATGTTTTTTGTACATAAGGTTGAAAAAGTGTGTACCAGAAATTTTTTAAAAAGTTATCCGGAACAAAAGGATGAAAATGTAAACTATTGGAAAACTTTTCACAAGTTTTCTGGTAAACTCTTCTGTACCGGAAAACTTAAAAGTTTCTGATAGACAATTAATTTTTTTTTTAATTATTTTATTTATTTATATAAATTTTAACAGATATGGATAAACCACTACTATTATGGGATAAAACATACGTGGATACTACCAACGTTTTTTACACACATCAAGTATGAATAATTATGATTAATATAATATTGTAAAAACCTATTAAGGTGATTAACTATTATAATTGATTTTATATTTTACTTCAGATATTTGATACACAAGAAGCTGTTGTGAATCAGACTAAAGAAATTCGTATAAAAAAACAAAGTGACGGTTATGATCACTAGATCAGATTAAGAGACAAGAGAGAGGCAGGAGGAATAAATTAATATTAAGCTGTGACGAATGAGGATACTACAAACGTGTTGATAGTTTAACTCAAAGTTCAACCAAAAAGAGTGGTTGTTCTTTCAAACTTACATCAAAACCATTAGAGCCCGTTTGATGGACAAGATAAGAGACATGATATGAATAAATTATCATTTCATGTCTGAATCTAGTGTTTGATATAAATTGGAATAGTGTTTGATATAAACTATCATATGAATAAGTTAATCAATAGGTTACTCAATTACCCTTATAAAATATAAATTGAAATATAATAAAATATAAATATAAAAACAATTTATAAAATATAATCTAAATTATAAAAATGTAAATCTAATCAAATAGAAAAATAATTAATAAAATTTGATATTAAACTAAAAAAAATGAAATATTAATAATTAATTTAAAAAATGTTTATGCTGTTACACAAGGGTAGTTTTTTCTTTTTATATAGTTTAATAAATTAGTATTCACAATGATAAAAATATGAAAGTTAATTGAAATTTTAAAATAAATATAATTTATTTATAAGGTATTTTTTCCATTTCAATATAATATATATCATATCTGTATTTACATTCTAACAAATAAAATATAATTATCTAATTACTCATGATTTTATTTTTAAAATTTAAATTGTTTATTTAGTAGTGTCAATGGATAGTTTTAATATAAAATTATTTCATTACTTATTTAATTTTTTTTGTTAATTTATAATATTTAAAATATAATAAGTTAATTTTTAAATAAAAAAAACTAATATGTAATTGTTCACAATAATAATTTTGTTATTAAAATATATATATATTATCATATCATGATGAAATGTGTATCAAATACATGATAGAATAAAAAGGTATCATGTTGGTTATCATGTGTGTATCAAACACATGATGTGATAATGTTTATCTTGTTACTATTTTATTCTTATCTAGCTCTATATCATATTGTATCTCTTTTTATCATGTGCATCAAATGGGCCCTTGAAAGATGGTTTAGGATGAACAGTTTAAAGTAATTTGTGAAGTTCACAACCAAGAATTACCTGACATTTTGGAGGGACATACATTTGTTGGATGTTTAGAAGAAGAAGAGAAAAAACATGTTCATGACTTAACAAAATATAATGTTGCACCGAGGCACATATTATTCTCATTGTAAAATCGAGATGAGAAAAATGTTACGAAGATCTCACAAATATATAAACGGATGACTATGATTCGATTGCAAGTGAGATGTCCTAGGATAAAGATGCAACATTTATTCAAGTTAATTGAAAATACAAAATATGTGTGTTGGAATAAAAAGCAGGAAGACTCAGATGTCATGAGAGATACTTTTTTTTACCCTTCTTATTTTGAGCATGTTAATGTAACATGTTATGAAGATCTTGGTTCTCAACCATCTCAATCTTCAAAGAAGAGACATTCTCATTCATCAAAGAAACAACCCTCTCAATCATCAATGAAGCAATCCTCTCAGTCCTCAATACATCTGTTCTTGAGACAATATCTTGATGTTATTCAACCATGCGTTGATGACATAATTAATGTGATATTAGATGAAAATAGTGGCTATCGTACTATTGCGTCATTGATTCTCAAATAAGTCCATATGATAGATTGTTCACATGATGCATTAGAGAAGTTAGAGATTCTTTTAAGATAACATAATAGCGACCCCTAAATAAATGGATGCCCATATTTGATATGAGTTACATAATAGCGACACCATATAATATTATTCTCGTCACGTTTGGTCACATTTTCTATGGCTTTCTTTCCTACGAGGGATTCACATTCAGGATCGACAAAAATGATTGTATTGTATGTTGGTTTTATCGAAGCAAGTAATTGAGTTCCGGTAAAATTATATTATTTTCATTGAGTTCAAGTAATACTTATTTTTTTTTAAATAATAATATTATTTCTTATTTCAATCTATTTTGAAGTTAAAGATAAAAGATGGATTTCCAATGCCAAATATTGCACCAGCACTACAAGAAATTTTGAAGTTTGCAACACTTGACCTACGACGGTTCTGAAATAACCACCCTCACCACCACATTGCGACGGTTCCTGGGGCGGTTTCGACAACTGCCACCACCATATAAAGCAACACGAGTGACGTTTTTCACCCTCACCACCAGTTTGCGATGGTTCTTGGGACGGTTTTAATCAATTGTCGTCGTCGTTTAGGGCATAAGCCTCTCTTATGTTTCATTTTCTAGATTTTGTAATTTCATTTCTCACTCCCGCATGTATTGTTTTCTTAGCCCCGTGCACATCCTTTCTCAACCCTAAAATTTTAGAAAATCCCCAAATCTCTCAACCTCTGTCAACCCTAAAACTTCTGAAGGAAATGAAATCGAAGACAAACGAAATCTACTCTGTAAAAGAAGGTGATTTATCATCTTGGAAACAAAATTAACTCTTGCAAAAGTAATCGTTTAGTTGCATTTAACCGTTTAGTTCCATTTTTTTGTGTGCCAAGTGTTACCTTAATTTTGAAATTAATCATAATGAATGAAAAATATCACAAATTGATTTGTTTAGTTCCAAATTGATTTGTTTGCATTTAATGGATAAACTGAAGTAAATAACATTTGTTAATGATTGGTTTGTTTGAGATTGGTTTGTTTGCTTTTAAAAATAATTTCCAGATTGATTTGTTTGCATTTAAAAGTAGTTTAGAGATTGATTTGTTTGCATTTAAAACTAGTTACAATTGGTTTGTTTCCAGATTGGTTTGTTTGAAGTAAAGAAGTTGGTTTGTTTGCATTTAAAACTAGTTTTCAGATTGGTTTGTTGATGATTGGTTTATTGATTGAATTAGTTTCCAGTGACAGTGCTTCTTTGTGCCTCTTTCTGGTGACGGTGCTACTTTCAGCCTCTCTCTGGTGACGGTGCAGCGCAACACTTCTCCATCTACGGCGCAACATAACACAATAGGTAAGATATATTTATTATGTAAAAGCTGATAGGATAACTTATTTGTAAAAATCCATTTAAGTTAGAGCAATACTCGTACCTATTAGGCAACGTCTTGGGAAATAGCATAGGACGTCTACAGCAATGAAGGTATTTATTATGATATATGTCACATGTTACAAAAGATCCACTGAAAGAACTTGTAGATGTCATGTCGATGATTGATTTTGCATGGCCTACAATACTTTAAAACTTGCATGGACTACAATACTTTACGAGTTATATAAAATCACTTGTTATTAGTTCATTTTAGTTACTACTTTTGGTTGTATTTCATCTTGTATTTTATTTAGTTGTTAACTTACGTTGTTCATCACAAATAATATAAATGTAACGATATAACAATAATATAAAGTGATGAAATAACATTAGAAACTACAAAAAAAAAAAATATTCATCACAAATAAAAGTAAATAACTACTAAATAGTGTTATGACACATTAAATATAAAGCTATATAAAAGTAAGTATACATGTCTTTATTTGGATCAACACCATGTATCTCCAACCTACGTTGTATGAGATCACCCACTTGTTGTATGATAGATGATTGTGAACTAGAAGCTTGTGTAGTGGTGGTCGTGACATTAAAATCTAGAACATGGGGTACACCATATAGTCGCATGAAAAGTGAATTAGATACCCTGTAGAACCACTCCAAATATCCATCATGAAAGCTAGGTGGATATGTAGCTGGATGTATTATATGATACAGTTCAGTGAATGAGGTCAAATATTCCATCCATTCCATATCTATATTAGATAATCTAGAAATAACTATAGGTTGGTGGTGGAATATGTTGAATATATCCAAATTGTCTCAAACACCTCTCTAGAAAATATGCCACAATTGTGCTGCATAATCGGACGTGGTTGGTGTATAACATAGTATTATCGAAGGAAATGACATCCCTATGATTTTCCTATGGTTTTCATATGACATCAGTAGGTGTCAGTGCATCTATCATATGTATGTACTCATGGATTTTGTGTTTGCCTTGTTTATAGATTAATTTATTCATTCTTGCAACACACTCAACGTCAACGTCCTGATCACATCTTTTACAAATATTTGTAAATTAAACATTGTTGCAAACAAAAATAAATAAATGATGAACATAAAAATTAATAAATAAAAATCATAACAATTAATAAATAATAATTATAAATATTTAATACCTACAATAAAGACATATATCCAACTGACATTGGAGAAGTAGTCATAAAGGACTACAAGTGCAGAAGTACTCCATGCGTATCTACCGGTATCTTACTAATCTCTGAATAGGGGAAGGTACTTCGCATCAACTAATGTATGACTCTTATTTGCGAAAGTAGTATTCTCGACAAAATTCTTCAAATACGCTATAGCAAGACAATCAGAACTCTCTGATGCACACCGTCTTTTTTAGATATTTTTCAACCAATCCAACTTGTAGTGCACACTCCTTGTCTTTCGAGTGGTGGACTGTAGAACTCACCCCTAATATGAATGCCTAAAAGATTGACAACATCATCCAAAATAATCGTCATTTCGCCAAACGACATGTGAAATGACGAAGTCTTAGAGTGTCATTTTTCCACAAATGCAGAAATGAGGTTGTTGTCAACCAAATTAAGGCTACCTCATTGTAGTAATGCTAATCCAGAAAAATTCATCCACGTCTCTAAGACTGTGGGAGTATTTGCGAAGTAATTGTTGCAGCTTTTTTCTATGATCAACTATAGACTCGTGGTAAGTATAGACGTATAATATGTTCCTGTAAGATACCGTGTAAGCCCATCTCCTCATGTTGTACATGTCCCTCTTGCATATGATTCTTATGCCATACAACCTCTTCCTCCTGTATAGTAACATCAGCCTACGGGATTGGTATATGAATTTGTTCTCCCTCATCATGATCTTCCACAATAAATCAATGTCTCCTCTAGGATGTTGTGAGTCGAGTCCTTTGTAAAGGAGAATCGATAATAGATGTTGAAGTGTCAACGTTATACGTTATCTGTACTATCTTGTTGTCTCTTCCACTAGTACCTGCATCCATTAGAAGAAAAAAAAAGGAATTAAAAAAACAAAGGAATAAAAAAATGGAAATTAAAAAAAGAATCAGAAAACGTGTGGTTTCAAGCTTTTTGGAATACTTGAAAATGTATTTTTCCGGTAAAGAGATATTGGAAAACTTGAAAAAACATTCCGGAATTCTAATTATCTTCTAGAAAACTTAAAAAGAAATTCCAATAAAATAGAAAAAATTGACACTCACTTGTGTACTAAAAAACTGAAATGATATTGTACTAGAAAATAAAGTTGTAATATTTATACGCTTTTAATATTTATACAAAGATAAATATGTCAATTCATCACGTTTACCGGTATAATTTTCAACAACTAATAGTGATTGGATTAGCCATAATTGCATGTTTCACGATTTGTGAAAACTGATTCTTGAATTTTTTGTTGACTAGTTAACTTAGTAGAATCTTTGGAGCCTTAATTCCCTTTCCATTCCATTTACGGTTTTGATTTTTTTTTTTTTTACCAATTATCCAAGGACCAAACTCTAACGCAACTTTATTATTTTGAAAGATTTCATGCGTAAGAAGCGCCTCCTTTATAGCCTTCAGATCATCCACAATCTGATGAGAATCTTCCAATTTCTGTTTTGCAGCCATAGCTACTGTTTCTAATCATAGATTTTTTTCCTTTTTCATTTATGCACTCATCGTCTTTGCTTCTTTTAGTATTATCGTTGCCGCTGAACTCTCGATTTTTTGAGAGCATTTATCATACTGGTGAACGTATTTTCGACACCTAAAACATATTGCATGAATTAGTCCTTCATATTCTAAGTCAAAACTAAAACAACGAATACTAATGAACGGAACAAGAGGCTTTTCAAGATCGATTTCCACACATATTCAACCCTATGGAATGTAGGGACGTTAAAGATATCAATAACTACTAAATAAAAAGATATTTGTTTTTAATTGTTGGTTCAACTTATAAATATTGACTTTTGTGGTTGGTCTGGCTAATTCATAGCTTATGCGAGCTATGGACTAAATTAGTGTGATCTAGCTAAATTTTGATTTGTGTGGGTTGGACTGTTTAGACTGTAAGTTAAGAGATTTAAATCTACAGATTCACCGATTGGTCTGTGATCTTGATTATCATATTTTGTATTATACTCTTAATACATTTAATGTTGGTTTGAAATATTAAGTTCTTTTTAAGTTGTATTTGTGGTATTTTCTTACTTAATACTTACAAGTTATTATTGTTAGTAAAAAAGTGGTTTTAACTTCAATCCTTATATTGATATTTTGATAATAACAAAATAAATAAATAAGAACAATTATCTTCTGATTGTATTGTTAAGTGTGTATTAAGTTAAAAGATAAAGGTTTATATTAAAGATTATCTATTTAATAGTAGTATAATTTATGAGTAAATTAAATATAATAATCTAAGTTTGTTAAATACAAAAAATATTATCACATGTTAAACAAGTAATTATATTTAGTATTAAATTTAGTAAGTCATAATATAGCAATAAAAAACATTACAACAAACATATATATGATAATCTAAGATCCGACTCAAAGCGATAAAGACAACAAATCAATCATTGACCTTCTGAAGACAAAGGAAAAAATAGACTACAATGATTATCAACCTTTGAATAAAGACCCTCGTTGGTCCTTTGGCCCAAAGATTATAACAAAAAAGCTCAAAATAAAGTATATGATAAAGTCAATATTATAGTACAAGATAGACTTTCGATGAAAAACAAAAAAGAGTATCTACTAATGTTTTACGTGGTGGGAAATTCAACAACAAATAACAATAACAACTCTAACAGAGCAATATGCAGCGGATAATCAATTTCCCAAACTTGCAAGAATCTGTGAGGAGCAATCAACAAATAATTACAACAAATAAAATCACCATCACAAAGGACACAATAATTTTTAACGTGGAAAAACCTTCTCAATGTGAGAAGTAAACAACCACGGGACCAAGCCAGTAATAGAGCTCCACTATGATCAAAATATAGGTACAAGAGAGTTTCAAATATGGCACAAATTTGTGCTCAGTAACCAACCAAAAACAGCAAGGTAACCAGCACAACAATCAGCCAAAACAATGAGAAAACAAGCATGAAATTGAGAACAAAGTTCAGCAAAAAAACCAGAAAAACTGCTGCTGTCCGAGTTCAATTTATCCCACCTCAGACCTCTGATCGACGATCCAAACGGTCAGAATGAAGTATCACGAGTCACGAACCTGCTGTCCAAATTTCAGCCCGATCCGACGGTGAACGAAGGAAAAATCGCGAATCTAGTACAGCTGCTCTGTTTTATGCGAAAATAGGGTTTACTCTTCCTCTCTCACTTTCTCTTTGCCTCTCTCTCTGAATTCAGCTCTCTCTAGCCCTCTAATCTGACCTCTCTCCACTTGGTTAAGTGAGACTCGTGGGCTTGCACATATTGGGCCTTTCTCCACATAGGAAGGGAGCCCAAAACCCAACATATCTCTCCCTCACAACCATGTGGAGGTGACCGCCAAACCGTCGATCTCACAGCAAGTTTCAAACTTGCTTCTCGGTAATGCCTTGGTCATCATATCAGCACCATTATCATCTGTATGAACGTTGGCCAATTCCAACAACCCAGCATCCAAAGCATCACGTATCCAATGATACCTAACATCAATGTGCTTGGACCTAGAATGAAAGGTTGAATTCTTACCAAAATGAATTGCACTTTGACTATCACAAAATAGCAAATACTTATCTTGAACAAAACCAAGCTCCTGCAAGAATTTCTTCAACCATAACAATTCCTTGCATGCTTCTGTAATGGCAATGAACTCTGCCTCAGTAGTGGACAATGCAACACACCTCTGCAATCTGGATTGCCATGCCACAGCTCCCCCTGCAAACTTAATCAAGTAGCCTGAAGTAGACTTTCTGGAATCAATGTCTCCAGCCATATCAGAATCAGTATATCCCACAAGAGTAGGCTTATCACCTCTAAAACAAAGCCTCAAACTGGTAGTACCATGAAGATACCTCAAAATCCATTTCACAGCATTCCAATGCTCTCTACCTGGATTAGACAGAAATCTACTAACTGTACCAACAACATGTGCAATATCAGGCCTTGTACACACCATTGCATACATTAAACTACCCATAGCAGATGCATAAGGAACTCGTTGCATATCTGATTTTTCAGCTTCATTGGGAGGACTCTGACTAGTACTCAATTTAAAATGAGTAGCAAGAGGAGTACTTACAACCTTAGCATTTTCCATCTGGAACCTCTGTAACACTCTTTCAACATAGTGTTCTTGTGACAGCCAAAGTTTCTTCTTGTTCCTGTCACGCATGATTCTTATACCAAGAATCTGCTTAGCAACTCCCATGTCTTTCATGGCAAATGACTCGCCCAATTGCTTCTTCAACCTGTCAATCATGGAAATAATTTTCCCAACAATAAGCATGTCATCAACATACAATAACAGGATAATGAAATCATCATCAGCAAACTTTTTAACAAAGACACAGTGATCAGAAGTAGTCTTCTTGTAGCCTTGCTCACACATAACTGACTCAAACTTCTTGTACCACTGACGCGGGGCCTGCTTCAAACCATATAGACTCTTTCTGAGCCTACACACATAGTCTTCCTTGCCTTTAACAAGAAAACCATCAGGTTGCTTCATGTAAATTTCTTCCTCCAAATCACCATGAAGGAACGCAGTTTTTACATCCATTTGCTCTACCTCCAAATCAAGAGTAGCAGCCAAACTCAACACAGTTCTAATGGATGACATCTTCACCACAGGAGAAAAAATCTCATTGAAATCAACACCCTTTCTCTGTCTGAAACCTTTCACAACCAATCTGGCTTTATATCTTGGAGATGTAGAATTGCTTTCTTGCTTCACTCTGAAGATCCACCTGTTTTCCAAAGCCTTCTTTCCCTTAGGTAGTTTCACCAAATCAAAAGTGTGATTATCATGCAAAGACTTCATTTCATCTTGCATAGCATCCAACCACTTCTTCTTTTCATCACTCTCCATGGCTTCATCATAACATTCAGGTTCGCCTCCATCAGTCAAGGTAACATAGTCATCAGAAGGATACCTGGTGGATGGTTTCCTCTGCCTAGTAGACCTCCAAACTTGAGCTTGAGGTGGTTCAGGAGCATCACCAAGATCCTCATCTTGTGACATCTCATGTTCTTCTTCAGCATCATCATTAGGAACACCAAAATCATCTCCAAGCTGCTGATCACCAACATCACCATGTTGCTCATCATTCTGAACATTACTTTCAGCAGTATCCAGATCATGTGTAGGCATCCGAACTGGATCAACATCAGACAAACCATTATCAATCTCAGGTGTAGTCTTCTCCATCTTATCAATGTCTTCAATGGTTTGGTCTTCCAAGAACTTCACATCACGGCTTCTAACAGCTTTCTTCTCAACTGGATCAAATAGCTTGTAGCCAAATTCATCCTGACCATAACCGATAAAGATGCACTGTCTTGTCTTCGAATCCAACTTGGATCTCTCATCCTTTGGAACATGCACATATGCTTTGCAACCGAAGACACGCAAATGATCATACCTGACAGTCTTGCCAAACCAAATCTTGTCTGGCACCTCAGCATTCAAAGCAACTGCAGGACTCAGATTAATAACATGCATTGCCGTGTACAATACTTCACCCCGGAAATGCTTAGGCAACTTTGCTTCAGAAATCATACACCTAACTCTTTCAATCAATGTCCTGTTCATTCTCTCTGCTAAACCATTCAGCTGAGGAGTTTTAGGAGGAGTCTTTTCATGTCTGATACCGTGCTGCTTGCAATAAACATCAAATGGTCCACAATACTCACCACCATTGTCAGTACGAATGCATTTCAACTTCTTGCCTGACTGTCTCTCCACTATAACATGGAACTCTTTGAATTTCTCCAGAACTTGGTCTTTTGTCTTCAAAGCATAGACCCAAAGCTTTCTGGAACAATCATCAATAAAAGTAACAAAGTAAAGTGCACCACTAAATGACTTTACCTTCAACGGGCCACAAACATCAGAATGCACCAATTCAAGCAACTCTGACTTCCTTGAGGAGGGATGTTTCTTGAAGGATACTCTAGTCTGCTTACCAGCCATGCAATGAGAACATTTCTCCAACTCTGCACTCTTTAATTCCGGAAGTACATCCTTTTTAGCTAAACAATTCAGCCCCTTTTCATTGATATGACTAAGCCTGCGGTGCCACAAAGAAGCCTCCATATCCATGGCATTCACACTGTCTTTAGCAACCAATGCTTTAGTCCAATACAGTTTGTTAATTTTCTCCCCTCTGGCCACAACTAAGTTACCTCTGGTGAGTTTCCATTTTCCTGAACTAAAGTGATTATCATAACCACCATCATCAAGCATCTGCACAGAGATCAAATTAAAGCGGACATCTGGAGCATGTTTGACTCCTCTAAGCAACAACTGCACTCCCATGTTGGTCTGCAAACAAACATCACCAATACCAACTACCTTGGACACACCATCATTACCCATCTTCAACACTCTAAAGTCACCAGAAGTGTAAGATGTGAAGAACTCCTTCCTTGGTGTAACATGCAGTGTAGCACCACTATTAATAATCCACATGCTCTCATCTGATACAAGATTGACTGAGTCATAGTCACGGAGAATAATCAGATCATCACAAGTAGCAGTAGTAACACGGTCATCATCATCATGATTCTTATCTCTCTGCTTACTGTTATTGTTTTTGTTCTCCCTTTTCCATATGAAACAGTTCCTCTGTATGTGCCCAATTTTGTGACAATAATTGCACTCCACATTCTTGAATCTGGACTTGGACTTACTTCTGTTGTTCTCTCTACTCGCACTTCTGTTATTTTGTCTGTTCCCTTTCGGTTCCTTTCTTTGACTTCGGCCCCTGTTCTCAGTGACAAGTACCTCGGAATGAGATGAAGTACCTTGTGCCTTCCTTCTCATCTCCTCATTAAGAACACTTCCCTTTACACTTTGCAAAGAGACAACACCATCAGAAGCTGAGTTTGTAATTGAAACCCGAAAAGTTTCCCAAGAATCTGGTAGAGTATTCAGTAGCCATAGTCCCAACACTTCATCATCAAATTTGATACCCATACTTGACAATTGATCTAGGAGCCCTTGAAAATCATTTAAGTGATCTGAAATAGAAGTCCCCTCCTTGTACCTCAAATTCATCAAGGAGTTCAACAAATACAACTTATTATTCCCTGATTTAGAAGCATACAAAGATTCAATCTTCTTTCACAAGGATCTTGCATGTTCCTCATTAGCAATGTGATTATAAACATTGTCTTCTACATATTGCCGGATAAAACCACAGACCTGCTGATGTTCAAAACTCCAATCCTCATCAGTCTTGGATTCTGGCTTCTCACTAGCAAACACAGGAAGATGCAAATTCTTCACAAATAACAGATCCTTCATTTTTCCCTTCCATAAGTGATAATTAGTGTCATTCAAACAAATCATTCTATTTGTATTTGCCTCCATCATTCAAACAAGTCAAACAACCCCTTAACCAAAGAGCTCTGATGCCACTCTGATGGGAAATTCAACAACAAATAACAATAACAACTCTAACAGAGCAATATGCAGCGGATAATCAATTTCCCAAACTTGCAAGAATCTGTGAGGAGCAATCAACAAATAATTACAACAAATAAAATCACCATCACAAAGGACACAATAATTTTTAACGTGGAAAACCTTCTCAATGTGAGAAGTAAACAACCACGGGACCAAGCTAGTAATAGAGCTCCACTATGATCAAAATATGGGTACAAGAGAGTTTCAAATATGGCACAAATTCGTGCTCAGTAACCAACCAAAAGCAGCAAGGTAACCAGCACAACAATCAGCCAAAACAATGAGAAAACAAGCATGAAATTGAGAACAAAGTTCAGCAAAAAAACCAGAAAAACTGCTGTTGTCCGAGTTCAATTTATCCCACCTCAGACCTCTGATCGACGATCCAAACGGTCAGAATGAAGTATCACAAGTCACGAACCTGCTGTCCAAATGTCAGCCCGATCCGACGGTGAACGAAGGAGAAATCGCGAATCTAGTACAGCTGCTTTGTTTTATGCGAAAATAGGGTTTACTCTTCCTCTCTCACTTTTCTCTTTGCCTCTCTCTCTAAATTCAGCTCTCTCTAGCCCTCTAATCTGACCTCTCTCCACTTGGTTAAGTGAGACTCGTGGGCTTGCACATATTGGGCCTTTCTCCACATAGGAAGGGAGCCCAAAACCCAATATTACAGTACACAAAATAGTTCGTTTAAACGCAAACCAATGTAGATAAAACATAATTAATATATTACAACCCGTTAGCATTTGCTAACAAGTCAGTTTACAACTGAACATCAATAAAAAAAAATTAATATATCAACAATAATTATAAAATAAAAATAAATTAAATGGAGCACCTTCAATTTAAATAATTAAGTTCAACGTGAACATTGAATCTTAAATGCAAAAAACTACAAATTAAATTGCATTAAAAATGAAAAAAAAATATAAATTATATTATATCGACGTTTAAGATGAATCATTCGTCTCCATGCTTGCTATTTTAATCAAGTTCTTGTTCAGCTAATCCTACAAAGGCAAATTAAAGCCACCAAATACATTATAAGATTCTATACACAAGTATACACTACATAATCGACTTACATTAATACAAATTTAACAAAAATAAAACTTTGACAAATAAAATATGAGAAATAAAGGGAACTGATGATAAATATAAGTCACACTCATGGCACGGATATTGATAATCATAAAATTATGAGGTAGCATCATATTGGTTAAAATTAAAATATGTGAAATGAGGTTAAATTATTATTATATCCTACTTTTTTTTAAAAGTAACCAAAATGTTATACAATAATTAAAATAAAAAATTAAAATATTCTACTTTTTAACTCTTTCAAGAGGTTTCATTCACACTTTGCGATCAATTAAATAATTTTTTTTTTATCGCATCTTAGGATGAGACTATGTACAAGTTTTCAAATTTCTTTTTCATTTTTATTTTATTTTAGCATTTGAATAATTTTTTATTTAATAAATTAAAAAATAATTAAAAATGTGTCAAGATAAATAACATGTGATATTATTTTAACAACACTCCTATTTTATAGATACTTTTATATTATTATAACCACTCTCACCTATTTTGCAGGTAAATTAACCCCTTCATTATTCTGTTAACA
>JBBPBR010000005.1:40400025-40414471 GCA_037974775.1 Cicer pinnatifidum
ATTATTAGTGTTTCAATTAGAATGTGTACATATATTCAGAAAATGATTAATTAGGTTAATTTTAATAATATAACAAAAAATATCCTCATTAATAATAGTTAATATAATAATTAAATAAATTGAGATATAATAAATAATTATATATTAGTTAGAAAAACATAATTATTGTTTCATTATTGGAAAGACAAATAATTTGAAATAAAATAATATCACAAACGCAATATTTATACAATATGAGTTGAAGAAAGTATGAAAAGTTACTGTCTTTCTCTCTCTTAGATTTATCTTTAATTTAATTGTTAAATATTAATATTATTAAGTTTAACTTTTACAATAGAATTTATAGTAAAATAATATAATATAAAGTAGTAGTTTAAAAAAAGATAAAGTAGTTTTTATTTAAAAAAATTGAGTCACTTTAATAAATACCTCTAGATTAAATAAGATAAAAACGTATGTGGCAAAAAACATCGAGGAAGATAACTCTTAACAATTAGTAATGTTGTGTTGGGAAATTATTCATACTATTTTGTTTTGGAGAAATTTAAGGAAAATATAGTTAAGAAATACAGGACAAGAGAACGGTTCTAGAGTAAATTTGGGAGATTTGTTTATTTTTTTGAAATATATTTAACAAATACAGTATTAAAAGTATTCCAAACTAACATCAAAAGTATTAAAAGTATAATACAAAATATGATAGAAAAATATATAAATTATTGACCAAAACTTATTAACTGATCCAGATTATAGCAGATAAAGTATAGTTATTACTTTTATTTAAAATGTTATACAGATTATGGACTAATAAGTGAATCTGTAAATTTAAATCTCTTAACTTACGTCTAAACGGTCCAACCTAGCTACATGAATCAAAGTTTAGCTCAATAAAAAAAGTTAAGTCCATAGTTCGCACAACTTACGGGTTAAACAAACCGACTTGAAACTCAATCCATATATCCAACTCTAACCTAAATAAATCATGAGGTCCTAACAATTAAAGACATATATTTTTATTTAGTAGTTATTGATACTTTATCAGTGTCTTTTATCTATATATATATATATGAGCATAAAATTTTATTTTTTAAAAAGAAAGAAAAATTGAGTTACACTATAAAGAAATGAAAAAGTAGTTTTTACGATACATTTATAAATTAAAGTATTTTAATATATTTATTCTCTAAACCAATAAATAAATTATCATTTTTACGAATGATTAGTCTACTTTTGTATTTAAGGAAATATCTTTCATAAGGAAAGAAAAATTGTTTTATTATTTGTAAGTATTATATTAATTTTTTATCCATAATTAAGACTTAGTTCAATGTCAATACTGCTAGGTGGAATAATATGTCCTTATGTTTTATCATAAAAAATATTAAATATTTACTATTATGTGTAACAAAAACTTAAAAGAAATTATTGCAATAGATCTCATTTAATTTTTCCGTTTATTTTATAACTATGTGATGTACTAACAAATTGAATGGAGTGTCATGTCAGCTATCCCTTTTCATCACTTGTCACCAATTTGGTTCACAACAATTTATTTGTTATGAATTAATGTAATCGAAAACAGGCATAGTAACAACTAATACTAAAACATGGTGAGCTCTTCTAGGATTCCAAAAAAGAAGCGAATGAGTCGACAACCACCAAAGAGGAAGAAAATATCGTCGTCGTAGCAACGCAAAGAGAAAGGAAATGAAAACAAATATAGTGATCAAAGTAGTAGAAATCAAAGAGGATCAAAAGAAGGGAGATGGTTTCTCTTACAAAGATAAACTTCTCAACTTCCTAAGATGAAGCTCCACAAGAAAAACCATTGGAAATATATATGGAGCTGAGATGGAGGATTATACTTATGCTCTATTTGTAGGACCTTGGCTTGTTGTAGATGATTACCTCACTCTGCAACGCTAGAAACCCATGGTCTTGCAACAAGTGGTAGTTTTGATTTGTGTAACTTGGTTGCCAATGGAATTACAAAATGCAGAGTTTCTAAATCGTATAAGGAATGCTTTGGAATCTATTTTCAAGATTGAGATATTAACGTCCATACATTCCATAAGCTTGAATGTGTGGAAATCGATCTTTCAATCTGAAAAATTGCATTGCTTCGTGTATTCGGCTACATCCTGAGTGTAGTCGAATACACTTCTGTAACATTCAAATTTATTTCAAAATTTCAAGCTTATATTCGAATACAAACCCTTGTAGTCGAATACAGATGATTGAATTTTACCACTGACTTGTTTTCGATTTCGGCTGCATCACGTTGTAGTTGAATACACATGTGTGATTTTTGCTACTAGCTTGAGTTTGTATTCAGCTAAAACATGATGTAGTCGAATACAAAAGTGCAATTTTTACTACTGATTTCATCTGTATTCGGCTACACATATATATAGTCGAATACAACCTTGACTTTTATCAAAAACTTGATTTTTCAAACATTGTTCATGTTGTTTGACACTTTGAAAATTCTTTTGATGCATATTCTAGAGTTTAGATGCAATAATCATAGTTCTCATATGCATTTGAAATATAATAATATTAGATTGCACCATGTACCTTAAAACTATAAGTCTTTTAGCATATTGACAATAGTTAACTTGATTGTTGACTTCACTTTGAACTTGCAACTTGATCACTTTACTTGGTCTTTGTCTTAATCAAAAACATAAGTATTCTTGCAAATTTACAAATGTATGGACGTTAATCTATCAATCTTGAAAATAGGCTCCAAAGCATTCCCTATATGATCACTATCTTTGTTTTCGTTCTCTCTCTATTTGTGTTGCTACAGCGAAAACACATATATATAGGGAAAAATTCGAATCTGTATTCGGCTACACTCTAGTTGTAGTCGAATACATAATTTTCTAGAAATGCGTATTCGAATACAGACTATGTGGTATTCCACTACGATGAAAAAAATTATTTTTTAAGTCGAGTTTTTACTGAAAGACAATATTTAAAAGACATAATCAAGTTGAGAAATCTCATATTCATACATCAAAGATTCAATTCTATCAACTTATCAAGTGAAGATTCAAGATTTTGAAAAGAAGTGACTTACAAAGTATCAATACCTTGTATTAGAGATCATTTTCATTTAGAATGCCAAGTTATCCGTGTATCTTATAGAATGAATCTTTAGGAAAAGGCTTTGTGAAGATATCTTCTAGTTGATTATGTGTATTCACAAATGTAACTTCAACATTTCCCTTGAGAACATGATCGCACAGAAAGTGATGGCATATGTTTATATGTTTGGTTCGAGAATGCATGACTGGGTTCTTTGCGATATTGATAGCACTGATATTGTCATATCTTAGAGGGGTTCATCCAATGTCATGTTCATAGTCACATAACTGTTGTTTGAGCCATATAAAATGTGCACAACAACTCCCTACTGCTATGTATTCTGCTTCAGCAGTGCTTAGAATCACACATGCTTGCTTTTTACAGGACCATGACACCAAAGCATTACCTAAGATATGACAAGTGCCACTTGTGCTTTTTTTATTTGTTTTACATCCTGCATAGTCATAGTCAGAATAACCAACAAGATTACATATACTACCTTTTGGATACCATAAGCCAACATTGCTTGTTCATTTTAAATATTTTATTATTCGCTTCACTACAGCAAGTTGCGATTCCCTAGGATCTTCCTGAAAACTTTGCACATAAACAGACACAGAACATAATATATGGATGACTGACAATTAGATATAAAAGAGAACCAATCATACCTCAATATTTTGATATATCTATTGATTTACCAGTTTCATCTTTATCTACATAAGTTTCAGATCTCATAGGAGTTGCACTTTCTTTACTGTTGTCCATCTCAAACCTCTATAATAGTTCCTTATAGTACTTTGCTTGATTGATGAAAATTCCGTTTTTTAGTTGCTTCATTTGAAGTCCAAGGAAATAATTTAACTTACCCATCATATACATTTCAAATTCTCCTTACATCATTAATGAAAATTCTTCACAAATTTTGTTATTGGTTGATCCAAATATGATATCGTCAACGTAGATTTGAACAAGTAAAGTGTGATCATTAGTCCTTTTAATGAATAACGTCTTATGAACTTTACCCTTTTCAAATCCTCGTTCACATAGAAAATTACTTATATCATACCAAGCTCTTGGAGCTTATTTCAAATCATAAAGAGCTTTCTTTAATTTGAAGATATGTGAAGGATTCTTGAAGTCTTCAAAGTCGAGTGGTTGTTTGACATACACTTCCTCACTAATGCAGCCATTTAGAAAAGCACATTTGACATCCATATGAAATAATTCAAAATCCCTAGAGCAAGCATAAGCAAGTGATAATCGGATTGCTTCTAACCTTGCTACCGAAGCAAATATTTCATCAAAGTCGTTCCCTTCTTCTTGATTGTATCCTTGAGCAACCAACCTTGCCTTGTTTTGAACAACTATAACATTTTCCTCTAGTTTATTCTTAAACACCCATTTGGTACCAATGGTGTGTTTATTATCAGGATTTAGAACAAGTTTTCACACTTTGTTTCTTTCAGACTGGTTTAGTTCTTCTTGCATTGCAAGTATCCATTGATCGTCCTTAAGTGATTCACCTACCTTAGAAGGTTCTATTTGACAGACAAATGTCATATTCAAACAAGCATCTTGGAGTTTGAGCCTTGTAGTAGCTTCTTTGTTGATATCACTTATAATGTTGTCAATTGGGTGAATAAGGTATCAAATGAAATCCAGTTTCCTTTTATAAGATGTATTCATTTCATTTAATTGAGGAATAATATACTAGTATGATTTAACATAACGATATACCTTTTGTTTTATAGCTTAATTCTTCATATGCTTAGTTACTTAGTAGTTGAACAACTTAGCATTGAATATTTTATTTTCTACTGTATTATGAATAATCAGTGGAGTGTTTTTGCACAAACATATAAAACCAATATAATTTTTATTTTTCTTAATTAGTGATGTAAATATTGTCGGTATTATAGATTACTTTCATATTTTATTAAGGTGTATCCGCTCTAGATCCAACACAAATACCATGGGATTAGCAGAAATTTACAGTCACACAGTCAACACATGTCTAATGTTGATTGGACGGTTACAAAGAAGGCATAATCATTTTATAATTTTATAATTTTAAATGCCGAACTTGAATCTAATCCATTTGATCAACATCAGACATCTCTCAATCTCCAACTAGTGATTGCGAGTTCCTATTGATTGCAGGGAACTCAAGTCCTTCTAGATCAATGTGAATTGTATTTTAGACTAGGTTGAAATTGAACCAATCTGATTTTAACTCAAAGGTGTTTGAGTTCGGTGATGGCCTTAGAATTTTAAATAGTTTACCCGATTGGTGACATATATTTAATACTTTTCCTCATTTTTTTTATTATGTGTATACTATTAAAAATTTTAATATGCGTGTTTGTGAGTATATCACATGTGCTTCATTTTGTATTTAAAATTTTATGATTTTTGAAGTGTTTAAGTATCAAATGAGGTTTGATTAATCCATGAAAAAGGGATTTTATTAAGTTATAAAATGAAGAAAAAAATTCTCATTTTTTTTTGACATAAACGATATTCATTTTATTCAAATCGGTAAAATGCATCAATGGAGAACACAAATATTATTTTGGATTGGATTCAAGGTGTCATAGTCCATGCCAATAGAAAAACGACGATCTCATACTGCTCTGATCCAATTATTAACAACAAATAAACTTCTCAAAACTAGGTCAATTTATTACCCAAGAAAGAATCTATTGTCCACAATAACTCACTTGCAACTTCAATTATAACCACCAGATGGACGAGAAATAAATTTGGTGATGAAGGACACAATAGCTCACCTATATCTGCATTTTGAGCCACTTGATGGCTATTTTATTGTAACTCTAGCCACCAGATTACTGTAAGACCCGTAATTTTAAATTATACTTTATGTATTTTAGTGGATTTTGGTATTGAACTCAGGGGCTTTTTAGCCAAGTTATTAATATTTTGGAGTTTATATGATCAAAAAGATATTGTGATGCCCGATTAGAATTACTCGTCGATAAATAAATTAAATTAACTACGGCGAATCTTTTACGAAGAATTAATGCGTTATGGGTGAAATGGTAATTTAATAAATATCTAGATATTTTGAAGATATTTGTTAAAAGTAAATAATATATATTTGTTTGGGGAGAAAAGAAAAGGATATAAAAAGGAAAGAGGGAAAAGGAAAGAAAGGAAAAACAAGGGAAAGAAAGACAAAGGAGAGAAAATAGCATTTTTCCATCTTCTTCCTCTGCCACACGCGAGCTAGCTTCCTCCCTCCTCCATTTTCATTCATTTTCGTTTCCTTTGCTCCCTTTTCTTCAAGAATTGAAACCCAAGGATTATTGGGTAAGAGAGCAAGGTTTTCTCAGCTTCATACTTCCTCGTTGTTTCGAAAACGAAGAAAAACGGTATTAGGGATTCAAACACAAACCTCCCCGTTTCATCTAGATCTAAGCTTCATTTCGCGAAGAGATAGAAGGGAAAGTTGCTCACTGCCACTCTACGGTGCTAGGGGACCAACTTTGGAAGCAGCGTTGCGAGCGGAGATTTTACCGGATTTGCCCGCGGTACTGTAATCGCACGTTATAGCTAACGTGAAGGTAAGGGCTCCTTCCAAACTTATTTAGGGCCTTATCTGTGGTTGTGTGGAAAAGAGTTTTGTTAGGGTTGGAGTATTGATTTGGGGAAAAATGTATCTAAGGCTTTATGGGTAAAATCTTAGAGTTAGGTTTTGGTTATATTGATGAATGTTTCGTGGAAAATGAATTTAAACTCATTTATGTATGATTTTGAGTAAATGAAACTTGTGTGTTTGAGTGATGGATTGTGTTGATTTGTGTCGTCGTATTTGACGTGTTCATAATTGATAATTATAGAATTTGAGATGTGTTTTGTGTGGTTTGTGTGGAAGAATGATTTGGTATGAATTATGGATTGAATGTGAAAGTATGTTTGAGTTAGTTTTGTGTGGAATTTGAAAACCATTAAGTTAAATGAGTATTAAGAATGGGGAATCTCTTAATGTCTTGTTTACTCAATGTTTGTTTTTGAAAATCGTTTCAGTAAATGAGTATTAAGAATGGGGAATCTCTTAATGTCTTGTTTACTGAATGTTTTGTTGTGGAAATCGTTTAAGTCAAAAGTATATTGAGAATGGGGAATCTCTTAATATGTATGTTTGCTTAATGTTTTACTTTGAAAATCGTTTTAAGTTAAATGAGAATTAAGAATGGGGAATCTCTTAATGTCTCGTTTACTTAATATTTGTCTTGAAAATCGTTTAAGTTAAATAATTTTAAGAATGGGGAATCTCTTAATGACTTATTTACTTAATGTTGTTTTGAAAATCGTTTAAGTTAACTGAGCGTTAAGAATGGGGAATCTCTTAATGCTTTGGTTACTTAATGTTTGTTTTGGAAAATCGTTTAAGTTAAATGAGAATTAAGAATGGGGAATCTCTTAATGTCTCGTTTACTTAATGTTTGTTTTGAAAATCGTTTAAATTAAATGAGAATTAAGAATGGGGAATCTCTTAATGTCTTGTTTACTTATGTGTGTTTTGGTAAATCGTGTTGACCCGTGATAGGTGGCACCTCGGTAAACAGTACTGACCCGTGATAGGTGGTACGTTTACAATTTACGTTTGGTAAGTTGTGCTGACCCGTGATAGGTGGCACCTCGGTAAACAGTACTGACCCATGATAGGTGGTATGTTTACGACTTACGTTTTTGGTAAATTGTGCTGACCCGTGATAGGTGGCACCTCGGTAAACAGTACTGACCCGTGATAGGTGGTAGGTTTACAATTTACGTTTGGTAAGTTGTGCTGACCCGTGATAGGTGGCACCTCGGTAAACAGTACTGACCCGTGATAAGTGGTATGTTTACGACTTACGTTTCTGGTTAATTGTGTTTGTCCGTGAGAGACTGCACAGGTGTTTGTCCGTGAGAGACTACGCCCTGGTGAATTGTGTTTGTCCGTGAGAGACTGCACAGGTGTTTGTCCGTGAGAGACTACACCCTGGTAAATTGTGAATTGTTGGTTCATCTTGTCCGTGTGGGTATTGTGTTATAAGTGTTAAGTGTTATGTTTTGGAATCTGGTGATAGCATGTTTGATTGCAATACTATTTTGAAACTCATGATGTTGTAGTAATTGTGTTATAAGTGTTAAGTGTTATGTTTTGGAATCTAGTGATAGCATGTTTGATTGCAATACTATTTCGAAACTCATGATGTTGTAGTAATTGTGTTATAAGTGCTAAGTGTTAAGATTTGGGATTATGTATGAATGTGATTGAGTGTAAAACTATTTCGAAACTAAAGTTGTTGTGGTGATTGTGTTATAATTGCCAAGTGTGGATGTTTGGGAATTGTGTGATCGCGTGTTTGACTGCAAAACCATTTCGAAACTTAAGATGTTGTGGTAATTGTGTTATAATCGCTAAGTGTTTTGTTTTGGAGTTGTGTGTAAGTGTGATTGATTGAAAAATTGTTTTGAAACTCAAGATGTCGTGGCGATTGCGCTATAATTGCTAAGTTTGATTGTTTGGATTTGTGGGTAAGTGTTGATTGATTTCGAAACCCTTTGAAAAGCTGAAAAATGTTGAATTTTGTTATTTTTCTGCTGCTGTCTAATGTGTATTCGAATACAGCAAGCTGTATTCGAATACAGACATGCTGTTTTGCCACTGACTTACTGTGTAGTCGAATACAGACATGTTGTTTTGCCACTGACTTACTGTGTAGTCGAATACAGATTGTTGTAGTCGAATACAGACATGATGTTTTGCTGCTGAATGCTGAAATAGCCTTGTATTCGAATACAAAGATGCTGTATTCGAATACAACAGTTCTATTTTGTTAAAAACTTCATTTTTCAACTTTGTTTATGCATGTTTGGCATATAGAAAACCTTTTAAGGTGTATGCTAAGTTGAAATGTTATTTTGTGCATTTAAAAACTTAAATGTTATGTGTTAATTGTTAATTTCGGTTGGTGACCCTTTACAACTATTGTGGAAATCTGGACTTTGCCCTCAGATGATAGCCAGGACTATCCTACCGGTTCATACCCTGTGGATGGGAATGTAGATGGGAATACTTGACTGGAGCTACGTTAGGAGGATCTCACGGGACGCGTGGAGATCACATAGGGTGTTTAGTGGTTTTGTAAAATGATCAGGCTAGGTTGACACAGAGGGAACGAATGTCTTTCTTTTGGGTTGTTTTTATTTGTAAACCGGAAGACTGTACCACTTTTGATATGTAAACATTTTGAATTCATATTTTGTGAACTTTTTCTGCTGCTTGTAAATTATAATGACTTAATTATTTATCCAAAGGTGTCACCTTATGTATTTCTCTGGTTTATTTTAATTTCTTTAAAAAAAAAAAAATACACCCTCGCTTTGAAAAACGGGGTGTTACATTGTGGTATCAGAGCTTTGGTTTGGATTTCTTTGGGGTCTGTGGAACCTCTAGTTCTAGATTGTTGGTTAGTAGTTGTTGTCTGATCATGTGTCGGTTTAGGTGGTTTGAGTTGTCAAGTTCATAATAATTATTATGTGCTAATGTGGTCAGAAGTTATTCTTGGAGTTATTGAAGTAGTGTTAAGACTCTACTTGATGATGGTTTTATAGGGAAACCATGCTGCCAAGGAGGAATGACAATTCGAGAGCCAATGCCAATAGGGGTGATCGAATGGCGGAGGCTATGAATAACATGGCTGCTTTTGTTGCGGCACAGACTGCTGCCAAGTCTCAACGTGATCTCGAAAAGAGGGAAAGAGAGATTCGTGCTGCAGAGTCAAGAGGATTAAAAGACTTTCGTCGCTACAATCCTCCCAAGTTTGAGGGGGATGAGAATTCAGAGAATGCGGATCAATGGATCCAAGAAGTGGAGAAGATCTTCGAAATGATTAACTGTCAGGCGGGAGTGAGGGTCAACTATGCCACTTATATGCTACTAGGAGATGCTGAGTACTGGTGGAGGAGTACAAGGTTGTTGATGAGATCAGCTCACGAGGAGGTGAACTGGGAATCTTTCAAAGGGAAGTTTTTAGACAAATACTTCCCGATGAGTACCAGGACTAGATTGGGTGATGATTTCCTGAAACTACATCAGGGCAACATGACTGTGGGCGAATATGCTGCTAAGTTTGAATCATTATCAAGGCATTTCAAATTTTTCCATGAAGAGATTGACGAGCCATTCTTGTGTCATCGTTTCCAAGACGGACTAAAGTATGAGATTCAAGACTTTGTCTTACCCTTGGGAATTCAACGTTTCGAAGTTCTTTTGGAAAAATGTAGAGAAGTTGAGGATATGAAGAATAAAAGAGCTAGCCGAGGAGGCAATTTTAACTCAGGAGGACCTAGTCGGGTGAAGTATCAGAACAAGGGAAAACAAGTTGTTAAACCTTATAATCGACCACATGATAACAACGGGGGACAGAATAACCCAGGGAACCAAGACTTTGGGAGACAAGTGGGACAAGGTATACGATGTTTCCGATGTGGAGAAGAGGGACATTATGCTTATGCTTGTACCTTTAACAGTCCTACTTGCTACAATTGCCATAAACCAGGGCACTTTGCAAAGAATTGCAAGGCTCCGAAGGTGGAACCAATGGTGAATGTAGCTAGGATTACTCTTCCTATTGCTAGAGGACATGTTTATTGCGTTGGCGCCGAAGTTGGAAATTTATCTAGCAATCTGATTCAATATGACTGTGCGATTACAGGTAACCCCATAACTACACTTTCTGATTCGGGGGCAACCCATTCCTTCATTGCTATGGATTGTGCAATTCGTTTGGTTGTTTTTATGCCTGCTAAGACTTTGACTGAAAATACTGCATGTTTACATTGCCAAGTAATTGTCCATAATAGAGATTTCTCGATTAATTTGATTTGTTTACCTCTACAATAACCCAAGATCATTCTTGGTATAGATTGGAAGTCCTATCATTAGGTAATGATACATTGTACTCAATGTATCGGTGTCATACTTAGTGTTTAGGTTTGGTACTAGATGGATGTTCCGTGCAAGGTGGAACATCATCGACCTGCTGGGGAGTTGCAACCTTTAGATATATCTGAGTGGAAGTGGGACAGCACTTCCATGGATTTTATAACTGGATTGCCAAAGACAAGGAGAAAAAAATGATTCTATATGGGTGATAGTGGATCGACTGACTAAATCCGCACACTTTCGACAGTAAAGACCACCTATAAGGTAGATCAGCTAACAGAGGTCTACATTGCTGAAATTGTGAGGTTACACGGAGTACCATCAAGTATTGTATCAGACCGTGATCCGAAGTTCACATCACATTTTTGGGGAGCATTGCACGAAGCATTGGGAACGAAACTACGGTTGAGTTCAGCTTACCATCCCCAGACGGACGGACAGACTGAAAGGACGAATCAGTCCCTTGAAGATCTGTTGAGAGCATGTGTGTTAGATGATAGAGGAAGTTGGGATGATGTACTTCCGTTGATTGAGTTCACCTACAACAATAGTTTCCACGCGAGTATTGGAATGGCGCCATATGAGGCTTTATATGGGCGCGAGTGTCAAATGCCTTTGTGTTGATATAAGGACGGTGAAAATATGATTGTTGGACCAGAGATGGTGCAATAGACTACAGCTAAGGTAAGGAAGATCAAGGAGAAAATGAAGACTTCACAGGATCGTCATAAGAGTTATGCAGACAACCGTCGCTGACTTTTGGAATTCGAACAGAGTGACTATGTACTTCTGAGAGTCACACCTACTACTGGAGTTGGTAGAGCCTTGAAATCAAAGAAGTTGACTCCGAAATTCATTGGACCATATCAGATTTCTGCACGAATTGGGCCTGTTGCCTATCGGATTGCATTACCTCCGATACTGTCCAATATTCATGATATGTTTCATGTGTCACAGTTGAGGAAATATCTTGCAGATCCATCTCATGTGATCAAACCAGACACAATCTAGCTAAAGGATAACATGTCATTCGAAGTACCGCCTGTGAGAATTGATGACAGGAAGATTAAGCGATTGAGGACCAAGGATGTCTCGTTGATCAAGGTGGTTTGGAACCTAATTATTGGAGATGCGACTTGGGAATTGGAGAGCAAGATGAGAGAACAACACCCAGAGTTATTTATCGATGCATAGTTTCGAGGACGAAACTAATTTTAGGGGGTAGTAATGTAAGACCCGTGATTTTAAATTATACTTTATGTATTTGAGTGGATTTTGGTATTGAACTCAGGGGTTTTTTAGCCAAGTTATTAATATTTTGGAGTTTATATGATCAAAAAGATATTGTGATGCCCGATTAGAATTACTCGTCGATAAATAAATTAAATTAACTACGGCGAATCTTTTATGAAGAATTAATGCGTTATGGGTGAAATGGTAATTTAACAAATATCTAGATATTTTGAAGATATTTGTTAAAAGTAAATAATATATATTTGTTTGGGGAGAAAAGAAAAGGATATAAAAAGGAAAGAGGGAAAAGGAAAGAAAGGAAAAACAAGGGAAAGAAAGACAAAGGAGAGAAAATAGCATTTTTCCATCTTCTTCCTCTGCCTCACGCGAGCTAGCTTCCTCCCTCCTCCACTTTCATTCATTTTCGTTTCCTTTGCTCCCTTTTCTTCAAGAATTGAAACCCAAGGATTAGTGGGTAAGAGAGCAAGGTTTTCTCAGCTTCATACTTCCTCGTTGTTTCGAAAACGAAGAAAAACGGTATTAGAGATTCAAACACAAACCTCCCCGTTTCATCTAGATCTAAGCTTCATTTCGCGAAGAGATAGAAGGGAAAGTTGCTCACTACCACTCTACGGTGCTAGGGGACCAACTTTGGAAGCGGCGTTGCGAGCGGAGATTTTACCGGATTTGCCCGCGGTACTGTAATTGCACGTTATAGCTAATGTGAAGGTAAGGGCTCCTTCCAAACTTTTAGTTTGCATTTAGGGCCTTATCTGTGGTTGTGTGGAAAAGAATTTTGTTAGGGTTGGAGTATTGATTTGGGGAAAAATGTATCTAAGGCTTTATGGGTAAAATCTTAGAGTTAGGTTTTGGTTATATTGATGAATGTTTCGTGGAAAATGAATTTAAACTCATTTATGTATGATTTTGAGTAAATGAAACTTGTGTGTTTGAGTGATAGGTTGTGTTGATTTGTGTCGTCGTATTCGACGTGTTCATAATTGATAATTATAGAATTTGAGATGTGTTTTGTGTGGTTTGTGTGGAAGAATGATTTGGTATGAATTATGGATTGAATGTGAAAGTATGTTTGAGTTAGTTTTGTGTGGAATTTGAAAACCATTAAGTTAAATGAGTATTAAGAATGGGGAATCTCTTAATGTCTTGTTTACTCAATGTTTGTTTTTGAAAATCGTTTCAGTAAATGAGTATTAAGAATGAGGAATCTCTTAATGTCTTGTTTACTGAATGTTTTGTTGTGGAAATCGTTTAAGTCAAAAGTATATTGAGAATGGGGAATCTCTTAATATGTATGTTTGCTTAATGTTTTACTTTGAAAATCGTTTTAAGTTAAATGAGAATTAAGAATGGGGAATCTCTTAATGTCTCGTTTACTTAATATTTGTCTTGAAAATCGTTTAAGTTAAATAATTTTAAGAATGGGGAATCTCTTAATGACTTATTTACTTAATGTTGTTTTGAAAATCGTTTAAGTTAACTGAGCGTTAAGAATGGGGAATCTCTTAATGCTTTGGTTACTTAATGTTTGTTTTGGAAAATCGTTTAAGTTAAATGAGAATTAAGAATGGGGAATCTCTTAATGTCTCGTTTACTTAATGTTTGTTTTGAAAATCGTTTAAATTAAATGAGAATTAAGAATGGGGAATCTCTTAATGTCTTGTTTACTTATGTGTGTTTTGGTAAATCGTGTTGACCCGTGATAGGTGGCACCTCGGTAAACAGTACTGACCCGTGATAGGTGGTACGTTTACAATTTACGTTTGGTAAGTTGTGCTGACCCGTGATAGGTGGCACCTCGGTAAACAGTACTGACCCGTGATAAGTGGTATGTTTACGACTTACGTTTCTGGTTAATTGTGTTTGTCCGTGAGAGACTGCACAGGTGTTTGTCCGTGAGAGACTACGCCCTGGTGAATTGTGTTTGTCCGTGAGAGACTGCACAGGTGTTTGTCCGTGAGAGACTACACCCTGGTAAATTGTGAATTGTTGGTTCATCTTGTCCGTGTGGGTATTGTGTTATAAGTGTTAAGTGTTATGTTTTGGAATCTGGTGATAGCATGTTTGATTGCAATACTATTTTGAAACTCATGATGTTGTAGTAATTGTGTTATAAGTGTTAAGTGTTATGTTTTGGAATCT
>JBBPBR010000005.1:40414481-40426663 GCA_037974775.1 Cicer pinnatifidum
CAGTAAAGACCACCTATAAGGTAGATCAGCTAACAGAGGTCTACATTGCTGAAATTGTGAGGTTACACGGAGTACCATCAAGTATTGTATCAGACCGTGATCCGAAGTTCACATCACATTTTTGGGGAGCATTGCACGAAGCATTGGGAACGAAACTACGGTTGAGTTCAGCTTACCATCCCCAGACGGACGGACAGACTGAAAGGACGAATCAGTCCCTTGAAGATCTGTTGAGAGCATGTGTGTTAGATGATAGAGGAAGTTGGGATGATGTACTTCCGTTGATTGAGTTCACCTACAACAATAGTTTCCACGCGAGTATTGGAATGGCGCCATATGAGGCTTTATATGGGCGCGAGTGTCAAATGCCTTTGTGTTGATATAAGGACGGTGAAAATATGATTGTTGGACCAGAGATGGTGCAATAGACTACAGCTAAGGTAAGGAAGATCAAGGAGAAAATGAAGACTTCACAGGATCGTCATAAGAGTTATGCAGACAACCGTCGCTGACTTTTGGAATTCGAACAGAGTGACTATGTACTTCTGAGAGTCACACCTACTACTGGAGTTGGTAGAGCCTTGAAATCAAAGAAGTTGACTCCGAAATTCATTGGACCATATCAGATTTCTGCACGAATTGGGCCTGTTGCCTATCGGATTGCATTACCTCCGATACTGTCCAATATTCATGATATGTTTCATGTGTCACAGTTGAGGAAATATCTTGCAGATCCATCTCATGTGATCAAACCAGACACAATCTAGCTAAAGGATAACATGTCATTCGAAGTACCGCCTGTGAGAATTGATGACAGGAAGATTAAGCGATTGAGGACCAAGGATGTCTCGTTGATCAAGGTGGTTTGGAACCTAATTATTGGAGATGCGACTTGGGAATTGGAGAGCAAGATGAGAGAACAACACCCAGAGTTATTTATCGATGCATAGTTTCGAGGACGAAACTAATTTTAGGGGGTAGTAATGTAAGACCCGTGATTTTAAATTATACTTTATGTATTTGAGTGGATTTTGGTATTGAACTCAGGGGTTTTTTAGCCAAGTTATTAATATTTTGGAGTTTATATGATCAAAAAGATATTGTGATGCCCGATTAGAATTACTCGTCGATAAATAAATTAAATTAACTACGGCGAATCTTTTATGAAGAATTAATGCGTTATGGGTGAAATGGTAATTTAACAAATATCTAGATATTTTGAAGATATTTGTTAAAAGTAAATAATATATATTTGTTTGGGGAGAAAAGAAAAGGATATAAAAAGGAAAGAGGGAAAAGGAAAGAAAGGAAAAACAAGGGAAAGAAAGACAAAGGAGAGAAAATAGCATTTTTCCATCTTCTTCCTCTGCCTCACGCGAGCTAGCTTCCTCCCTCCTCCACTTTCATTCATTTTCGTTTCCTTTGCTCCCTTTTCTTCAAGAATTGAAACCCAAGGATTAGTGGGTAAGAGAGCAAGGTTTTCTCAGCTTCATACTTCCTCGTTGTTTCGAAAACGAAGAAAAACGGTATTAGAGATTCAAACACAAACCTCCCCGTTTCATCTAGATCTAAGCTTCATTTCGCGAAGAGATAGAAGGGAAAGTTGCTCACTACCACTCTACGGTGCTAGGGGACCAACTTTGGAAGCGGCGTTGCGAGCGGAGATTTTACCGGATTTGCCCGCGGTACTGTAATTGCACGTTATAGCTAATGTGAAGGTAAGGGCTCCTTCCAAACTTTTAGTTTGCATTTAGGGCCTTATCTGTGGTTGTGTGGAAAAGAATTTTGTTAGGGTTGGAGTATTGATTTGGGGAAAAATGTATCTAAGGCTTTATGGGTAAAATCTTAGAGTTAGGTTTTGGTTATATTGATGAATGTTTCGTGGAAAATGAATTTAAACTCATTTATGTATGATTTTGAGTAAATGAAACTTGTGTGTTTGAGTGATAGGTTGTGTTGATTTGTGTCGTCGTATTCGACGTGTTCATAATTGATAATTATAGAATTTGAGATGTGTTTTGTGTGGTTTGTGTGGAAGAATGATTTGGTATGAATTATGGATTGAATGTGAAAGTATGTTTGAGTTAGTTTTGTGTGGAATTTGAAAACCATTAAGTTAAATGAGTATTAAGAATGGGGAATCTCTTAATGTCTTGTTTACTCAATGTTTGTTTTTGAAAATCGTTTCAGTAAATGAGTATTAAGAATAGGGAATCTCTTAATGTCTTGTTTACTGAATGTTTTGTTGTGGAAATCGTTTAAGTCAAAAGTATATTGAGAATGGGGAATCTCTTAATATGTCTGTTTGCTTAATGTTTTACTTTGAAAATCGTTTTAAGTTAAATGAGAATTAAGAATGAGGAATCTCTTAATGTCTCGTTTACTTAATATTTGTCTTGAAAATCGTTTAAGTTAAATAAGTGTTAAGAATGGGGAATCTCTTAATGACTTATTTACTTAATGTTGTTTTGAAAATCGTTTAAGTTAACTGAGCGTTAAGAATGAGGAATCTCTTAATGCCTTGGTTACTTAATGTTTGTTTTGGAAAATCGTTTAAGTTAAATGAGAATTAAGAATGGGGAATCTCTTAATGTCTCGTTTACTTAATGTTTGTTTTGAAAATCGTTTAAGTTAAATGAGAATTAAGAATGGGGAATCTCTTAATGTCTTGTTTACTTATGTGTGTTTTGGTAAATCGTGCTGACCCGTGATAGGTGGCACCTCGGTAAACAGTACTGACCCGTGATAGGTGGTACGTTTACGATTTACGTTTGGTAAGTTGTGCTAACCCGTGATAGGTGGCACCTCGGTAAACAGTACTGATCCGTGATAGGTGGTATGTTTACGACTTACGTTTTTGGTAAATTGTGCTGACCCGTGATAGGTGGCACCTCAGTAAACAGTACTGACCCGTGATAGGTGGTACGTTTACAATTTACGTTTGGTAAGTTGTGCTGACCCGTGATAGGTGGCACCTCGGTAAACAGTACTGACCCGTGATAGGTGGTATGTTTACGACTTATGTTTCTAGTTAATTGTGTTTGTCCATGAGAGACTGCACAGGTGTTTGTCCGTGAGAGACTACGCCCTGGTGAATTGTGTTTGTCCGTGAGAGACTGCACAGGTGTTTGTCCGTGAGAGACTACACCCTGGTAAATTGTGAATTGTTGGTTCATCTTGTCCGTGTGGGTATTGTGTTATAAGTGTTAAGTGTTATGTTTTGGAATCTGGTGATAGCATGTTTGATTGCAATACTATTTTGAAACTCATGATGTTGTAGTAATTGTGTTATAAGTGTTAAGTGTTATGTTTTGGAATCTGGTGATAGCATGTTTGATTGCAATACTATTTCGAAACTCATGATGTTGTAGTAATTGTGTTATAAGTGCTAAGTGTTAAGATTTGGGATTATGTATGAATGTGATTGAGTGTAAAACTATTTCGAAACTAAAGTTGTTGTGGTGATTGTGTTATAATTGCCAAGTGTGGATGTTTGGGAATTGTGTGATCGCGTGTTTGACTGCAAAACCATTTCGAAACTTAAGATGTTGTGGTAATTGTGTTATAATCGCTAAGTGTTTTGTTTTGGAGTTGTGTGTAAGTGTGATTGATTGAAAAATTGTTTCGAAACTCAAGATGTCGTGGCGATTGCGCTATAATTGCTAAGTTTGATTGTTTGGATTTGTGGGTAAGTGTTGATTGATTTCGAAACCCTTTGAAAAGCTGAAAAATGCTGAATTTTGCTGTTTTTCTGCTGCTGTCTGATGTGTATTCGAATACAGCAAGCTGTATTCGAATACAGACATGCTGTTTTGCCACTGACTTACTGTGTAGTCGCAGACATGTTGTTTTGCCACTGACTTACTGTGTAGTCGAATACAGACTGTTCTAGTCGAATACAGACATGCTGTTTTGCTGCTGAATGCTGAAATAGCCTTGTATTCGAATACAAAGATGCTGTATTCGAATACAACAGTTTTGTTTTGTTAAAAACTTCATTTTTCAACTTTGTTTATGCATGTTTGGCATATAGAAACCCTTTTAAGGTGTATGCTAAGTTGAAATGTTATTTTGTGCATTTAAAAACTTAAATGTTATGTGTTAATTGTTAATTTCGGTTGGTGACCCTTTACAACTATTGTGGAAATCTGGGCTTTGCCCTCAGATGATAGCCAGGACTATCCTACCGGTTCATACCCTGTGGATGACAATGTAGATGGGAATGCTTGACTGGAGCTACGTTAGGAGTATCTCACGGGGCGCGTGGAGATCACACTAGGTGTTTAGTGGTTTTGTAAAATGATCAGGCTAGGTTGACACAGAGGGAACATATGTCTTTCTTTTGGGTTGTTTTTATTTGTAAACTGGAAGACTGTACCACTTTTGATATGTAAACATTTTGAATTCATATTTTGTGAACTTTTTCTGCTGCTTGTAAATTATAATGACTTAATTATTTATCCAAAGGTGTCACCTTATGTATTTCTCTGGTTTATTTTAATTTCTTTAAAAAAAAATACACCCTCGCTTTGAAAAACGGGGTGTTACAATTACAATTATCATTTCAAGATTAAAAGGACACGCGTCCCATTTCAGAGGATGATTTGAGAATCATAGATCTCCTATATGATGATCATAACATAAACCTTCTATAAATTCTACAAGAACTCAAATATAATGAGGATCTTCAAGGTCATAAAGGTATACATAAATTCTAACCCTAAAAACATCGCACTCTCTAACAAATACTAACTTGATCGTCATAGTGTGAGTAGGTACACCCCCTAATCGAGGAGCTAGGAGCAAAGACCGTTACCATTCTTCAAACCTTCTCACCCTTTACTATCTCAGAGCCAAGATTATGTGTTCAGTACTGAAAAGATTCAAAGTCACTAAAAGTGAAAAGGATAAATAAACGAAAATACGCAATATCCAAGTTTATAGCTAAAATGACAAAATAGTACCTCCAAATTTGTAACATTGACAACGTTAAAATTATTGATTAAATTTGTAATTAATTGAACAAATTTGTCAATTTGAACAAAAAGAAAACGACAACAAGACGAGAAACAAAACAATGCCGCGTTTAGACGACATAATTATATTCAAAACACGAAAAAAAAAAAAACAAAAAAAGAAAAAAAAAACTAATTAGATCTATATGGAAACCCCTTATTTGGTAAAAGGAGAGAAAAATAATAATTTAAAGAAATGATATGAAGCAAAACAATGAAATTCTATGTAATAGATTATCTTGTAATTATTTTTTACTCTCTTAACACACTTTATACTTTTGAGTAGTCTTTTATTGAATGATTTGTTTTTGGATTTTTCCAAAAAAATATATGGAGTTTTTCTAGACCTGATATGTATATAACCATAGCTATTGCAACTATAATTGGGCAATTGAATTTATGCTCCCTATGGATAGATTCTATCTGTGGGAAGATGACTTGTATTTTTGAAGTGTACCTATATAAAAATAAAAATAATAATAATAACAACAATAATAATAATAATAATAATAATAATAATAATAATAATAATAATAATAATAATAATAATAATAATAATAATAATAATAATAATAATAATAATAATAATAATAATACTTAGATGGAATTTATTTTCTCTTATTTTAGTTAAAACATATTTGGTTTGAGTATTGAATTTTGAATTTTGAATTTTGAAGTTTTTTTTCTTTCTATGACATGTTATACTACCACCGAAATGGATATATAACTAAAATTCACACATATTTTTGAAAATAAAATATATTCAAATTAATCTTAATAACTTTTTTTTATTTAATGATAGTATTTTTAAAATACTCTTCACTTAGAGTGAGTAGTTCAATTAATTTGATTTAATAGTTAAAAAATTAGAGAATTCAAAGTAATGGAAGTTCAAAATATTAACATAATAACAACTAATTATTAATTTTGGTAAAATATAATTTTCTGATGGTTTTAATTTTAATAATAAAATAGAATTTTTTATGGTAAAAAATAAAATAAAAACGCATCTAAAAAAGATACGTCATAATTGTAACAAAATAAACACATGTTTCAAATCAAATAAATTTAAAATTCAAAATATCATATAGATTACGTTCAATTTTAAATAAATCCACATCCGTAAATAAATCCTAAACTATATAAATTTTGGGAGAGTTAAACTAAAAACTTTTATACACATCCGTAGTTTCGCATACAAATTCCAAAGAGAAATTGTCTATAATATGGCTTTCACAAACACCAACAACAATATTTGTGATCGTTCCTTGATAGATTTTTGTTCTAGCACCCATGTCAAAATTTGTTCTCTTTTAACACTAGGTCCGTGTTCTTGTTCCACAACAAAAGAAACAAATCAACCCATTGATCATTCTTCCACCAAGAAGAGGAAACTTGTGAGCAAAGAAACCAATAATACAAAGAAGCAAAAGGGTTGCAATGAAGAAAACAAAGGATGGGGTTTCTCAACTGATTTGATGTTGTATGATGACCCTTGGAAGATAAAAAAAGTGTTGAAAGAAAGTGATGTTGGTGTTGGCAACATGTGTAGGCTCTTGCTTGATGAAGAATTGATAGAGGACCTTGTGATTCCTGTTTTGGGTGTTTATAACAATTATGACATTGGAATTGATGTTAGTATTTGGGATTTGGACACTAACTCTATGCATTCTCTAGTTTTCAAGAGGTGTCCTTTTTCAGGAAGTTTTGTTTTCATGGAGGGTTGGGTTCATGATTTTGTTGTTAGAAGGGCTTTGAAGAGAGGAGATGAGATTGGCCTACATTGGGATCCATACAAGAAGCACTTTAACTTTTGTGTTTTCCAAATCTATGACAAAGTACAAAAGAACTCATGAAAAGTTTTACTTTTTACTTATTTCTAACTATTTACTATTATATTGGTTTTAGGGTTTTTTGTTATTCTTTTATTTTTATTTAGATTTTATTTATAATACACTCTGTATAACAATTAAATTATTTATTTTATAAAGTAATTTGTTGAAATTTTGTTTATGATATATATGTTCTTACACTCTGTATTACAATATAATAATTAATTTAATAAATTATGAGCTTTTCTTTTTAGTTATTATCTAATATTCATATTATTTTTCCGCTTAATTTTGGATTGGGAAGAGTTTCCCTTATAAATCTCCAATTTATTAAAAAATAAGAGAAAGATAAATTATATCCGTCGCTGCAATTTCTCTTAAGCTTTAATGGAAGGCAGCAACAATAACAAAACCAACAGAGAGAATTTTGAATGGGGAAAAAGGGCATGGGAACTACTTTCAAAGGTTAGAATCGAGTCACCACTAATTCAATGCATAACGAACTTTGTTTCAATGGATTTAATGGCGAACACACTCTTATCCGCGGGTGCATCACCCGCAATGCTTCATTCAATTGAAGAGATTCCTGATTTCACGCCACGTGTCAAAGCTCTTTGCCTCAACGTCGGTACCCTATCTCCTGATTCTGTTCCTGCTATGATTACTGCCGCTCGGCTTTGCTCTCAGTTGGGTATTCCTTGGGTTCTTGATCCTGTCGCTGTTTCCGCTTCTTCTTTTCGGTTTGATGCTTGCGTTCAGCTTGTTTCGTTAAAACCCACTGTTATTAGAGGAAATGCCTCTGAAATTATCGCTCTCTCTTCTTCTTCCCATCAACCCTCCGCCGCCAAGGTAGTTCTAAAAATATCGTTCACTAAATTACGATAATTAAGAAAGTTGGCTATAATATTAAATTTGTTCACAGTTTGAATTATTTTACCGGTAGATAATTAGTTTACCATTTTATTGTAGTGTTTATTATAGATTGCATAAAAATATTTAACATAATTAGGGTAAGTTAGTAAAGAAATAAATAATGCAGTTTGAAAAATTGAAATAATGCAGTTTGAAAAATTGAAACAAGGAAATTTTTTAAGAGGGTCTTATGTTTAGGGACAGAGATAGTAACATTTTTTGTTCATAATCTCATATTGGATGAGATATGAATATGTTTGCAAGTGGTAGGTAGACATTGCTCATCTTACAAAGAAGATTTTGATGGAGTTAGGCCCAGCAAAACTTTTAATTTTTAGGAGTAGAGTCTCAAACTAGTTCAATGAGAATAAATAAGGACACCTACTTGATCACGCTAGGTCATTTTGTTATAAAATGGTATGACTCAAGCTAAAGGGAAAATTTTGTTGGGCATTTAAAAGCTGACATGAGAATTTTGTTGATTCAACTGGACTGTTACATCAAAATCATTTGAAATTTCTACGATGACAAACATCGCCTTTAGGAAGTAGAAGTTCATTGTCCTCTTCGTAGTCACAACTAAGATGGTGACTTGATCGGTTTGGTTTAACAAAAAAACAACTGAAAACGAGTATGAGTGCTTCAAAACTCAACTCATTCGTTTTCCTTATTTTTGTTGAATGGATACCGACCAGGTCACCGTTTCAGCAGTAAGAACAAGGAGATCATGTGCTTCTACTTTAGGGGGCATCATCAATCGTTGTTAGAGTTTTGGGTAATTTTTAACCTTGATTAAACGGCTTTGCGGCTGTTGCGCTGTGTGCAATGTTGCAGAGAATTCAAATTCAACACTAGGGCGATAGTTCAGGTTGCTGTGGTTGTAGAAAATATGGTTAAATCTCAATTTATGTTCTTTCGGCACATGTGAAAGAGATTTAGATTCTCTAAATTTGAATTCCTTGATTGTGATACAATTTGAAGTCCTTGCATTAACCGTAAAAAGTAACTGTAAAAAATATTACAATGAATGCATCACATTTAGCCCAAATGTCAGGAAATTCAGGGATTTCAAATTTAGAGAATCTAAACTCAGTGTTTTAAAGTGTGTAAACAGTACTCACAAGTGTTTAGTTCTATTGTTGTAAAGGGTGTCAACAGTACTCAAATTTAGTTCTATTGTTGTAAAGGGTGTCGACAGTACTCACAAGTCAACGGATGCAGTTGAAGCAGCAAAGTTGTTGGCTCAAACAAGTGGTGCCATAGTTGCAGTCTCAGGAGCTACTGACATTGTCACGGATGGAAATCAAGTTGTTGGTGCTCACAATGGGGTGGCATTGATGCAAAAAATAACAGCAACTGGGTGTTCAGTCACTGCACTCATTGCTGCCTTTCTTGCTGTTGTTGACAAAAGCCATGCTTTAGAAGCAGTAGTATCGGCATTATCTGTATTCGGAGTTGCCGGTGAGCTGGGAATGAAGATGGCTAAAGGTCCTGCATCGCTGCGAATGCACTTGATAGACGCGCTATACGGATTGGATGAAGCTACCTTACACTCTCATGTCAATATCACTAGTTTGTGTTGAAATGTGAAGATCTGCATGTACCACTTACAAATTGGTAATTACTATAACATTTTGTTGTAGTTATCATAGCTTATACTTGTCTATCTTTGCTATCCCTAGTTTGTGTTGAAATGTGAAGATCTGCATGTACCACTTACAAATTGGTAATTACTATAACATTTTGTTGTAGTTATCATAGCTTATACTTGTCTATCTTTGCTATCCATCAGTTGAAGATGGGTCTGGGATCATTAGTGACAGTGGAGATATTCTAAATTTTTTGTCAATAATCACTAGCTAGTAATAACATGTTCTGCTGCTTTGACCAATGGTCCTTATTTGGGTTTGTTTTTAAAGTTAATTCCTCATAGTTTATGTTTGATGTATCTATAGATATTGGTTTGTTGAAATTTGTTCATGAACTGTAGAGTTGAGTATATATGAATAACATTTTCTTACATGCTATGCTTCATATGCAGTAAACTTTTTATTTGTTTAGCTTTTTGGATTCATATGTTTTTGTGATTTTGTTCCATGATGCTTTATTTCCCATTTTTTATTCTGGTTTATGTGTTATAATAGCTAATATTTCACCAATTATGATAGCTAATGATTATATAGAACTAAGTAAGCAGTAGAATACCATCAATCAATACCCTTTTTTAACAAAAAATACAAATCACCATATGGTTTCATGGGATTACGAATAAGATTTCAAATACAATTACACAATCAAACATGACAACATATAAGACCAATATCATTGTCATATGCAATTAAAAACCACCCGGTCACTTTTCTATTTCTAAGGCATAGTTCTAGTAGTTCAAATGGACAGTGATCCTCAACAATGTCTCAGCACCATCAATGGCAATCTGTCCTGGTGGAATAAGAGGTCTCAGTTCAGCAAACCCTTTTGCATTCTTAAACTTCCCTGTCCCCCCTATTACCGACAATCGCGACATGGTGCTTCCTATCTTATACAAACCATAAAAGTTCAAGCTATCTCCATATTCACCTCCTTCAAACAAGGCTGTGAATACCATCATCTGTCTACTCCCATCTGCTGAACTTGCCACATACACACCTTGAGCTTTTCCAACCATTTGAGAACCCAATTCAGGTTGAGATGTTAATATATCATCAATAACAGTAATTGTACCAAATCCTAGTCCAAGTCCATCTGGTCCTAACAAAAGCTGAACATTGTTTTGATTATTGTTGTTTGGTGCGAAGGACGTACCGGCCAAGCCAGTTCCTAGTGGAATACCAGTAACCCCATTTACAGTAGGAATAGCTCCATTGGCATTAGGTATGGGAATCCCACCTTGTGGAGGGTTGAATCCAACTGGTGTTGCAAAGGGCACTTGACCACTGTATATGTTGCCGAGCAAACCAGTTACTGGTCGAGCTGTCGGGTTACTTCCTCCAAGAATGTCATGCATGTATAACTCAATAATGGGTTCTTTCCCTGTGGCTGCAATAGGATCAACTGCTGTTATAGACATTGTCAAATGACAAAAGGAAAGTAACATTGCAAAGGATGCTATAGTTAATGATCTCATAGCCATATTGTTTTCAAGATTTTTCAGATTTAGGTACTAGTTTTTTGTTTGTGGTAATGAATATTTGGTTGGATAAGTGTGATGGAATGCAAAACTTGGCATTATATAGGAAGGATGGTAGAGTGTGTTTGGAGTGGTTGTGATACATGGATCATATTGAAGTAGTTGTGTCTTAACCTTTTACCAAAATAAATTAGTCAATATTTCTGATTAGTGGCATTGTTGAGATGTAATACTAGAAGGTTTATGTGCAATGAGATTCTTTATGTAGATATCCATGAGTGAAACTAATTAGATTGTTGTGTCACAATCACTTTGTGTAAATGCTTTGGTTATGAGTGACATGTTTTAAGATTTGACGGGGAAGAAAATCAGAAACATGAGAAGTGGGTGCAAGTACAACTAAACCAAAATATCAAGTCAATAGCTACTTGACCCTCTAATGAGGGAAGAAAGTTAAATACTAAAGCATTTTCAAATATCATTTGTTCCAAGTTATGAGTAAATCCTCAATTTGACTCTAAACTATCACTCTTTTATTTGATTCCGAACTATATTTAAAAAATGCAATAAATAGTCTGTAAATTATTCCAAATCTTTAAGTTAGTCTCACAAGTATTATACTCTTTCCTATTTTGAAAATAACTAAAATTTGATGGATTAAGAATAGTTTATGAACTATTATTATATTTCTTTAGTTTATGGACTAATTAGAAAGTGATAATATAAAATCTAAATTGCAAGTTTATTCTCCAAGTTATCCTTATATTTTGTAAAACCATTTGAAGGTTTTCAATTCAAGTTGCAAATTGGAAAAGTAGTCTTTGAGCTTTATTCAATCTATAATTTTCGACTTTTTTATATGAATATCTCCTTTTTAAAGTGTTATTCCTCAAATCCTCTATTGAAATTTTTTTCTCAGATTGCCCTACTTTTTATTTTCAATAGGAAGTCTCTCATTGGGAAAGCAACCTCCTGAAGAGAAAGCCTCTCCTTGGGGAAGCGACCTCCAACTACCCATTTTCGTTTTTTTTTTTTTTTGAAAAATTGTTTATTATTACAATTATTAATTTAATTATTTAAAAAATAAAATACTAATATTAAATTAAAATAAATTATAAATAAAATTTATAATTTAATTATTATTATTATCATTATAATAAATAGTTATTATACGTATAATTAAATTATAAATTTTATTTATAATTTATTAATGTATTTTATTTTAATTTAATATTAGTATTTTATTTTTTAAGTAATTAAATTAATAATTGTAATAATAAACAATTTTTCAAA
>JBBPBR010000005.1:40426928-40452136 GCA_037974775.1 Cicer pinnatifidum
TTTATATTAATGAATATTTATAAATTTAATATCAATTTTGATTTTTTTCTTAAAAATATAATTATATTTTATAAAAATAAAAGATAAAACTATTTTCTTATTTTATCATGTTTTTTTGAAGTCCTTATCTTTTTACGTTGATTTTTAACTAAATATCTATTTCATGATACGAATTTAATTAAAGAATGATGATATAATAAGGTGACAAGATTATTTTATTATATTGATTCATTAAATATTAAATTGAGACAAAATCTTATAATTTATCATACCATGGTATCTTATAGTCGTCAAAAGACCCTTAATCTCAATAGGTGCCACTTCAATCTTGTAATATATTTTTTAAACAAGACTTCATCTTCTTATATATATGTTGCTTTTCTAAATCTTATCATGTATTTTCAAACATGATGTATTTATAATATGGATAAGAATAGTGTAGGTGAGCAACTGAGCATTAAGACCAGACATATATTAAAAAAGAAAATTGCCAGCAACTAGTTCCTTTTCAATGTTTTTTTTTTCTATCATTAGATAGATTTTATATAGATACCAGTAAACGATGGTGATTGTGTAGACTTTGAATCATTTGTACAGTTATATATTCAAACATTAACAGGAGTCAATATATTCCAACATTTCTAACTACCAATTACTAATATATTCTATTAAAATAGCGAAAATTTAATACATAAGAAAACTCATTATTTATCAATGAGTTTATCTAATCAATTTATCTAATCAAGTGATTAGGTTCAATTGGTTAATAAATTTCAGTTAAAGATAAATTATTTGTAAAAATTCGAATTCGAATTTTGATTGAAACAATTTTTATCAATTTTTATTTATTTCTTAATCGAACTCTGAATTATTAAGATTCATTTAATTGCAATTTGTCATTATTCAAAACCAAGTTTCCATGTTGAAAAATGAACAACTCAAAACATACTTTCTATAGAATTCGAAATAGGATTTAAAACACATTCTTTGATCAAACCAACAACAACAACCTAAAATAATAGTCATAAGTAATCAAACATTTAAGCACATACTTTCACACCTCCATAATACAAAAACAACAATACTCAATAGTAATTCAAATGGACAGTAATCCTCAACAAAGTCTCAGCACCATCAGTAGCAATCTGTCCAGGTGGGATAAGAGGTCTCAATTCAGCAAAACCTTTAGCATTCTTAAACTTTCCTGTCCCTCCAATAACCGACAATCGCGACATAGTACTTCCAATCTTATACAATCCATAAAAATTCAAACTATCACCATACTCTCCTCCTTCAAAAAGTGCTGTAAATGTCATCATCTGTCTACTCCCATCACCTGAACTTGCTACATACACCCCCTGAGCTTTCCCAACCATTTGAGAACCCAATTCAGGTTGTGATGTTAAAACATCATCAATAACAGTAATTGTACCAAATCCTAGTTCTAGTCCATCAGGTCCTAACATTATCTGAACATTGTTTTGATTTTGATTATTGTTGTTGTTCGGTGCGAACGACGTACCGGCCAATCCAGTTCCTAGTGGAATGCCAGTAATACCATTAACAGTTGGAAGAGCACCATTTGAATTTGGGATTGGAATAGCATTGTTTGGTGTGTTGAAACCTATTGGCATTGCAAAAGGTACTTGACCACTGTATATGTTTCCTAGTAAACCTGTCACTGGACGTGCTGTTGGGTTACTTCCACCAAGAATGTCATGCATGAATAGTTCAATTATTGGTTCTTTTCCTGTGGCTGCAATTGGGTCAATTGCTGTTGTTATGGTTATTGTTGTTCTCATTGCTAATATTGCAAATATGGTAACAAATATTGATTTTGAAAGTGTAGTTTGTGATGCTGAATACATTTTGTTGAGAGAAATTAATGAGAAGAGAATGGTTGTTTTGTTTGTAGGAGTGAAATTAATGAATGCATAGATTTGTTTTATAGTAGTGAAATGCTGTGTGTTGGAGTGGTTAGAGACATAGGTGATAATGAAGTTGTTAGAATTGACAGAAAATTATTATGTAGTTGATTGGTTGTGCTTTAAATACATCCACTTTTGAACGGAGAGAGTAAAGTGTAATTGTAAGCTAGTGGAACTGACACAAGTTCAAGGTATGCCATAGTAAGTTGGAATGAATTAAACATGTTCTTGTAGAAATTTACTTATCCATTTTACCAAACACAACTATTTCCTTATCTCTTAATAACAACCTTAGTCCCATGTCTCTATTCTATATAAATCGTATGATTTAAATAATGATGATATTTAATAAACAATAGAGATTGGCTTAGATAGTTGGACTGTATGCTCACACCAAATTGTGTTTAATTAGTCACCAACCTTACATTGGTGTTTATGTCTTTATAGGGCTAAAACCTCTTAATTTGAGGGAAAAGAAAATAAATTTGGAATGAATTTGAATGGCTTCAAATTTGTTAAATCATTTCTCCTTTTCAGTAATATTCTTAAAACACAAGGAAATGTAGTTGTAAAGCATTTATCACCCCTCCTTCCTGAAACACTCTCCTAAATAAGGTGAGGAATTCTCCTCCTTTTATTGGCTCTCGACCAAAGTCCTCCCTCCGTTCTCCACTTAACTTCCAATCAAAATCTTAAAAAATGAGCAATGTTGCTACCCATACCTCTCACATTACTACCCACACCCCTCAAAATTGTAAAAAAAAAATACCAAAATGTTTTTTGATATTTATAATATTTTTTACAATTTTACTAACTCATAACTCATCTTCATCAACATTCATCACATCTCATAATTCACATATCAAAAAATTGCCATACCTCACCATCCTTTGATATTTAAGATTTCGAAATAATTGAAGATTGAAAATCAAACCATTTACGTGAACTCAATTTCACGTACGTTTACGTGAACTGAGTTCACGTATATTTACTAGAACTCAGTTCAAGTAAACTTACGTGAAATTGAGTTCACGTAAATGTTAGAAAAATCATGAATATGGTTAATGATGATTGATGATGATTGATGTGGATTGATAGTGATTGATGATGATTAATGATGATTAATGATGATTGATGATGATTTATGAAGATGATTAATGATGATGATGGTTAATGTTGAAAAAAATGAAGAAGGTGTTGAATGAAGATGATGAAGATAGAATAAAGAAGATGAAGATGTGTTAGGTTAATGAAGAAGAAGAAGAAGAAGAAGAAGGGAAGGGTAATTTGAGAATATTAATTTTTTAAAACATTTGAGCGGTGTTGGTAGTAAATTAGGGGGTGTTGGTAGCAAAATTGAAAAATGAGAGTTGTTCATCTCGCCTTTCAGTGTTTTCATAAACTTCCAAAAAATCTAAAATATCATTCATCAGATTGTGGGATCCGGTTAATTTATTGAATTTATGCATCCGGTAACTTAAATTATCAGATTCTTGCATCCGATAGGCACCTTAATATAGGGCATAATGCCCTTTTTCCCCTTCACTTTATTTTTCAAATCAAAAAATCTTTTAACTTCCATTTCTCTCATATCCAACTCAATCTCATTTTTTCCCCTCAAATTCACACTAAAACATAACATTTTGACTCATCAACTCTTAATCATCAAAAAGTACGTATTTTGTTCTTCTATTTTTGACTTTGGTGTTTATGTTTATATTTTTAATTTGTAAGAGTTTGTATTATATATAATTAGTGTATGGTTGTTTTTGTAATTTCAATAGATAGTTAGGAATGAATGTTGATGTTATTATTATGTTATGCCAATTGGTTATTGTTTCAATTGAGCTTATTTTTTAAGCTGTTATATGTCAAATGCTTGAGAATATTTTTTGATTTATAATGAGTTAGTAGTGAAATATAATTAGTTGTAGTTTCAATTAGTTTATGTTAGGGTCTGATAATGATTTTGTTGTTGTTGTTTTTATGTCAACTAGATGCTAATCCGCGCGTTGCGCAATTATATTTTAATTTATTTAATTTAAGTGGATTTTTTACAAAATCAATATGAAGTAGTATATCCCAATTGTCCAATGATTATTGATATAGTAGTTATATCAATTATATATATATATATATATATATATATATATATATATATATATATTCAATTTTACCAATGTAATTTATGGAATGAATAACCAAACAACATAAACAAATGTATAAAAAAAAATGACTTTCTTGTAGCATGTAGTAATATATTATGAATAAGAAGAAGGAAATGAGAAGTTAAAAAAAATCTAAAAGACAAGCTTGCACCAAAAAGTAAGAGGTTCCAATTAAGAAATCGTTCCTAGCTTTATGAAATGCACCTCATTTTAAATAATAAAGTGAAGCTGCATTTTGTTGAGATAAGCCAATTTTGTAAATCTATGATCATATGCACTTACTGTTTTTGAAAATATGATCGCAACAACATATGGAGGTGGAGGTGATTCACTCATGTTTTGTTCCAAGATCTCTCAACACCTCCCTTATTTATTCATTTTCTCAGGTATCATCGATTCTCTCTCTGTTATATTCTTTTTTCACTTTCCCTAATTCATCTTTAGATTATGCAACTTAGCGAGATGATAGAGAAGTGCTTAATGAACTTCTTTATTCTAACTTCTTTTGAGATCTTAGTTTGATATACCATACAGAGATGAACTATTTTCTAAAATGGTATTTAACTATCTATTTATTTATCTCATTTCCAAAAATTTGTAAACTATTCATTCACTCATAAATCCTAATTTCCTTAATTTGATCTTTCAATTAAAATAGGAATTTGATGGAAAGAAGGTCATGAAAGATATTATATATGACACACAACCATACAATTGGCAATCAAACTGCCTAAAGAAATAGAAAATCAAGGTATCTTTAAATTTAAATAATAAGAACAAAATAGAATAACAGTAAATAAATACCACTATTTCTACTATTATGAGGGAAGGTGGAGAGTCTTCTTAACTGAATTAATTATTTCCTTTGATACCTAGCTTGTTGAAATTGACACAATGTTTCAGAGACGTCGTTCTTGAGCTTCTGAATTAAAAAACATTGTGTATAAGGTTAGAAAAAAATTTAGCATCATGAAAATGAGAATGTAAGTTTCAAAAGCCATTAGTTAAAATCATATGAAGTTTGTCAAGCAGGTCTTGAAGACACATAATTTTCACTCCTCCTCTGCTTACCACCATTTTCATTCGTCGCCTTAACCTAGCTATTTTTTTCATAAGCTTATTGTGGGCATCGGGATTAAAGGCAAAACTTTTTTTTTTTCTCATCACAAAATGTTCTAAGAAATTCAAATATTCAAGTGTTTACTTGGAGGGTTGACAACACTCTTTTAAATTAAGTTGGAGTCATTATTAATTGTCCCTTATTTTGTTTGATTGTTTGACGATATTTTGACTGTAACACCTAAATTAAGAGGCTATTAAAATCGTTCTATTCAAAATTAGAGTGAGCAATACATAAATGAATGAGAATCAACAGTAGAGCAATAGACAACAATAGAGGGAGGGTTGATAACACTCTTTTATTTTAAGTTGGAGTCATTATTAATTATCTCTTATTTTGTTTGATTGTTTGATGATATTTTCATTAATTGTCCCTTATTTTCAAATATTCTCATTCAAACAAAATAAGGGATATTGCTCTCTCTAATTTTGAATGCAACGATTTGAAATTTGAAAAGATCAAGATTGAACCATATAATATATATCATATATAATATAAATATATCTTAAGAATGAAATCAACAATACTTAGAGGGCTTTTTTAAAACGAAATGACATATATCTTTCGGGGTATCTTTCAAGCAGAGCTAGTTGGGGTATCTTTGGAGCAGATTCAGTTATTCAGGAAATGCAAACTGAGAAGCGACTAAAGGTGTCACAAAAGGATTGTGAGATGCAAAACCATTACCAGTATCCTCGGTTTCTTCTACGGTTCAAATATCTCAATCAATTTGTGAACTTTCTACTGGAATATCTCAGTCAATGTAAGATGAGAATGTAAGTTTCCATTCGACATGAACTCGTAGATCAGAATGAAATCATGGTCCCTATGACACCAACCAATGAGTTTCAACAAATTTCTATGCCTCAATTGACTTATAATCTTCACTTCTATTGTATATTGCTTTATACCTTGCCTTGAATTTGAAGATATCCTCTTTATGGCTAGGTGCATATGAATTAGTCCTTTTCAAGTAACCTTTATAAACACCACCAAAACCTCCTTGTCCAAGCTTATGGTTCTCTTCAAAGTTGTTTGTTGCATTCAATAATTCATAACAGCAAATATTCTTAGGTCCAGTGCTCATTTGATATTGATAGTCCATTTTCACAGCAAAACTAGTTCTAAACTTAACTCTTCTTCTTCTTTTTTTTCCTTTATTCATCATCCATAATAAAACTGGAACCAATCCTAGTAAACTCAAAGGCAAAACAATACCAATTACCACTCCCTCTAACAATCTTGGATTCATAATTATCTTTCTCACATTCTTAGTATCAACAATCATCAGTCCTAAACCCATCCTTCAATTGAGATGATGCAAAAGAGTTACGAATCGGTGATTTCAAAGAGCTACGAATTGCAGATTTCAAAGAGCTACGAATTGGAGATTTCAAAGAGCTACCTCAGAGCTCACCTTCTTTGTATCAAAAATCATTGATCCTGGCCCCATCCTTCAATTGAGATTGTTCAAAAGAGTTACGAATCAACAATTACGAAGAATTACGACAGAACAATGTTGAAAATGATTTTGCGATGAGCAGAAGCAGAAACGACTGAGAGGATGACTATGTGCAGAAGCAGAAGATGATTGAAAAAAAATTAGAATCCAAAAAAAGAAATTGTCGAAGGAAGAGGAGAAGCAGAAAATGATTAAAAAAAATAGAATCCAGAAAATGAAATTGTCGAAGGAAGACAAAAAAAAAAGGAATTAAAGAGATTAAAAGAGGGGAAATTTTATTTAGAAACTAAGTAGAGGAAACTCTTTATGAAGACGTACACATCAGCTTTTTGGCTGAGGTGGAAAATATTTATAAATGCGGAGGAATTAGTATGAGGTGGTAGCAAGAGAGTGAGGAGTCTATTTTAAATATATATGATAGATTTGTGGTGGTTGTTGAAGTATGACAATGTCTTCTAAGTTTTTATAGTAGTTATATGTCAAGTGTTTGACAGAATACTTTTAATTTGTAATAAGTTTAAACAAATTTGTAGTAAGATATAATTAGTTTATGTTGTTGTTTTAGTGTAAAGTAGTTTATGTTAGGGACCAATAGTGATTTTGGTGTTCTTGTTAAAATATGACAAAATATGGAAGTGATGGTGATGTTACTCGATTCCGACATGATAAGGAGATGCAACATGAGTTTGTACGCATATAGCGTCAGACCATAGGTTGTGCTAAAAGACAATGGGTTAAAGGTGAAAACTCTCGGTCTCATGCACAAGTTGACGATGAAGATGTATTGTACGAGATGTCTGCACCACCGCCACCATTGTCACCACCTACACCATTTCAAGGATCAGCACCACATCTTAGGGGTTTTTGGAGGACCCATTGATATGGGCTAGAGATGTAAGTTTTCAATTCTATATTTATTTAATTATGGACTATTTATTTATTTATTTAAGGCTTAGTAGTGATTTTAGTCCCCTTTACCAATTAATGAAATTGGTCCCCTATTTTAATACATGATAGTTTTTGTTTCTCATTTTAATTTTTGAACTAAAAAATAGTGTGGTGTGACATACTTTAAATAATATGATATATGATATGATGATGTACAATGATTAACACTCATGAAAGTGCAATAAAACCCTCTAAAACTTAACTTTAAACGTTAGGAATTTTTCATATTTGTAATTTAATTAATAACATATGAATAATTAATACATCTATATGGTTCTATATCATGAAATCGTATGACATGTCATTTAAAATATGTCTAATCGTCTTTTGTAGTTCAAAAATTTAAAGGAGAAACCAAACTATCGACTTTTAAAATAGGGGGTTCAATTATGTGAATTGGTAGAAATAGATTAATCAAAATTGTAATTAAGCATTCATTTAATCATCAATGGCTAATAATTGAACTTTTAGAGGAACATATTCCTTTTAAATGTGTCAACAATGGTCGAAAGATATCTCACCTACAGGTTTCACCTTCTACAATGGATTTGTTTTGGAATCAAATGAAAGTCTTCGGTTTAACTGATCATGGATGCATAGGCTACAAGCTAATATACATGAATCATGCACCATTTTTTTTTATCATTTGTCGGCGGACCCTACAAGCTTAATATGACGAGTCCCTTCCACGCATATGTCTATTCATTCCACATCCACTTCTAGAAACATATAGGAATATCAAGATTTTAGATTGCATCTAGTAACTCCAAATATATGGAGCCATTCATGGAAAACAATTGAGAAACCATAGTTGGATATGTAACTTGGTTTTATAAGGTTTCCCTTCCTTTCATGAATATTTTCCAAAGAGAAATCTTTCGAGACATGTAAACTTGGAGGTCATCATACAATAGAAGTTTGTGTCTGATATAGCTGAGACGTTGCAAATTTCATGATGGTTAAAGACTTTACAATTGAAGCACACAAGATGATGAATGGGGGAACTCATGCATATGAATGTGTGCAAAAAATCATTAATCACACACAAGATGTATTTTTATATTATAGGAGAAGACAAAGCAACTTTGGGAATAAAGTTACACAATAGTATTTAGGTATTAAAAAATATAACTTTTGATCTAAATGTACATGGTTTTAATCTTTTGATTAATTTAGTATTCTGGTCAAATATTGAGATTTATGATTTCTGGAATAAATGTTGTTTGTGTGTGTGTGAGTTTTTAGTAAAAATAAATAAACATAAATAACATAAGTTAAGAATTTGGTGGAAAAAATTATAAATAAACAAAACATAGCATAACTATGTCACTACATAATTTAAACTAAAAATAACAACTTATATTAATTAAATGACGAATCTTTAAAATTAGTGACAACATCCATCGAAGAGTTATCCTTACACGAAGAACATTTACTTGGAGATAATGTACAACTTGATCGACCACTTATCTTTGTAAACATTGTTAACGGCGAACATAGATCAAAACGAATAGTACCTTTTGGGTTTCTATCTTTGAGTGTGATGTAAGGATAAAAATATGACGTATTAACCACTTTTGTAGTGGTGTCACCTTACTCTAAATATGTAGTTAAGATGACTCTTCAGTTCTAATAGAGTACCGTCGTTACAAATTTTAAATTTTATCGAAGATTTTAAATGTTCAAAATAAACTTCAGGCTGTTCTTGAATCATGTTTGATATTCTAATAAGAGAAATAAAGTTTAAGATTCGTGGTGACCGAAAAGACACATGTTTATATAAGTGTTTGTGTAATATTGATCGCACAAATTAGGGTAAAAGATGAACCACACAAATTGTATACAAGTGTGCATAGAACACTACTAGATCCTATAATTTGGTAGTATATTTTAATTGACGCATCCAATAGCTAATTTACGTAAAAAAAAATACGCTACCGGATCCTAGAATCTAGAAGTGCATTTTAGTTGAAAAATATACTTTAATATATTACTGGATTCACGCATCAGATAGTTAATTTACGTAAAAATACACTATCGGATCTTCGAACATTGTAGTGTATTTGACAGAAAATTGCATAAAAGACAATATGCAGAACTAGAAACAACACATAATTTGTGCCAAATCAGAAATCTAGCATCAGCTCCTCAAATGATAGAAGCAAAATACATCATATCAAAAAATACATCATACATTTCATTATACCCACGATTGTCATGTACGTTTAATAACATCCTAATGTGATTTAATAGTCTCATACATATTAGCTAATTTATTCCAAGGTTAGCGACATCATCTTCGTCTGTTACATCAATCAGTTTGTCAACACTTGATTTTTCTGGTGGATTGACACATTTTTAAATTTCCATGAGTTCATCAAACAAGGACACCCTTTCTATAAATTGATATTGTCATGATTCTGATTCTGGTTTGTTGTGCACTCTCCATTCTACATATGTCGAAGGTATTGGACAATCATCATTTAGGTATACATGAATAAAATGATTTTGGTTGACTTATCCAATGTACAAAATACGTGAAGTTGGATTTGGAGGTCGACAACCTTGTAGTGGTAGAAAGGTTTTCAGAAAGTGCATCTTGAAATCTTATCAACTCAATTACAACTCTATTGTATTGCGTTGCAACAAGATGTGCCATTTACGGAAACGACATCATCAAGCTGTAACATCTTCCATTGAATGTGTAATTCATCAAGTTGAATACGTCTGTCATGTGTTACTTTGCAATGATACAAACACATGGCATACCGTAAGTTTTTCTAATTATACAACCAGACTTTGTATTGTCCCCATTGTTAAGACAAAATCTCAATTTAATGTTTTGATGTAAACAAACAAAAATTTAATTAAGAATGTTAATTATGATTCTAAATGTTATGTTAATTTAACTTGTGTTTTTGAGTGTATTAATCAAAGATAGGATCCAAGAAAAGCAAAGAGTAAATCAACATCAAAAGCTAAGATCTGAACAAACAAGAATGGAAAACATTCTTGACAAAATTTAGAAAACGGAGAATGTTCTCTAGGTCCAAGAATAATCAAGTCAGCTTCAAGAACAATCAATCTCCACTAGTTAAAATAAGTTTTAGCCTCTGGATTTTACATCTATATCATCAACACTTGGCAAGGAACAAACTGAGATGATCAAATTCAAAGAAACTAATCGAATCACAAAGAGCGAAGATCACAAATTAGCAAGACCAAACATATCTGAACATTCTCCAACTTGATTGTTAAGAACGAAGAACATTCTTGACAGCAGTCTGAAAAACGAAGAATATTTTTGTTATTAAAACTGAAGTTTGCAAAAAACGGAGAACTTTCTCCTTTTCATTGCTTTAAATCCAAGAACGTTTTGGTTTTGACAACATTAATCCAAGAACGTTTTGGTTTACAAAGAACATAGTCTTCTTTAGTTTAAGATCGATCTAGGAAATGAAAGTACATCAATCTAGATTGCAAATTTCCAATATTTACTACAAAAGAACATAATTATATACTCAAGATAATTTTGGGCAGATTCAAGAGAAAATGATCAACAAAAGCAAAACAATGCATCAAGAATAAAAAGCAAGATTAATCCCCAAAGTTGATGGCTTGCAATCGGCAAGAACATTTCTGGTTGGTTGATAAACCAATCCCTATTACAAAGGTACAAGATATAGGTACACAAAGATCATACCAGAAAGATCTACTCCAAAAGATTAACAAAGGCAAAACTTAAGCATCAAGAACTAACAAGCAAGATCAAATCAGTTTTTAATACAAAGAAAGCTCTTGCAAATCGCGAATGGATTTCCAGTTCATATACTAGGAATGTACAACTCTTATATGGGCAAAAGAATCACTCAAAAGGATAAACGGATCAAAGGCACAACTCAAAGAAAAAGTGTCAAATGATCATTCTCCAGCAGTGTAACATCAGTCTCCAGATTGATAAACATTCTCCAACATGTTACACTTGATCTTCAGCAGCAAACATCTTTCTCTAGAATGATTAACAACTATCTCCAGAATGATCAAAATCATTCTCGAAGTATGATGACATCAGTCCATAATGATACGAACATTCTCCAGCTTACTAACCATCATTCTCCAGCTTTGTTACATCATTCTCTAGCCTTATTTCATCATTCTTAAACCTATTTTGCACGATTCAAAAGGAAATCTTAATCTGAATTGATTAAGCATATCTCTGAAATGTTTGCGTGCATAAACACAGGATCATCTCAATTAAGAATGAAGAAATCCAGACCAATCAAATAGAACTCAAAAGTGTTCAAAGACTTGAACATTTTTTAATCATAAAGTGTGGTCTTTTGTTAAATCTGACACATGACAACAGAGCATTTCCAACGACTCTTTTTGACTGTCATGAAACATCTTAAAGCCTATAAAAGGAAGGGAAAACTCATGGAAAAATCAAAGCTTCAAGTACTAAGCAATTCATTACTCATTTGAATCATACTTGAATTTCTCTCACTCACATATATTGAATCAGTTCTGATTTTTCCCATTCGATTCCTAGAATCATTCTCGTGTATTTCTCTGTCAAAGAATTGAATCTCAAAAAAGACTTAAGATATCTTAGATTCTAACAAAACAATCTCATCATTATTGTAAAACTTGAACTATAAGAGTTTAGTATAGTTTTGGTAGATTGTAAGAAATCCTATCAAGGTTGATAGGTAACTTGATTGAACTCTTTTCTGGGTGGAAAGGTTTTAACTTTGTAACAGATCAAGGTTGATCTGAGCTAGGTGTTGTAAAACCAAGAAGGTTCTTTTTTTTGAAAACTTAGTGGAAAATCTCACGGTTGTGAGGACTGGACGTAACCCGGGTTGGGTGAACCAGTATATATTCTTGTGTGGTATCTCTTCCCTTATCTATTTACTTTGATTCTATTTGATTATCAAGTTAAATAGATAAGTTAAATTGTTGATTTTAACTAACCAAGAGTGTTCTCCATTATCTGGTAAGAAACCAAGAATGTTCTCCGTTTTCTATTTTCACAACCAAGATCAATCTTGAATTATTTTCTTAAGTTTTTAATAGGAAATTTTAAATAGAAATATTTATAATTCAAACCCCCTTTCATGTAAATCGACATTGCTACTTCACACATTACATTCCTTTGCTTGTGCTTCTTTGCAATAAAAAAAATCAAATTTAGTTCTTGAAATTTTAAAGACCGACTTCGATTACAAAACCTTGTCTTTGTATCTGTGTTATACACAGTCCAACTCCTTCCAAATGAGATTTGCATCAGTGAACTGTGTTTGCATTATATTGTTCATCGTTTCCCAACCCTCCACCAAATCACATTTACTATCCAACAAATACATTTTCGACCTATTGAGAACAAATTCAACTATGTTTGTTGTTATGTTGTCAAAGTAAAACATGAAGCTTGTCCATGTTCTTACAATTTTCTCTTTCACCACATTCACTATGGTACTTTAGACATATTTGAGGAATTTTTGAAAATTTTCACACACCTTTTTGAACTCAAAAACAACACCAACATATGCATCATTTGAAGGAGATTTCATTACAATTTCATGAGCTCTCATTATGGTGTTCCATAATTTTGTCAGTTTGACTTGTTTCACATTTACATCTACAAGTTTCACAAGTTTTACATTCATATCTGACTTGCATCAAGATCTAACATTTTTTGAAATATGATACTGACATAGAAAAGCAGTAGAGGTTGGAAAAATATTTACAAAAATGGTTGTCAATGTGGTATCTTTGTCAGTCACAATTAGCTTCAGAATCTTGTCTTCAGATTTCAACAAATTATGACACATCTTTAGGATCCAAGTGAAATTATCCTTCTTTTCAAACCCGGGAAAAGAAAACTCAACAAAATATGTCATCTCTGTCGAAGTCACACCAATGATCTCAAACAATAGCATTTCGTACTGATTTGTTTTATGAGTTGAATCCATCAGCAACACAATTGAAAAAGTGTTAAACAACTTGACTGATTCAGAATGAACCCAAAAAATACCTTGAATTTAAAAGGGTCTTTTACAGCGCTTTTTCAAATAAGCGCTGTAAAAGGCCTCGTTGTTTTATTTTTATATTTAAGGCTCTTTTTCAGTTCAGTTCAGTTCATGTAAATTACTAATTTATATTCAGTTCATGTAAATTACTAGTTTATATTAAATTACATGAACTTAGTATAAAACACTCAAATCAAGCTAAATATAAGCAGAAAATAAATTAATCAGAAAATCAAATACATGGCTGCTTATATAAAAATGTTCAAACAATTCAGATTACATGCATATTTACATTAACACAGTTCAGATTACATGCATATTTACATTAACACAATTCAGATTACATGCATGGCTTATATAAAACAATTAAACATGTACATTAAGATGCCCTTCTTCTTTTCCTAGTGGGATTCACATTTGTTTGTCCATTTACAATACGAAACGATGGATTAATCTAAATTCCCTCATCATGATCATCTCTAAGATATAAACCATCATCAGTTGAATCAATTTCATGTGGTTGTTGTGATGTTGCAAATAAAAGATCATTACCAACATCTTCATCATTATTGTTATCATCACTTATTTTATTGGTCTATAGGACAACAGACCATTTATCATCAGAAGGATCAGTGACATAAAACACTTGTTTAGCTTGCGACGCTAAAATAAAAGGCTCGTCTTTGTATCCCATCCTATTAAAATCGACAAGCAAGAATCCTGACTCATCAATCCGAATGCCATTATTATTATCGACCCACTTGCAACCAAATATGGGAACACGAAACATTGTGTAGTCTAACTCCCATATGCGCTCGATAACCCCAAAATATGATAGATTTGCATATATTGGGTTTTTGTCTTTTGCACTTGAGACATGCATCGCTTCAGCTACGAGAGTGACTCCACTATTTTGCATAGTGGTATGATCATCTTGTTCTTTGGTATAAAATGTGTAGCCGTTAATAACATAACCAGTGTAAGAAAAGACATGTAAGGTCGGACCATTTGCTAGCCACCTCAATCTCTGTGAAATTGATCCAGGGTCTATATCAAATTTTGACTTTATGTGATTTTTTAACCATGTTATAAAACTTCGATTGTGCTCTCGAGTTATCCAACTTTGATTCCTATTCATGTTCAAACGAGATAACTGATCCATGTGTATTGTAACATACGGTTGAACCTCATCATCATTGTGCAGAACATACAATTGTGCCTGCTCCCATTCTGTCCTTGATATAGTCAGTAGTCTCCTTCTAATTATCCCTTCTCCTGATATTCTTCCCGAATGACGAGACATGGGAAGCCCTATGGATTCAACATTGGACAAATATTCAGTACAAAATTCAACAGCCTCTTCAACAATGTACCGTTCAGCAATACAACCTTCTGGTCGACTTATACTTTTTATGTACCCTTTTAATATTTTCATATATCGTTCTATCAGATGCATCCATCTCATATAAGCTGGTCCACAAAGTTGTGTCTCCTTAACCAGATGAACAGTAAGGTGAACCATTATATCAAAAAATGAGGGTGGGAAATACATTTCAAGCTCACACAAAGTAACAACAATTTCCCTTTGCAATGTCGGTAATTTCTTAGGGTCGATCACTTTACTACAAATTTCCCTAAAGAAGAAACATAATCTAGTTAAGGCTCGTCGAACTTTTTCAGGTAAAATGGAACGTATACCTATTGGTAGCAAATGCTCCATTAGAATATGACAATCATGGGTCTTCAAACCTTTTAACTTGAGGTCTTTCATACTAACCAAATTTTTAATGTTTGAAGAGTATCCTTCTGGAACTTTAACTTCGTGTAGAAATTTACATAAAATAATTTTTTCCTTTTAAGATAGAGTATGAGCGGCTGGAGGTAGATATGTGCGATTTCCTTTCTTTACGTGACCCAATTCATTTCTTATTCCCATATCGACCAAGTCCAATCTTGCGTTGATGCCATCTTTATACTTTCCTGGAACATTGAGTAACGTACCAATAACACTATCAAATACATTTTTTTCAATATGCATCACATCGAGGAAATTTCTTATATACAATGACTTCCAATATGGCAATTCAAAGAAAATTGACTTTTTCTTCCACCCAGTTTTGACCAGCTCTCCCGCAAAAGGTTTGCCAAATTTATTGGTCAAACCTTGTAATTTTTCAAATATTTGATATCCAGTCGGTGCTAAAGGAGCTTTACCTTCCTCTGATTTTCCATTGAATGCATTTCTCCACCCACGATACTGATGACTATAAGGTAAAAATCTACGATGTCCAAGAAACACATTTTTCTTACAATGTTTCAACCACATCCAATCTGTAATCTCTTCACATATAGGACATGCACACTGACCTTTAATGCTATATCCTGATAAATTACCATATGCTAGAAAATCATTAATTGTGCCGAACAACATAGCCCTCAAATTGAAACATTCTTTCTTATACCCATCATAAACTTCCACACCTGTCTCCCACATAAGTTTTAAATCTTCAATTAAAGGAGTCAAGTATACGTCGATATCATTTCCCGGTTATTTGGGTCCAGAAATTAACAAAGACAACATCATAAACTTACGCTTCATGCATAACCATGGAGGTAGGTTATAAATCAACAAAATCACAGGCCACGTGCTGTGTGAGATGCTTTAAAGACCATGTGGATTCATTCCATCAATAGAAAGTGCAAGTCTTAGATTTCTTGACTCTATCCCGAATTCAGGATACTCGCGATCAACTTTTGCCCATTATGGGGAATCTACAGTGTATCGAAACATTCCATCTCTAATTCTTTCATCTGCATGCCATGTCAAGTGTTTTGAATCTTCTTCACTGCGATACATGCGCCTAAATCTTGGTATTATAGGAAAATACCACACGACTTTTGCTGGAGTAGATTCTTTCATCTTATATCGAGAGGTATTGCATTTCGGACACGCCTTAAGTAATTCATATTCGTTTTGAAATAAAATGCAATCGTTAGGACACGCATGAATCCTTTCGTAACTCATGCCAATAGAGCACAAAATCCGTTTAGCCTCGTAGGTTCGACTGGGAAGTTCAATATCATCTGGCAACATATCTTTTAAGAGTGTTAATAATTATGTGAAGCTTTTATCAGACCATCCATTACTCGCTTTTAAGTTGTACAACTTTAATATCGCCGACAGTCTTGTGAATTTAGTACAACCATTATATAATGGTTTCTCTGCATCACTCAACAAACTCTCAAACATTTTAGGACATTCTCGAAGATCTTCTTCAACTGCTTTTGTGATCTCATCAACTCGGTCCGGCTCATATGTATCTGTATCGAAATCAGTTGAAGCATATATCGAACCATTCTCAAAATTAATGTTTCCTTTTTTTTTTTTTCTCACCTTGTCTTATCCAACATGTGTAGCTTTGATCAATTCCATTACATACTAAATGTCCTTCTAATTCATCTTCTCTAACGCGTTTTCCAAAACAACATTTTAAACAAGGACAAATGACTATATTTGGATCTTTTGCATTCTTCACTGCAAATTCAACAAACTCCTTCACTCCATTTTCATACTCTTTTGACAATCGATTGGCAGACATCCATTTTCGATCCATATTATATGACCTATATAAATGCAGTTACAAAAATAATAAGCTTTCAAAACAGATCAACAAGTTTCAAAAAGAAACTAATATCAACATATCTAATATCAACATATCTAATAACAATTTCAAAACAGAAAAGATATCAAAACAGAACAGATCAACAAATTTCAAAAAAAAAAAAAGATTTAATATATAACAATTTATTAGTTTTCAATTATTAAAAAACTAAAGATTTTTTGACAAAAACAAATTAATAAATACCTGAGACAACGTAGATGGCCGCACAGTACGTAAAAGATATGAGGGTTCCCAGTGTAGAGGTGATGAGGGTTCGAAATGATATTTATTTGAATTTGCATGTCTTTTTGTATCTTTGACGTGCATTATAAACTTATTTCATTGTAGTCACATTTTCATTTATTTTGTCTTTCAAAGTAATTAGAATATTTTTTGATGGGATCATGATCCTTGTCATCTTACCAACAAATTTCCTATCTTCCTCAATTAAACGACCAACAACAAGATGATCTTCCAACTTTTGATCTATCTCATGGTTTTGTGTTCCTGAAACAACACTAATATTATATTCTTTGGTTGTCAGAAAATTATTACACAACCTAAAAGGACATCCAAATTTCCTAGATCATGTGTCTTCACATTTCAACTTCTTATTGGTTCCTTTATACACATCACCGATTTCAAAACTCAATACAAAAAATTGTTTTTTTTATCAGAATCATGATCAAATTTTGTAATTACCACTGAAAATCCTAACTTAGTTGCTTGACAACGAACCCAAACAATGAAATCATCTCGACAACTATATTTATTATTGGTAATAAACTTTATCTCAACATCAATGTATGTCACCATTGATTCTGCAAAATCTGGTTTCAAAATAGTCGTTTCCCTTGGTTTCAATTAAGGTACAAGCTCAGGTATTTCTTTAGCTGTAGGCTCTGATTTCAAATCAGGTGCCAGCGAGTATTTGGATTCAGCTTTAGGCTAAACCATACAAACAATTAATACAAAATAAAACTCAATCATATAGAAAACAAACCATTATGGATTGCATTACTACTACCAGATGCGTGAATCTGGTAGTTGAAAACTACCTATCGGATCCTAGAATCTTGTACCACGCAGTAAAGTTCTTCAAAAACTTTTAACAACCAAAAGGACAATGAGGAGGGTTTTAGAGATGTATTACCTTTGCAAAGAAAAATAGAGTTGATGATGCCAATAGATGAAACAAATGTGGTTTTTGAACTCCAAAAACATGAAAATAAGTGAAAATTTTAAGGTTAAGTGCTGAAAAAGAAAGAAGTGTGTGGTGAAAAGGTTGACATGACTTATGTATTAGTGCCTTATGGAGACCAAATTTTAATAACTGAGAATTTACATATTCTGAAAATGAGATTCGGAAAGGGGTAAATTTAGAAAATTAGGGAGCCTCCGAAGAACAATGGGAGGATGAACAATTTCCTTAAAAAAATTACTTCTTGTCCCGATCTAGGTTATAAATGTCGAAGGCCAAGCTCAAGAAAAATCCATACAAGGCCCAACCTCAACAAAACAAAGGGAAAACGGTTACGAAAACTGATAAAAATAAAACTAAATTGCGCCTTGAGCTGTTTGTTAATAAGGACCTCTATAAATACATCACAATGAAAGCTGAATATGCACATTCTTGTATGAACTCCTTCAAAGTTCTTCACTGACTTCGACATTGGAGTCCTTGCAAATACCACCACCGGAGCTTCTCCATTGCGCCGCATCTCTTGCATTCATCATTCTCAATTACAGTGCTATGAGGTATTACCATGGTTCACTACTAACTCAACCATTAGTTCATGGTCACCTTCAGCTTATTTTTAGGCCAATCACGGCATGTATATGCATTAGATTCTAACCTTATAATCAATTATCAAACATGATTTGGATTTAAATAGTGTTAAATGATATTAGGTACAAGGAAAAAGAGTAAGTCTCTCATCCAAAGCAAGAAAAAATCATCACTTTGTTTTAATTAATAATGAGTTGTGCTTTTCAACCACTAAATTGAACATTGTTGCTAGTTTCAATTTTTTCCAGTTACATCCAAATAGTTTATTTGTAGTTTATTTGAGTGTAACTGTGAAAAAAAAAAAGGTGCAACCAACATAATTGTTTATTGAATTGAAGCTTAAAAATAATTTAAGGAATAACAAAAATTTAAAAGGAGGAGAATATTGATGCCTCTTCCATTGTTAATCATGCAGCAACTGTATCATTATCCATAACTCTATTCTGTCTCACAACTGGGGAAATCAGCATCCATACTGTTTAAATCAAATAATAACAAAACAATGAAAATTAGTTAGAGTTGGCTACATTATCACATTCCAAACTGTATGATTTTAATATTCAGTTATTCTATCACTCCCTTTGCTATTTGGTAATTTTAAGGTTTAGGATAGGGACCAATTAAAATTCCAGGACTCAATTACAATTTTTTTAATTTATGATTTATTTAGAAATTTTCAAATAGATTAAGATGAAACAACATAACAATTAATCTAATTTTAATTCATTATCATTGATAGTTTTATTGGATTCATGCTTCTTCACCAGATATAATCATATTCGAAGCACTTTCATATACTAAATATGGAAATCTAATTTTAATTTGAGTTTGCTAAAATGTAGAAATTTAACTCATTCTACTAGACCCAATTTTACTCCGTTAAGATCATCGTCAAAGCTATTGAAATCTAAGGAAAAAACACTAAATTTATGCAATAAATAATTATTCTCTTACTGTAAATAGTTGCTGCAAACCACTGATTAAGAATCTTCACCCATGTACTTATCCAACCAACATCAATGCTCCACCTAGTGACATGAAATGTGCATTATACATAAGAAGATAAAATATAAGTCATAAAAAACATCACTTCTTAAAGCACTGAATAATCATATGATGAATTAGGTTCCTTAGTCCTTAGTCCTTACTTCCTGGCTGAGTTATTAAGATCCCAACTGATAAATAACATTGCAAAGTACATTGCACCCAAGGAGAACACCATGTGAAAAAATCCATAGTTGTAAGGAGTATCATCTTCATATTCAACTTTATTTTTCGAAAACTGTCAAGGACAAAAACAATATTAAGGGGAAGAGGATTTAGAATGGTTTTTGAAGCAAAAAGAAATGATTTCTGAAATTAATGGAGAAGATTAAGAAGAGTGATTCACCTGAAAGCATTTAGAATCAATGCCTGTTGAAAAGGCTGCCAAAACAATAGCAAAAATAGCAACAAGGAAGCCCTGTGAGGAGGAGAACATGTACATTACACAAAATTATATAAGGACTCATGTGAAGAAACATTACTCATATATTCAAAGTAAACCTAAAAATACATTGAAAAACTTACAAGTATAGTTATCAAACCACCATTTCCTTTTTCATGATTCTTTGCCTCACATCTTATGGTGGCAGGTTCACTGAAATTCCATGATGAAGAATCAAATTAGCACACAAAAAGTTTCAATATATTATAAATATAAATCTATATCACCCATAAGTTGATATCAAATTCAAAATTAAAAGATTATTAATTGCAACTGATATGCCTAAAAGGAAATGAAAACTTTAAAAGGAGACAAAATGAAGGAACCTTAGACCTTCTGATTGCACACCAACATAGGAAAACAATGTAAGAAGCCATAATTCCTGAGGATAAAAGACCACTATTAACCTGCAATCAGAAATTAAAAGGTATGAAAAATCAGAAACTTTTTCCTCTCAATTAAAGTATAAGCCATTAAAAACACCACTTGCTGCAACTGAGTAATCAAAACGAAGTGTACCTTTGAATTTAAGGAAATGACCATCATTACAGCAAGTAGAATTACTGTCCATGTGATGAAAAATATATTGAGAGAACATGAAGATCTTGAGGCATATGATGTATACATATACACAATTCCACATAGAGCAGCAACATAAAACAATGTTGACATAACAAGTCCAAGGGAGCACCTGTGCCAAGTCAATAAGATGTTCATATATCAAAATGCATACAGGGTTAAAGGGATAACAAAATGGTCTCAATGTTCAAATTTATCACACTATTATGAATTATCTCTGCATAAAAGTTATATTCTTCCCTCCATAAAGTAAATTGTTGTAATCAAGGCTTTAAATTGCGGTTGCAGTCGCAGATGCAGTTGGTGCGATTGCGATTATTCAACAAGGTTGTCTTAAACCTAAGGACAGGTTATAAAAATTTGACTTTAAGCTGATCTATGAATTAATACAGCAATAAATTAATATGTACCTCTCTTTCCTTTCTTCATCTGGAGTCCAATATTGATTCCACCAAATGATAAAATGGATGACACTCACAAGTTGTAAAAGAAGAAAAATTCTGTTCAAACATCAACCACAATATATATGTCACTTTTGCTAGTTTTACCCCTATTTTTTCAATTACACCTAAATAAGTTACATCCCTGACGGATCCATTATAGTACCAATGGGGCTCTTGCCTCCACAAGAAATCAAAAAATCCTTATGATAATACGATTATTTTTATTTTAAGCCTCCATAAAACTTTTTAGTTCTAGGTCCCCTAACACCTAATCACACAAGTTTTCTTTTTTGCTTAATACATTAACACAAGTTAAAATTACAACTTTTTTTATTTTTATCTTTTCACATTTCTACCATTCTCCAACTACACACCCTCTGTCAAACTTTACTCTTCTCTCTTGTTGTTCTTACTGACTCATTTTCTCCCATAACACCATAATCAAACATTTTTTTTTGTCTCTTCTTCTTCTTATACTTCATCTTTGACATTTTATGTTTAGATTGTTTACTTCAACATCAAAATATGAAAAAACTATCGAATATTTTTAAAATATGAAATCTCGTAGAGGACAATTGTAATTTGTAGAGGACAATTGTAATTTGTAGAAACTCTTACATATTTTGTGTTTGTTTAGTCATTATAATAATATATTTTGTAAGAGTTAGTAATATTTTATTTTGCATAAATATATATACAATTTTATAGCTCCCAATAAAGGAAATTTTTGGATTCGCCACTTACATGAGCTTAGTTCACATTCACGTATCTGATAAATTAAGTTCATGTAGTTTATGTCAATTCAGTTCAGGTAACGTAGTTGGATGTAATTGAAAAAAACAAGAGTAAAACTGGCACCAATGTATATATGTAAGTATCAATAACTTAGTAGTGAAACTTGAACAAGAAGAAGAAACTTACCCTGCACCAATACGAGCTATCTCACCTGCAAATAAATAGGTGTGTTATGGTTCTTATCCAATGATATTTAAAAAACAAAACAAATTCTTATTTTCAAATGAATGAATGAAAAAATAGAGACCAAACCATATATTTGAATAAATTGCGAAGGGATGAAGAATGGTAGTGCTATTGATATAAGCAATAAAACAGCCTTCAATTCCCACATTCTAGAATGCCATGAATTTCCACCTTCACATAATTTCCTTGTTTTGACTGTGGTGAGAAACATGACTAAGAAAAATATCTGACTTCAATGTTAAGGAACATAATTCTCACGACAAAATTGTCATAATAAAAGTTTATGAATAACAATTGCCTTTTTGTTAACATGGTTATATCTAGAGATCTTGTGGCTATGCCAACTATAGAGTGCATTGAAGGTGTATTCAGAGTCAGACACCGACACAATATCAATCCATATATTTTTAATCACTTTGATTTTTTCAAATTATTATCAATATATATATCGTGTTTGATGTTTGTATCTCTATCAACACTTCATAGATATATGATTCTTCATGAAGTAGAAACTGTGACATAACTGAAAGATACAAAGCATCCTAAACTCACACGGAGAACCCCCAATGAATGAAAACAATCATCTCCATCGTTTCCACAAACTTTGATATCTGTACAAAGAATAAAAGGATCAAATACAATAAAGGGTAGCATATAGTCATAATATCATTTTATTGTAAGTTCTACCTTCTTGTTCTTAATAAAGTAGCAAAGTTACTTATCACCAATCTTACCAATTTTTAAGGGAAAAGAAAAACAAGCTAGGTTATAAAGCAAACTAGGCTCTAAAGTAAAAGATAAATAAACATACAGCAACACAATGATTGATCAGAGTTTAGCTAATTGTGTCTATATCTCCAACAATCCTGTGGCAGTTGTAGTTTTTCTATTATGCAATTCTTAGAATTACATAGTGTAAGTTGTGTTTAAATACTGCACTATATTACAAAATTATCCCTGAACCGTACCACTGAAGTTCTCGCTCCTCTACACATCAGTATATACGATGAAGAGTATCATAATTGATTTTACCTCGCATTAAACATGATTATAATAACTATGATGGAAACAAAAATACTAGTTGCTCAAGATTGGAAAAAGGATTGAAAATTGACTTACAATGAACCCAAGGTAGAATGGTTTGTCCATAGTCACGGAAAAACCATGCAACAAGATTCATTATCAAGAATATAATGCCAAAATAATAACGAGCATGTAGTGATTTTTTTCTCTCTACTGCATAATCAACCTTGCTCAAATCCAATGAAACCATCACTTTTTCAACAGAAACACTCTGCCTATCACTAACATGAATAATTTGTACTACTTCTGCTGCTGCTTCAGCTGCTCCCTCAGATCCACTCATTCTACAATCAAAATCAAAGAATTTGACTTATCAAACAGTACTAGTGCCACACATACACCAAAAGTGTTTTAAACATTACAACATTGATCTTTTGTAGTTTTTTTCAATATGAATAAACTCTAGAACTAAACTAAATACATCAAATCAAATAAAGGACTAATTAGGAACACATGAATGATGAATGTGATTATTATAATAAGCAGAACATAATGCATAAAGGAACCATAATGTTCTCACCTTATTTTGTTTAAGAGTTGCACTACTATATCTGAAGAATTAAGCTGGCTGTATGATAATATAATGCAACTGGTGTTTAAGCCTATTAATTAGATTCACATAAACCATTTTGTTGGTGTCCATATATATGATGCCATGATACTCCCACATGCCATGCCATGCCACAATTATCATGCATATGCTTTTACATATCAAATATATATATTTTTTGTCTTGTCTTTTTGACTTTCTGCTAGATCATGTAAATATAATTCATATTTTTCGGTGCATGAAGCTTATTTGTCTTAAAGTTTCCTCATCTTCTACATAATATTAAATTACTAATTAATTAAAAAAATTCAAACTATATTGGTGTGCAGAAAACCTGCCAAGAAGTATGGTAAACAAAATTGATTAACTTTTCTAAATAAGAAAAGACAGCTGTTTGATTAATTTGTCACGAGATCAATTATTAATATAATAATAATGTTTTTATCCTTCTCATAAGTCACTCAACCGCAGTGTAAAACCACATTTGTAAGTATAAACTTGTACTTTTTCCTTTGTTAAAAAAACAAACTTGTACTTTAAAATAATTTGAATGAACAATTATTAGTATACTTGGACGTGGGGTTAACTTATTTTTTCTAGATACTTGTGTGTTCTTAACCAAACTTTTCTTTTTACTTCCATAACCAAACTTCTATACTAGATATACATAATAATCTGCTACAATTTTTTTTAATGAAATTTAGGTAAAATTCATCAATTGTGGAATTTTAGACTTGATATCGGTTACTCTCTGTGTCTCAAATTAATCGCCGTATTTAACAATTTCACACACTTAAAAAGGTTATAAATAAACGAGAAAATAGTGATTTTTTTTTTTTATCAAATTCTCATTATTAACGATTGATTGATGTATTCCAATTAAAAGTCTAGTTTAAGAGTTAAGATCCTTCTTGAATGAGGAAAATTTAATCATCTTGTCACTTTTTTTTTTTAATTCTTGTCACTATTATATTTCC
>JBBPBR010000005.1:40452545-40473579 GCA_037974775.1 Cicer pinnatifidum
ATCAATTATTTTTTGGTACAAAAGTATAGAGCTTGTTTTTTACTGTATTTTTTTTTTAAATAATCACTTTTTAAATAAATAAAAAATCACTTTTGAGAGTTTTTATGTGTTTGTTACATCTTTTTAAGAAAAAGTCATAATCTAAAAACTTCTTCTAATGAAAAATTGTTTTGAGTAAATTCTCATAAGAAAACAATTTTTATAATAGATAACAAACGAATCTATAATCAATTCTAACCTAACACGATACATTCAAATCAATTTAAAGTAGATCTGAAAAAACAATTTTCAATTTTGGTTTCAGAATAATCTCAACCAACCGGGGACTAAAAATCCACTTGTAACCTTATTATTATCAAACACAAATCATATTTTGAATCTCAATTTTTCCAAAATCAATTCTTTAAACATCAATTATTCAGAATCAAATTTATCAAAGTGACCCGACACTCATATCACAGCAACATACCAAAACAATATTATTGATTCATTAATTGAATACCATATGTGTATGATTAGGAAGAAAAAAAAAGTGGGAGAAAAATGAGATAGCTGGTATAGTTTGAATGAAAAGAAAAACATGGAATATGGACAAATAAGGCCAAGACAAGAATGGTTAGCAACCCCATATGTACACTTTTTCAGCTGATTCAAAAAAATAAAATTAGATGGAACCTACCCTATAATTCAAACACCTCCCCACGCGTCTTCAATGAGTATTAGCAACAGTTGATAGAAATTCAATAATTTGATCGAATAGTAAATAAATAAATTTTTGATTTGGAAGTTTTAAGTTCGACCTACTAGTACTCTTTGAGAGAGATAAATATAAATATATTGTTTGGAGACTTCTCAATAACAAAAATTATTATTATATAGATTTTTTTAAATAATTTATGTTAATCTTAAATTATTTATTATTATCTCATTTATAATATTTTAAAATTAACTCTATCATGAAATATTATCAAACAAGTTAATTTTAATAAATTTTATTTATGTACCAAATAGTTTCATATTAATGAAAAAAATTATATATATAATATGTGTTATAGTAATTTTACGGATATATAATTAAGAATTATCAAATATGTCGTAATATTAAATTTAACACATTATTGTTAGGGATGGCAATTAGACCCAGACCCAGTGGGTACCCGCAAAAAAAATCCACAATGGGTAGGGTAAAAACCCGCATCATGGGTATGGGCACGGGGACGGGTAATTACCCGCAAAATTAAGCGGGTATGGGTACGGGTACGGGTACTATAGTACCCATCCCGCACCCGCACTTATATAAATATATTATTTATTTATTTATTTATTATATTAATATTTAGTTTAATTAATTATTTTCTTTTATGTTTTAATATCTATTAATATCATTGGACCATTACAATATTTATAATCAAATCAAAAGATAAATGTTTGCAAACTTTTTAAGAATTTGATTATGATAAATAGTTAAATAATTGTGACTTTATAACTAAGAATTATATCTTATTAATTGTGTCTTTATAATTATACTTGCAACTTATAAATTGTTTTTGCTGATCTCAAATAATATTGTCGTAAGACTTGCAACTTCATAAAATATTATTATGGATATTTGAACGTGTATTGTAACGAGTGTTCACTTGAAATGTTTTGAGTTAGAAAATATTTTGGTTTATTAATATTTTATGATTTAATTTATGATATTTGGATAATTTTTAAATGGGTAAATACCACATATAGTCCCTTAACTTAATTTCAGTTAACGTTTTAGTCTTTTATCTTTTTTTTTTCCTCGATTTGGTCCTTTATTTTAATTTTAAGTGACAATTTCATCTTTTATGTTTTAAAATGTCAACAATTTTATCCATATTTTTTGCAAAATTTCAAAAAATTCATCAAAAATTTCAAACAAAACACATAAAATTAATTATCATCCACAATATAATGCAATTTCCTCAAATTTATAACTTAAATCTTTAAATAAACTCATATTTTTATCTCTAACAACATTAAATAAAGAATGACAAATATGAGTTTATTTGAAGATTTGAGTTACAAATTTGATAATATTTATTTTATATTAAAGAATATAACTAAATTTATGAGTTTTGTTTGAAAATTTTGATGAATTTTTGTAAAAAAAAAAGGATAAAATTGTTAAAATTTTAAAACATAAAAGATTAAATTGTCACTTAAAATTAAAATAAAGGACTAAATCGGGAAGAAAAAAAAAAGATAAAAGACTAAAACGTTAACTGAAATTAAGTTAAGGGACTATAAGTGGTATTTACCCTTTTTAAATTTAATCACAAAATAATATTTATTTATCAATTTATTTTAGTTAAAGTGTAGGTAATGGGTATGGGTACGGGCACTTAGGTACCCAGAGGGTAAGGGTACGGGTATTAAAGTTGATACCCAAGAGGGTACGGGCATAGATATGGGTATTTTTTTAAACTGCGGGTATGGGTATGGGTACTGTAGTACCATACCCAAACCCTACCCATTGTCATCCCTAATTATTGTTAAATAATCATAACCCTTTCAATAAAAAAATAAAAAAATACTAATCATAACCCTATATATAGGAGTGGCAAAGCGAACGGACATGCCGGCCCACCAACTTAAACAATAGTTAGAGCTTTTTCAAATGTGAACTTTCGTTAAATATGGTTTATTTTATCATATCATTTTAAAATAATTCATTCTTTTTTCTTTTAATTTATTAAATAGATTTCACGTTGCCACATCATCTTAAAGTAATTTATTCTTTTTTGTTTACAGTTTGACTTTTAAGAAATCAGATTAGATCTTATAACTTTAATTTATACATTCATATTTCAATTAATATTATTATATATTATTTTAATTTAAAATTAAAATAAAATTGAACTTAAATTTTTATAACAATAATAAAATTTTAATGTTAACTAATAAATTTAAAATGATAAATTTGTTATTATAATATATTAAACTAAAGTTAACGGTTATACATTAATAAAAAAGAATAAATTTATTATTATTAATAAATTAATAAATAAATAATATTTACAAATTTATTATTATTAAAATATAAAAGTATCGTTGTTTCTTGAGAAAACCGTGATGATATCTTGACAAACTCCAAGAGAAAACTATCCTCCGTGGAATGATAGGCTGGTATACAGTTAGCTGCCAAAAAATACATTAACAACTGTATAATAAAAAATGGATAATATTAATTTTATCATTGACTCAAATATTAGCATGTCCAGAACATCACAAACAATAAACTTACATTCACTCACACACTCATTAGGATGGTTATTATTTATATTATTATTATTATTATTATTATTATTATTATTATTATTATTATTATTATTATTATTATATTTGTTGTCATGTGTTTATAATTATTTTTAAGGATAAATCATTGTAATTTTTAAGAGTGTTAGTATTAACGATTGAATAATAAAAATAATTAATTAAATAAGACATATATATATATATATATATATATATATATATATATATATATATAAATTATGATGGATTGTCAATGGATGAGTTGACTATGCAAGATGTATAAGTCGCTTTATGGTTAAAACAAATAATCTATTTGGATGGTAGTAATAATAGGTGATTAGTTGCATAATGGAGGACATTACTAGGAATAAGTCAGGTTCTAATTAAGACTCTGAAGTGATCCTTATGATAAGAAACAAGCGCCCAATATACGTGGAATCGCCATTGGGATTATCTCATATGTATATAAATATAAATTGATATTAGAAAAAAGAGAATTTTTAATAGTAAATAAAAAAAAACAAAGCAGTACATCGTAGTTGCATATGGCGGTAGCCATTAATAGTGGATAATAGAGAATGAACATTTTTATCAAGCCAGTAATCACACCCTACATTTATTTTGGGAATTTGAGATAGATAAAGAGTTAAATATTTTGAATGTTATTTTTTTATAAAAACATACTTTGTTGAAAATCTACCTCTATTTAAATTAGGATTGTATGAACTGTAATAATATATTATGAATTGATTTATTTACTATTGTTTGTTGAATAATCGTTTTTTTTTAATGATTGTTTAACTATATATATTCTTTAAAAGATTGTTTTATTATATTTTCTTGAATGATTGTTGTTATTATATATTCAAATAAAATATTATATTACAAATATAATTGTTAAGAATTATTTGATTGTATGTGTTGGAGATGAACTTATGCTCCATATGATGGGTCTTGTATCCCATAGTTATTTACCCTCATGAGTTATGTGCTCCATATAGATAGATCTTGTACCTCACATATAGATGAGTTTTAAACTCCACAATGAGATGAGGTTTAAACTCCACATAGATGAGTCTTGTACTTCACATATAGATGAGATTTAAACTCCAAATGAGATGAGTTTTAAACTTCACATTAGGTCTTGTATCCCACACTAGATGAATTGGTGCTCTACATGATGAGATAATACCCATTTTGCAGAAGTAGTATATCTTCATATAACAATGAGACATCATTGAATTGATTGATTTTTTTGTACATAATAAATGTGCGTATTAGATTTATTTGATTATTATAGATGTGAATTATCGTTAATTTAATTGATGAGTTTTTATTAATTATTGGAAGTAATAAAGACAAATCTTAGTTATATCATGTATATTTCTAAATAATATTTTTGGAAGAAGGCGAGTACCATGATCGATTTTTCCGATTAAAGCTTCGACTGAGAATAATATTTGTTTTAAAATTATGTGTATTATTCACTAGAATTTAGTATGTCATTAAAGTGTTGTTTTCAGAAACTGAGATCATCGGCGACGTCAAGAGTTGAGATTTTTATCTCCCTTGAGAAGAGTAATTCTTTCGATTAGGTTAGTAGATCAAGAATAAGTAGACATAGTGTCTACATTGTACTTTTATTTCGGGATTAGATATTAATTGCTCAGTTTTGAATATTTTAATTATTAAAGATTTTTCAGTTGTAATTTATTTTAAGATTTCATAACATTACATCTTTCGGATAATCTATTATTTACTACAATACCTTATTTTCTTATATAATTTCAAAACTTTTCCATTATTACCTTAATTGTTATATCCACGTAACTAGGCGTTACATTTTCGTATCAGAGTCTGGTTCAAACCTAGATTGGATTGTGTTGTGGGTTTACATTACTTTATTTTTATTAAAAAAAAAATTAAAACTTGGGCTTATAAGATTGTTCATTATGGTTATAAATTTTGCATGCTATTAGGCTGGATAAGCGTGGCCAACTCAACGATTGATTCTTAGTGCTCATATTTATGGCGGATAATAGGTGTGGAACGAATGACAAACTTGTCGAGGCTCTCAACTTGATATATGCAGCCATGCGGGAATAAATAGAGACTCTTCGTCATTTGAGATGATCCAATATCACAGCGGCAACATCCGTAGACCCTCAATATGTAGCAATTTCTGAATTTCGAAAGAACAATCCACCGCCATTTCTGTAACACCCCGATTTTTAACAGCGAGAGTGTATTTTTTTTAAAAAAAACAGATTCATAAAACAAAGAAATAAATAAGGAAATACCTTTAGATGAATATTTAAGTCATAACACAACGACAATTAAGTCGACATGATTTACAAGTAGCGGAATAGTTTTTGAAATACGAATCCAAAGTATTTACACATCAAAAAGTGGTACATGGGACCCATCGAAAATAAAATGTCATTCTGACAATATTGGTATAGGTACAGTCTTCCAATTTAAAATAAACACAATCCAAAAGAAAAACCCCTAGTCCCTATACGTCAACCTAATCTGATCATTCCACAAAAAACTATACATCCTGAGTGATCTTCACGGGCCCCGCAAGATCCTCCGAACATAGCTCCAGTCAGGTGTTTCCAACTACATTCCCATCCACAGGGTACGAACCGGTAGGATGATCCTGGTTCTCAACTGAGGGCAAAGCCCATATTTCCACAATAGTTGTAAAGGGTCACCAACCGAAATTAACAATTAACACATAACATTTAAGTTTTTAAATGCACAAAATAACATTTCAACTTAGCATGCACCTTAAAAGGGTTTCCATATGCTAAACATGCATATAATACTTGCCAAGTAAAAATGAAATCAAAAATAAGGTTTTAATCAATCAAGTAATAAATCAACTGACCAGTCAATTGATGAATCAATTGGGAAATCGATTGTCTGACTCAGAATAAAAGTTTTTACTAAGTAAATGGAATGGGAAATCGATTTCTTAAAGGTTTTGAGTGAAACCTGTATTCTGGGTTTAAATCAATCGATTGGACAATCGCTTGGGAAATCGATCGGGAAATCGATTTCTTAAATGGTTTTATCAGACTTGAGTCTTGTGATTAAAGAAATCGATTGAACAATCGATTGAAATAAATAGCTAAGCTACTATAACAAGCCAAATCGATTGGCAAATCGAGTAGTTCAATATATTTTCAAGATTCAAGAAAACAAGAAACGTAATAATCGATTAGGCAGTCGATTAAGCTGGTATTACATTTTAACAAAATCGATTGGGAAATCGATTTTTCTGCAGTTTTTCTAAAAATACATAAACTGAATCCATCACAATTACACACAATTCCAAAACATAACACTTAGCAATTATAACGCAATCACCACGACATCTTGAGTTTCGAAATAGTTTTGCAATCAAACACACTTACACACAATTCCAAAACATCTACACTTGGAAATTATAACACAATTACCACGACAACTTCAGTTCAAACACTCAATCATAATCTTGAATCAAACACGACTCGTGTGCCAAGCACCCTAATGCAATGCATATATGACAAAATGCATGGACTCGAAATTCCAAACCAAAACCCTCCTCGAGGGGTGTAAATCATAATTGTACAGTCTCTCACAGACCATCACTTATCACCAAGGTGCCACCTATTACAAGCCCGCACGATTTATTAATATTTAGCCTATCACAAGTCTTACACCTCAATTCCAAACAAAACTCTCCGCGAGAGGCGTAAATCCCAAACGTTTAGTCTCTCACGAATGAACACGAGTGCAGTCTCTCATGGACAAACACGAGTGCAGTCTCTCCCAGACAAACACGATTTTCAAGGGTGTAGTCTCTCATAGACAAACACCAGTGCAGTCTCTCACGGACAAACACAATTTACTAGGGAGTAGTCTCTCACGGACAAACACAATTTAATAGGGTGTAGTCTCTCACGGGCAAACACCAATGCAGTCTCTCACGGACAAACACAATTTACTAGGGTGTAGTCTCTCACGGACAAACACAATTTAATAGGGTGTAGTCTCTCACGGACAAACACCAATGCAGTCTCTCACGGACAAACACAATTTACTAGGGTGTAGTCTCTCACGGACAAACACAATTTAATAGGGTGTAGTCTCTCACGGACAAACACCATTGCAGTCTCTCACGGACAAACACAATTTACTAGGGTGTAGTCTCTCACGGACAAACACAATTTAATAGGGTGTAGTCTCTCACGGACAAACACGAGTGCAGTCTCTCACGGACAAACACAATTTACTAGGGTGTAGTCTCTCACGGACAAACACCAGTGCAGTCTCTGACGGACAAACACAATTTAATAGAGTGTAGTCTCTCACGGACAAACACCATTTAAGTAAATGCAGATATTAAGAGATTCCCCATTCTTAATACTCATTTAACTCTAACAATTTTCACTACAAACATTAAGTAAACAGAGATATTAAAAGATTCCCCATTTTTAATACTCGTTTATCTCTAATGATTTTCAAATTCCACACAGAACATACTCAGACATATTCTCAAATTCAATCTACAATTCACACCAAATCACATCAATTCATTTTTCCACAAAATCCGCACAACACATCTCAAACTTTATAAATAGTAATTATGAACCCGTCAAACACGACAACCACAAAATTATCTCAACCCACCACTCAAACACATCAAATTCCATTTCTTCAAAACCACACATAAATGAGTTAAATTCATTTTCCATGAAACACTCATCAATATCACCAAAACCCAACTCTAAAATTTCACCCATAAAAGCATTAAATTCATTTTCCCCAAATCAACACTTCAACCCTAACAAAATTCTTTTCCACACAACCACAGATAAGTCCCTAAATGCAAACTAAAAGTTTGGAAGGAGCCCTTACCTTAACGATAGCTTTAACGAGCGATTACGATACTGTGAGTAATTTCGATAAAATTTCCACTCGCGTCGTCGCTTCCAAAGTTAGCTCACTAGCACCGTATCATGGAGGTGAGCAACTTTCCCTTCTATCTCTTTGCAAAACGAAGCTCAGATCTAGAAGATAAGTGAAGGTTTGTGTTTGACGGTTTTGAAAACCCTTAATACCGTTTTTCTTCGTTTTTGAATCAAAGAGGAAGAATGAAGCTGAGAAATCCTTGTCTTCTTACCCACCAAGCCTTGGTTCCTTTTCTTGAAGCAAAAGAAAGCAAAAAGGAAGCAAACGAAGAAGAAGGAAAAATGGGTTTCGCGAGTTAGCACGGAGAGGAAGGATTCTGTTTTCTTTCTTTTCCTCATTTCCCTTTTCCTTTGTTTTTCCTTTCTTCTATTTTCTTTCTTTCCCTTTTCTTTCTTCTCATATATATATATATATATATATATATATATATATATATATATATATATATATATATATATATATATATATTAATTAATTAAACCAAATCAATATCTAGATATTTTATATATTTGTAAGATCATCATTTCCACATCACCTCCCATCACTTCTCAAACCATTTTGATAAAAATATCTACTCTCGTCGCAGCTCAATTGGCAGATACAATTTTCAGCAACGAGTGATATTTTTAACAAAACTGTTCAGTATTAAATCATTTGCAATGTAACTAAATTATTCTCCGACAAATAATTTTAATCCAATTTCCAAAAATATATTTTTGGCATTTAACTCACTCAATACCAAAAACTGGGTAACAGCCTAAGAAATTCCACACAAAATACCCTAAAATTGTATAATTTAGGATTTAAAAACTATGGGTCTTACAATTTCGAGGAAGTTATGATCTAGTTGAGGCAAAAGATTGGTTGTTGAAGTTCCAGAAAATCTTTCGAGTAATGCAGTGCAATGATGGTCAAAAAGTGGATTTTTCTATTTATATGTTAGAGTTTGATGTTGAGCATTGGTGGAATTGTGCTAGAGGAGGTCTACTAACACAAGGAGTTCCCATTACTTGGGATAGATTTAAAGAGATATTTCTAGAAAAGTATTTTCTCCACAGTGTTTGCATTGAAAAGGAAACAAAGATTCTTCATCTTCGACAAGGAGATATGTTAGTTGTAGAGTATGTAGCCAAGTTTGAAGCTCTATCAAGGTACTCTCGCTATCTTAGGGATAACCCATAAGACGAGTGGAAGGCAATCAAATTTGAGCAAGGACTAAAGCCTGAGTTGCAAAGTTTTTATTAGTATTATAGAGATTCGTGACTACCCTGCCTTAGTAAACAAGTGTAGGGTAGCTGAGCAAAAGATGCAAGCGTTGGAAGTTGAGAAACCGAAGGAGAAGTTTAACTCTGTTGGAAAAAATTTCCACAATAAGGACAATAAATTTCAGAAGAATCCACGCCATGTGCCCACAATTTCAAAGGACAAGCTTCGATTAGTAAGAATAAGGGATGTGAAAAGTGTGGATTCAATCATAGAGACCAGTCATGTCTTGTCGCACGAATTACATGTCTTAAATGTAGAAAGGTTGGGCATTATGCTAGATGTTGCTAGAGTGAGGGGAAATCCCAATCTAGACTACAAAACCAAGGGATAGTCTTTAAACTCCAAGGAGAAAAGGTGAAGGAGTTAGATGGTCTGATCAAAGGTATGTGTTTTATTAAGAATAAAAATATTATCATATTGTTTGACTTAAGAGCAACACATTCCTTTATATATTTTTCTTATGCGAATGCCTTGCAGTTGACTATTTCTTGTATATCTTTTGATTTATGTGTTACTACCCCTATTGAAAAAAATCTTACTACATTTAATGCATGCTTGAATTCTACTCTTGTTTATCAAAATGTGCCTTATACTGTTGATTTTATTTGTCTGCCTATTTCTAGATTAGATGTTATCTTAGGAATGGATTGGTTGTTGTTGAACCATGCAGTTATAAATTGTTCTAATAAATTTATCTTTGTTTCACCTCAATCTATGATTATTGATTCACCTCATTCGTCCAAATGTTTCGTGTCTACTCTAGCTTGTCGTAAGTATTTAGTTTAGGGAGTTCAATGATACATGTTCTTATTTTCTTCAAAGGTAGAGGCTGAGGATAATTTAACCTCGATGCCTGTAATTGGTGAATTTCCTGATGTGTTTCCTAAAGATGTCTCTAGCTTACCCCCAAATAGAGAATTAGAATTTTTCATTGATTTAGTGTTAGGGTGTGGTCCAATGTCAATAGCACCCTATAGGATGTCAGTACTAGAGTTGGATGAACTCAAGAAACAACTGGAAGATTTATTAGAAAAAGGATTCATTAGGCTTAGTGTGTCACCATGGGGAACGTCAATGCTTTTAGAGAAGAAGAAAGATGGGAGTATGAGGTTGTGTGTAGACAATAGAAAATTAAATCAAGTTACCATTAAGAATAAATATTCCTTGCCTAGGATAGATGACCTCCTAGATCAGTTGAGAGGAACTTCGGTATTTTCTAAGATAGATTTGAGGTCGTGGTACCATCAAATTAGAGCCAATAGTGAAGATACTCCTAAAACAGCTTTTAGGACAAGATATTGACATTATGAGTATGTAATGATGCCTTTTGGAGTTACCAATGCCCCTATTGTTTTTATGGATTATATGAATTGAATTTTTAGACTTTTCTTAGACAAGTTTGTGGTAGTGTTCATAGATGATAGTCTAATCTACTCTAATAGCTTGGGCGAGCATGAGAAACACGTGAGGATAGTATTGCAAGTTTTGAGAGATAATGAATTGTATGTAAAACTTGAGAAATGTGAATTTTGGCTTAATGAGGTGAAGTTTTTTGGACATATGATCTATAGTAAAGGAGTAATAGTTGATTCTAGTAAGGTAGATGTAATATTAAGTTGGCCCCAACCTAAATCAATGACCAAAATAAAGAGTTTCTTAGACTAGCGGGTTACTACAGGAAGTTTATAGAGGGGTTTTCTAGTCTAGCCTTATCTCTCACCAAGTTAACTCGAAAAGGTAAAACTTTTGTGTGGGACCAAGAACGCGAGGATAATTTCCAAGAGCTTAAAGGAATATTAATTTCAGCACTTGTTTTAGTTATACCAGATCCATCCATGAATTTTGTTGTTTATTGTGACGCCTCTAAAAATGGTTTAGGATGTGGTTTAATGCAAGAAGAAAAAGTGGTAGCATATGCATCTAGACAATTTAGGTCACACAAGGTGAATTATTCGCCTCATGATCTTGAAACAGCAGTTGTAGTCTTTGCTCTTAAGATTTGGAGGCATTGCTTGTATGGAGCGAAATTTGAGGTTTTTAGTGATCATAAGAGCCTTAAGCATTTGTTTGATCAAAATCAATTAAATATGAGACAAAGAAGGTGGATAGAGTTTCTTAAGGACTACGATTTTGAGTTGAAATATCACCTTGAGAAAGCGAATGTAGTGGCTGATCCTCTAAGTAGAAAATCCTTACATGTGGCTTGTATGACAGTATAAGAGACAAGCCTACTAGAGGAGTTTAGAGATATTAATATGGATGTTCTCCTTAATGCTTTAAGCTTGAATCTAAATAAGCTAGAAATCAGTAGTAACTTGAGAGGGATAATAAAAACATAACAACTCTTAGATAAAGAATTGCAGTCTCTAGTGGGCAAGGAGGATTATACCTTATCTGGTGATGGTTTAGTGTTGTTTAAGGATAAGATAATTGGTCCTAAGGTATGGAGTCTTAGGGATAAGATTTTAGAGGAAGTGCATAAGAGTAAGTTCACAATACACCCAAGAATACAAAAAATGCATCAGGATTTGAGAAAAATGTATTGGTGGTCGGGAATGAAAATGGATGTAGCTAGCTTTGTGTCTAGGTTTCTAGTGTGCCCAAAGGTTAAGATTGAACACCAAAAGCCTTCGGGATTGTTGCAACCTTTAGAAATTCCTAAGAGGAAATGGGGAGGATATATATGGATTTTGTGATGGGTTTGCTTAAGACGCGTATGGGTTATGATGTTATTTAGGTGATTGTTGACTAATTGACCAAATCAACTCATTTTCTACCAATTAAAGCAACCTATAGTTTAGATAGACTAGTTGACCTCTACGTTAAGGAGATAGTGAAGTTACACGGTATACCCACCTTTATAGTATCAGATATGGATCCACAATTTACTTCTAGATTTTGGAAAGTTTTTCAGAGAGCTTTTGATACTAGACTGAGTTTAACACATCTTACCATCCACAGATAAATGGTCAATCAAAGAGGACTATTCAAACTCTTGAGGATATGCTTAGAAGTTTGTGTTCTAGATGAAGGTGGGAATTGGGATAAGTATTTACCTCTAGTAGAATTTTCTCATAACAACAAATATCACTCTAGCATAGGTATGGCCCCATATGAGGCTTTTTATGGAAGGAAGTATTGGTCATCTTTGTGCTGGTGTGAAGTTGGTGAGAAGTCTTTTTTAGGAACTAATTTAGTGCAAGAGACCACTAGTAAAATTCAAATAATTAGGGAAATGATGTTTACAGTGCAAAGTAGGGAAAAGAGTTATACTCACAAGAAAAGAAAGCCATTGGAATTTCAAGGGGCACATGTATTCTCAAGAGTCACTCATAAGACTGGGGTGAGAAGGTCAATGAAAGTCAAAAAGTTGAACACTTGTTTCACAGGGCATTTACAAATTATAAAAAGAGTCGGGCCTGTTGCTTACCAATTGGCTCTTCCACCACAATTATCTAATCTTCACAACGTATTTCATGCTTCTCAATTGCGAACATATGTGTCGGATAATTCACACGTGAGAGCTCTTGAGTCAGTTCAATTGAAGAAAATTTAATCTTTAAGTCTAGGCCTACTCGAATTATTGGCAAGAGTACCAAAACTCTAAGGAATAAGGTGATCCCATTAATAAAGGTGGAATGGGAAGGGTTAACCTCAAAAGAAGCTACCTAACCAATTGCTTCATTTTAGTTTTATTTGATTTGACGTTAATTTTGGGGATGAAATTTGTTAAGGAGGAGAGAAAATGTAACATGCTAAAAAATAAAAAAAATTAGAAATAATTAAAATTTCCAAATTTAAATTTTAAAAATAATATAAACTATAGATTATTATTATTATTATTATTATTATTATTATTATTATTAGGATATTTTTTGTCATGTGTTTATAATTTAGTTACAAGGACAAAGCATAGTAATTTTTAAGAGTTTTAGTGTTAATGATTGAATAATAAAAATAAATAATCAAATAAGACATATTTATAAATTATGGTGGATTGTAAATAGATGAGTTGACAATGCAACATGTATAAGTCACGACATGATTAAAACAAATAATCTATTTGGATGATAGTGATTATAAGTGATTAGTTGCATAACGGAGGATATTATTAGGAATAAGTCAGGTTCTAATTAACACTCACAAGCGATCCAAATGATAATAAACAAGCGTCCAATATATGTGGAACCACCGTCATCAGAATTATCTCATATGTATACAAATATAAATTGATATTAGAAATAGATGATTTTGAATTAAAAAAAAATTACATTTTAACACTGGATAATAAAGAGCAAACATTTTTATCTGAGTCTTATAAAAATATATTTTGTCGAAAATTAAACTCTCTTAAAATTGATTTATTTACTAATGTTTTATCATATAGATGAATCTTATATCCCACATATAAGTGAATTTTAAACTACACAGTGAGATGATGTTTAAACTCCCCACGAATGAGTTTTGTATTCTACATATAAATGAGTTTTAAACTCCACATGAGATGAATTTTAAACTCCACACGAGATGAATTTTAAACTTCACACGTATGGGTCTTGTATCCTACACTAGATGAGTTAGTGCTCCACATAATGAGATACTAGTCACTTCACATAAGTAGTATATCTCCATATAACGATCAAATATCATTGAATTGATTGATTTTTTTTTCTACAGAATGAATGTTTGTATTGGATTTATTTGATTATTATAGATATGAATTATCGTTAATTTAATTGATAAATTTTTATTAATTATTGGAAGTAATTGGTTATTATAGAAAAATATTAGTCATATCATACATATTTATAAAGGATATTCTTGGCAGAAGTGGGTGCCATGATCGATTTTTCCGATTGCCGCTCCGACTGAGAACAATACTTGTTTAAAAATTGTGTGTATTATTCGTTGAGATTTAGTAATGTTGTTTTCAGATACTAAGACTGAGACCATTTGGAACGTCGAGAGTTGAGAAGTGTTACCTCCCTTGAGAAGAGTAATTTCCTTCGACTAGGTTAATAGATCAAGAATAAGTAGACATAGTGTTTACATCTTAATTTTATTTCCAGATTAGATATTAATTGTCCAATTTTAGCTATTTTAATTATTAAAGATTTTTCATTTGTAAGAATCTATTTGAAGATTTCCTAACATTACTTCTTTTAGACAATTCATTATTTATTACACTATTTTATTCTCTTGTATAATTTAAAAACTTTTTAATTATTACCTCAATTGTTATATGTACGTAATTAGGCGTTACTAAGATACTATTCACAAAAGGCAATTATAGTTTTTTTTGTCACAAATAATATATAATGCTAATTATAGTTTTTTTTTGTCACAAATAATATATAATGCTATTTTAAAAATTTTATAACCATACTTTATTATGTGTTTTATTTTATTATTTTAATGGAAAATTCTCCTTTGGCTTGCAATGATGACACATTAATACATTAGTTGTTGGTCATTTGTCTTGATATTTTGGTCAATACTTTTATCTTTATATGTTATGAAAGTCAATAATAATAATAATAATAAAATGTTTATTTATAATTTTTATTTTAAATTTTTAACTGATTTGATGGGCAATTCGCTCCTTACCATCACTAATCTGTATTTTTAATGTATTCATCGAGACGAGTCAACTTAAATAATTAAATTAAAGATATGAAGAATTTATCTCTTATCCCATCACCTTTATCTCACACCCTTCTTAAGCACATGAAAAACTTTTTTTTTTCTTATTTTTTTTACTTTCTATTACTTGATAATCAAACTTTTGAAAATTTAGATGAATATGAAACTTTCGAAATGTAATTTTTCCAAAAGTTAAAAAAAAATATGAAACATTTAATGAATGTAAAACTTCTGAAATACAATTTTTTCAAAAGTTTAAAAAGAATTTCGAAACTTTGGATGAATGTGAAACTTCCGAAATACAACTTTTTTCAAAAGTTTTAAAATTTTGGAAACTTAAGCTGAATGTGAAATTTTAGAAGAAAAAATATTCAAAAAAAATTCAAAACTTTGTATGAATGTGAAACTTATGAAATACAATTTTTCCAAAAATTTAGAAACATTGGATAATGAAAATTTTCTAAAATGCAATTTTTCCAAAAACTTTAAACAAATTCGAAATTTTAGATGAATGTGAAACTTCCAAATTGCAATTTTTCCAAAAGTTTTAAAAATTTTGAAATTTTGGATGAATTCGAAATTTCATAGATAGAAGATAAACTTCTCTTACTTTTTAAAGTCACACTCATGGATGTTTATGTTGGTATTGTAAAACTTTTTACACTAACAAAATATAATAATTAAACTCTAAAATATGTAGTATTTATAAAAACTCTAATTTTTTAAAAACAAATTTTTAAGTATTATAAATGTCAATCAAAATTTGATCTATTATCTCTAATAAACGTTAAAAGATTGATCGTCAATATAATTTTTATATATTTACAATTGAATTTTTTTTATATATAATACAATATTATACTTTTGTTTATTCATTACAATTTAACGAATTTGACCACTTCAAGCTCTCGCATTGCCTAGACGCCTCCTCCTCGTGGACAAGTGTTTCTTTTTATTTACACCAGGAGAATAATTGTTCACAGCTAAAAATTCCTTAATCTTTTCTATGGAGAGCCAATTTCTTTCCCTAGGTTTGTTTTCAAATGATTCTTTTTTATCTGAGACATTTGTAATGATAGGTGTGTCATCTGAATCATCATCGAGAGGCATAAGACGTCTCTTCTTTGCAGTTTGCTCCTCACATAAATCTTTATCTACGGTATTAGAAACTTGATGTCGCTGTAACGTTGGTGTCTCTTGACAGAACATGTGTGGATACCCAGTCTTGTTGCCAGCACTAATCATGTCCCAGTGATCCGAAAAATTAATGAGGGAATCAGCCGACAAATTGACATTAGCATCACCATTCATATCGGGCAAATGTTCAAGGTTTTCTAGGGACATCAAATTTATCTCTCCACATTTATCTTCAAGTAGTGGTCTAACTTCCTGTAGAAATAGAAAAAAAAAATCAAACAAATTAGTGATGTCATTATGCAATTGAATACAACAAGACTCCGAGCACTAATTTGTGTAACGTAGTGTACAATTGTAAAAGTATTCATTTTTTATTTTAGCACCATCATAATATCATACTGAAAATTTATGTCCTGAGGCTGAGAATACATGAATAGTATATAAAAATATGTTGAAATCATTGAAGCATTGAGTGAAGTTGAAAACTATAACATCACAATATGCTAATGATAATCTATGCTATGGAAAATTTAAGGAACAAGCTTAGTGCAGGTATCAACAATATCCTAATCATAATGCTATTCTATGACAAAAACATGATAGATAGATAGATAGATACCTCAATTTCATATGTTGAACCATTAAAACTCTGATTAGATGATAATTGGTCAAAAGATGGAGAACACAGATATGAAGCGAACACTATAGCCATTTCTATTCCCCGGTCAGAATGGGAAGTTGATATCTCTCCATTGATTGCATGACACTCACCAACAATGATGTTATCATTATATTTTGAGCAGTGTGGGTCATCACCATTGTCAGATGAAAAGTCTTCATGTGAACCATAGTTTTCCACGAGTTCAAAGATTAATTTATATATAATTGTTCGCTTGAGAGAAGCCTCTGCAGGTAGAAACCAATCCAAGTTGAGCTAGAAAAATTCATATTATATTAGGTTAGGTTAAATGCATATAAGCAACCATATGAATTAATGATATAAGATCTTATACATAAATTGCCAATACAAAAAGTTGGAGAACCATGAAAACCACTTACGAAGTTAGAGAACTTGGTTAGCTTAGATGGATTGAAATCAATTGGAGCTTCAGCCAAGAAGCGCTCTAGATAATGAAGCAAAAAGAGGCCACAGTCATATGAGTTTTCCTGTTGTGGTACCTGGTACAGACATTCAATCAATGAACATTAGTAAAAAATTCATCAACCAATAGCCATAAAAATAAATATTGCTATAGAAACAGGCCACTTTGTAGTGGTTTCCCAAATGATGTGGAACCTGTTTACCAGCAAATAAAACTAAATTTGTTTCATTCATAAAAATGAAATGTTAAAAGAAAAAACGAGTGTCTCGCATATTGATGTGAAAATGAAAGAAGTAATACCCCAACAGGGAGAAACTGCATGTTCAAAAATCTTGCTAAAAGGTTTTCTCCACATGTATCCCCTTTTCTCTCTTTCCATTCTTCCCACAAATAACTGTCAATTCCAAATGATGAGTCAATATATAACCGTTATCTTTTATAGTAGTGTGTAGTTGAGAAGTTCAAGAATACCTTTGCACAATCTCTTTAAGACCACTATGGTATCCCCTGACAGAATCCAAATGCAATATGCAGGGTACTCTATGTGACTCGTCCGACTTTGTGTCTGAATTATGCATCATAACATAATCAATAACAATACATACATATGTTTAAGAGAAATGATTTGAACAAATAAAAAACTCACCATCAATATTAACCACTTCACCGGGATGACAAATTACGATTAAGCTCCAGTGAAACCTGTCATCATAGTCAAAATTTAATTCCAATCAGATCATCAATACAAATACAAACAATACAGAAAAATAAAAGTTTGATAGTCTCTTACTTGAAGTTCACAGGTATGAAAATATAATCCTTTTCAAACAAATTTACTTTTCTTGTCCATTTACGAACACGTAGAAATGCTGCTTTTCCATCACAAGCATTGGATGGATTTTTGTCCATATCAGCCAGCTTTCGAAAGAAAAAACTATTGAAAAAATGGAACCTAGACTTTTTCTTCTTTTCAATCTTATTCTTCAGATATCTGCCAAAATTAAGATTTTTGAAACTGTTATATCCATTTTGTACAAGTTACAAACAATGCATATCAGAATCCATATTGTTTTCTGTTTTTATTTGTTGCATGTTTAACATTATCACACTAATGAAATTCCTTTTTAACATTTTCTCTCTAAGTGCACAAATATGGCTGTAATTTTTTATCTCTAAAACTCATTTATGAGAATCATATGAATCAATGCATATACTTTAAACAAAGTAAAAGATATATACTGAAACAACAAAGGAGAAAAGATGAATGTTCCATGGTTCACACACAGTAATTGATATAAGAACTAAATGCAACTAAAAAAGACAGAACAGAAGTGGAAAAAATTTGAGCAAAAATGCAGGTTAAAAAATGTAACTTGTAGAAGGAAAACATGCATATAAAAACGTTAACTTACTGAATATAAAAATCAATAATGGTGTCATTTATATAGGTAGCTGGTTGTAATAGACCAATATCTCTCATAGTGAGAGTAACAGCATCTGGGTCCCCTCTTGGATATACAAGTTCTTTAAAAGGCTCCTTGAAACTGTCCAAATATGAAATGCCAGAATTAGCCACAGCTCCATCCCAAAATGTCCAGGGGAACTCAGTAGAACAACTTGATGGAGTATTCTCATTCACAATTTTTTCCAATGTGCTCACACCCATATCCAAATTAAAGTTACCACCAACTCCATCAACATCTTTATTGACCTTGTTTACTCGGGAAACTGTAAACGTAATAAGTAACTTGGCTTAAAGAGAAGCAATTATCATAGAAACCATAACAGAATTGAAATGTCAAATTTTTATTGAAGAGAAAACAACGAGGTAGGATTTATGACAAGAAAACATGCAAATTGAATTGGAAGTTATAATTTTCCTATAAAGTTCTTGCAATTATTTTATCATCAACTCATTACACATTCCCATCTTAAACTGCAAAAATAGTATTTTGATATAAAAATCAAATTTTTTTATATCTCTGCAATCACAACTCAACAAATCGTAATTTAAAAACATTGTTCTTACTTACAGAATTCAAAACATCAATAAATCATAAAATAGTATCATGAGGTTCTTGACCAACTACGTTCATCCTAAAAAGGAAATCAAGAAAGTTCCATAAAATCGTCTTACCGAAACTGAGAAACTCGTGAGATTGATGATTTGAATTGTCGAATACCTTTGTGGAATCGAGAGATTCCAAAACCGTATACGGCAAGGAGTTCATTGTTCTGTGACTTGGGCAAGCTGGAGGGAAGAAACTCAGTGTATCGAGCGCGAAAACGAAGAGTGACGAATGGGTTTCAAAGTGTTTTCTTTTTCTTGGTTTGACTTTAATTCAAGTACAACCGTGTTATTAAATACCTTTACTATCCGAAAAAAACAAAAATATCTTTATATTAATTAAAAAAAATCTTTTTTTATATATTTTTAGTGCCAACACATTTTCATTGGTATAGCTTTTAATAGTGACAACACATTTCCATTTCCATTAGTTATAAATATTTTTTTTTTATTAATAATTTAGAAATCAAATGTATATTTAGGAATCAAAATAAAATAAATGTTGCTTGCTATATAAAGATTTGAAAACTAACATAAAAATCTTACAAGCATATCATATCAACCAATAGTAAATCATTTTCACCTTAATATACTTTAGTGTATTATCTAATAGTAAAAATAGTCAGATATATTTTTAGTCCTTACAAGTTTATGACTTTCAAGTTTAGCTCCTAAATAAAATTTATTCAATTTTAATCCCTATTTGATTATATAAGACTTTTTTGAGGAATTAAATGTATTTATTTTTTATAAAATATTTCAATAGAGGGACTAAAAGCGAAAAAAAATATTTTGGACTAAAAAATAGACCATTTTTTTTTTATAAAGACAAAAATAAAATTTTAATATTTTATAGGGACTAAAAAAAGTAGCATACCCTAAAAAACGGAGGAGGGTGCAAGACAAATACTCTAAATAATTTCAATCAAACTTTATACCAATCTCATTCAAAAGTAAGATCAACACCGAACAAATTACAATAACATATTAGAATATATAAAACACCACAAGCAACATACGACTACATGTTAGAGAGGTGGGTGCAAGACAAAACCTCTAAATAATTTCAATCAAGCCTTATACCAATCCCACCCAAAAGTAAGATCAACACTATACAAATTACAATAACATATTACAATATATAAAACTCCACAAGCAACATACGACTACATGTTACAGAGGTGGGCGCAAAACAAAACCTCTAAATAATTTCAATCAAGGCTTATAACAATCCCATCCAAAAGTAAGATCAACACTAAACAAATTACAATAACATATTACAATATATAAAACTCCACAAGCAACATACGACTACATGTTACTGACTCATACAAATTAGTTTAACAATAGTGTAGATGCAACTGCAATAAAACATAGACATAGTTACAAAAACACCAACACCAACACTAGGTTAGTCAACACAACATATCCTTTAATTTCAAGCAAAACTACCGGTACAATAAACATGCAAATCAAAATAAAATTCAATACTTTGGCAAACTTAATTTTCACATATTTTATATTGCAGTGTACATTTTATATTATATCATATATATATATATATATATAC
>JBBPBR010000005.1:40484088-40506781 GCA_037974775.1 Cicer pinnatifidum
AGCAAAAAAAAAGTTGTTTTGAACTAAAAAATTGAGAATTTTTTTATTGAGACCAAAATAATTTTTTATTATTTTATAGGGATTAAATATTTTTAGTAAAAAAGACTGTGTCGAACTAACATTTAAAACAGACATATAAAGTCATACATTACAAACTCAAAATATACTTAGAAAATTGTGTCCACTAAATTGTAAGATTCTATTTTCAACAACAAATAAATAAACAAATATGTAATCTAGTCTCATTACTTTGTTCAGTTCTTCCTGCAAAATTTATAAATAAAACAACAAATATGCACTACAGCTTCATTACTATATTTTCTTACATCTCTCAAAGCATAAGATATGTCAAAGGAAATAAATAAACAACTAGTACATTCAAATTCTCGAGGCAAAAAAAGCACAACACTAACACAAATAACACACTATTTAATCACAAAACAAGGTCCCTTAAGATTTGATTGAACACTATGCACAACACACAATTTTGAACTAAACTATGCAGTTAAAAAAATCCAAATAATTAGTAATAACTATCTTCTTCCATGCAAAATAATTTCAACCAAGACTTATACCAATCCCACCCAAAAGAAAGATTAGCACATAAAAAATTATAATAACACATTGAAATATGTAAAACTCCACAAGCAACATAAAACTATAAAACTACATGCCAGTGACTCATACAAATTAGCATAATAATAGTGTAGATACAACTGCAAAAGAATATAGACGTAGTGTTAATTGACATGTTAATGTTTAACGTAAATTGTCTATTATTTCATTATTTATGTGTATCAGTGAAAATAAAATTTTTAAACTACACCTCTCCGTTTTAGAATTCATTGAGATTATCATCTCATCCTTTGTTTAGAAGTGGTTGATGCTTAGTTCCAACACCATAGGATAGCCCTGTTGAGACAAACTCCATATTTAAAGTTTTGATGAAAATAAACAAAGGTTAATTAACATAGTTAATTATGATTCTAAAATGTTATGTTAGTTTAACTTGTGTTTTTGAGTGAATTTAATTAAGAACATAATCAAGCAAAGCAGAAAAGACAGCAACAAGAACATTTTGCATTAAGACAGAGAATGATCTTTAGTTTCAAGAATGTTCATCATAGAAAATTGACCAATCATTTTCCACCTCTTTAACAAAGATTCTGCCTCGGAAATTTATTCAAATAGAATCAGTACATGGCAAGGAACAATTAGGATTCATCCGAGCTCAAAAAGGTTATCAGATCACTAAAATAAAAGGGGCTCAAAAGCAGTCAAAATAAAACAGTTTGAAACTCTAAAATCAAACTGCCAAGAAAGTTTGATCTATAAGACTTAGGCCTCCTTGATCATAATTTTGATATAAAGTCCAAACATACAATGAACATGCATTATTTGATTGATCTAATGGTTTGAATTGAGAAACATTTCAGGAACACATTCACACACTAAACACTTGGACAAAAACTTGGAACTCAAGCAATCAAGCACAAATGGATGATATACTACAAGGCTTGAAGAATGATGTACAAATGTGTCTAGTGTTAATAGTGTTCATTAGGTAGACTTAATCATAATGATTTCTCACATGATATCTGCTAATGAAATCCTAAAATAAGTTTTAATCAATCAAGTAATAAATCAACTGGTAAATCAATTGATAAATCAATTGAGCAATCCATTAGTTGACTCATAGAATAAAGATTTCATTAAGTAAATCGATTAGGAAATCAATTACTTAAAGATTTTTATTAAAACCTGTATTCTGTGATTCAGCAAATCAATTGGACAATTGATTGCAAATCGATTGAGTAATCAATTTTGTAAATCACAGAACCAAGATCTCACTGAGTTAATCGATTGGCAAATTGATTACGAAAATAATGTTTCATCAGACATGTGTTCTGTGATCAACACAATCGATTAGACAATCAATTGAAACAAGTTTCTTAAGTTGCAAGTTTTGCACCAATCGATTAAGCAATCGATTGAATGAATGAAATGGTTAATCATTTATCATAAACATATTACATAATCGATTGGCACATCGATTTTTATTAAAAAGCTAAGTCCCTGTAACAAGCCAAATCGATTGGCAAATCGATTGGAGGAAAACATTTGAGTCCCTGTGACCAGTGAAATCGATTGGAGTAAATGTTTAAGTTACAGGGAGAATTTTGCTCATTGCAAAATCGATTATGTAAGTCGACTGAATAATTGATTGTTTTGATCTCGTTGTTGGAACAAAACACCTATAATCGATTATTCAATCGATTCTGATATGAACTGAGTATCAGTTTCTGAAAAGTGCATTAAAAGAATCGATTAGCAAATCGATTAGTTCATATAGTTTAAAGATTCAAGAAAAACAAGATACGCGATAATCGATTGGGAAATCGATTAAGCTGGTTTTACACTTTAATATAATTGATTGGGAAATCGATTTATCTGTTGTTTTTCAGAAACTATATAAAGAATTTCAATCACAATTTTTCATAAAAAAAACACACACACACAGAAAAATTAAAATCACTTTTCTCATAAACTCAAAACTGAAATACACTCTGAAAAGATTGTCATAGCTCTCTAAAAATACATGGGCAAATAGTGAGTGAGGACTTCTATTGTGATTGAGTTAATCTTCTTGGTCTTCTTTTATCTCTTTTGTAAGAACAATTATCTGTAACTGAAAGTCTGGAAATCCAGTAGTATAAATTGGTGGCTATCTTTGTTGGTGCTTGTGTTCATCAAGAAGAAGTCTCAACTTGATCTCATGAGGGTTTAGCGAGTAGCTCTTAGGGATAAGTTGGTGTTGTAATAGAATTGGGGTTGAGTTGGATGGACAGGAGGTGATGCTGGAAAGTCTGTAAAAAGTACTCTAATCAATTCTAGTGAAAGGCTGAAATCTGTTGTAGATTTCAGGACTGGATGTAGGTTATCAAACTGATAGTCGAACCAGTATAAAATCCTGGTGCATTATTTCCTTTCTCTCTTCTCTTTATATTGATCTTGAATATTTGTTCTTGAATGTTTGTATGTGAATTTATGTCTTGATTAATGTTTTGAATAAGGATTGTATATGTCTGCTTATCTTGAATATACATGTGTATGTGAATCTTTGTCTTGTTAAGTTTTTGAATCTATAACTGTTGAATTGGAATAATATTGATCACGTTGGTTTCGATATTAATTTCAATACTTAGAAACTGTCATTGTTAACTTGGTTAATAATCTTGTAAAAATTAGTGAAGTCATTTCACATAATAATTTTTAATAACAGAGGTCATATAAACCAACAATTGGCATCAAGAGCCTGTTCTTTTAGAAAAATTCTTAAAAGTAAATGACCTATGTAGAATTCTTGGGAGAAGGTGCATCCTTGGCTAGGCCCCATGAATTTAATGGGGCTGCCTACATGTATTGGAAACAAAGAATGTTAATTTTTCTAGAAGCTAGTGGTATTGATATTCTAGATGCTGTAGAAAATGGACCCTATGTGCCAAGAATAGCTGGCACTGGTGAATCACAAATCTTGAAACCCATATCTGACTGGTCTGATGATGACAAAAAGAAGGTAGGCTATAATGCAAAAGCTAAGAACATTATAACCTCTGCTTTAACTTTTGACGAATTTTTCAGGGTGTCTAACTGCAAAACTGCAAAGGAGGTGTGGGACACACTCCAAGAAACCCATGAGGGTACAATAGATGTAAAAAGGGCCCGAATCAACACGCTAATGCATGAGTATGAGCTTTTCAACATGAAGAAAGAAGAGTCAATAAATGACCTACAGACAAGATTCACTCATGTAGTCAACAACCTAAATGCTCTTGGTAAAGTGATAGACAATGAGCAACAGATCAGCAAAGTGATGAGGTGCTTGACCAGAGAGTGGCAGCCAAAGATCACTGCCATAGCAGAATCAAAAGACCTTGCTAGCATGACAATTGCCACACTATTTGGAAAAGTAAGAGAACATGAGATGGAACTGCACAGGCTGAGTGAGGCTGAGCAAATTGATAGAAAAAGAAAAGGACTGTCTCTGAAGGTTCAAACTCACAAAACAAAATCTGAACCAGATACATGCTCTAAGGATTCTGAAAGTGCTAATGAAGAACCAGAAATTGGATTAATGGTCAGAAAATTCAAAAAGTTTCTGAAAAAGAAAGAAAATCAGTCAAGAAAACCAACAAATTCAAAGACAAATGACAGCAATATAACCTGCTTTGAGTGTGGGAAAACAGGACACATAAAATTTGATTGCATCCAATTGCAAAATAGAAATAAGACTATAAAAGCTAAAGGCAAAGAACCACAATCTACAAAATCTAGAAAAGCCTACATTGCCTGAAATGATAATGATGATGAATCCTCTGCATCTTCAGAAGAAGAAGAAGCTAATCTTTGTCTAATGGCCAACATAGATTCAGATTCTGATAGTGAGGTAAGTTCTACATCTAATCCTTCTTATGATGAATTACATGACGCATTTAATGAACTGCATGACGAATATGTTAATGTAATCAAACAGTTAATTAACACTAAGAAAATGCTTGAAAAACAGTGCATGATTTATGAAGAGATTAAACATGAACATGAGTCTCTTAAAGACATAAATGAAACTTTGAAAAAGGAAGCTTATGTACTACAATGTGACTTAGAAAAGTTTAATAGTGGTAAAGACAACTTAAATATGCTTCTTGGAAACCAAAGAAATCATAATGAAAAATCTGGAATTGGTTATAGACCAAATGGGAATGTTAAAAAGAATCACTATAATAAAGGTGGAATTGGCTATAAACCAAACAGGAATGCTAAACATAATCAGAATTTTGTTAGATCAAAGCATATGCATGATGTCTTCTTTAAACCAAATCTAAGTTCATCCTCTACTGTTTCATGTCACTTTTGCTATAAAAAGGGACATATTGCTTTTAATTGTAAACTAAAAAAACTTGCTAATAAAGGATGGAAACAACTTTGGATAGTAAAGAAATCTATGCTTAAAACTAACCCTCAAGGACCCAATTTAAATATGGTGACAACAACAAAGGTAAAATATGTGGTGTTGGAGACATAGGAAGCGAATCAACAGTAGTCATCAACAATGTCCTATATGTAGAAGGTTTGAAACATAATTTGCTTAGTATTAGTCAGCTCTGTGATAAAGGATTTCAGGTATGTTTTACATCTCAGTCTTGTATACTTGAGCACAAGGAGAATAAAGGCATAAAACTGGTAGGTGAAAGAGTAAATAACATATACATGCTTGATTTTAATGCTTTGCCTGCTAGTACTATTTGTTGTTTATTATCCAATTCTGATGAAAACTGGTTGTGGCATAAGAGAGTAGCTCATATACATATAGATCACCTTAACAAACTAGTTAGTAGACAATTAGTTTTAGGACCCCCAAACAGAAAGTTCACTAAGGATAAGTTGTGTGACTCCTGTGAGAAAAGCAAGCTAGTTAAGTCATCATTTCCCCCCAATAGATTTAGTTCAAACCAATAAGGTTTTACAATTAATACATATGGATCTGTTTGGTCCATCTCAAGTTAAAATATTTGGAGGAAACTTGTATGTTTATGTGTTAGTAGATGATTACTCTAGGTATACTTGGACATTTTTTCTGACTCACAAGAGTGAGGTCTTCTCTATTTTCAAAAGATTTGCAAATTTAGTTCAAAATGAGAAGAACCAGAAAATAATCTCCATCAAAAGTGATCATGGTGGAGAATTCCAGAATGAATCCTTTAATAACTACTGTGAACAAAATGGAATTCACCATATGTATTCAACCCCAAGAACTCCACAACAAAATGGAGTTGTAGAAAGGAAGAATAGATCTCTAGAAGAACTAGCTAGAACTATGATTAAAGACTCAAATCTTCCTAAATATTTTTGGGCTGATGCAATAAGCACAGCCACACATGTAGTTAATAGAGTTCTAATTAGGCCTATACTTAGAAAAACTCCCTATGAGTTATACAAGGGTAGAAAACCAAACATTTCTTACTTTAGAGTCTTTGGATGCAAATGCTTTGTATTGAATAATGGAAAAGAGCATATAGGAAAGTTTGACTCTAAGGCAGATGAGGGAATCTTTCTAGGATATTCACAATCTAGTAAGGCCTATAGGATCTACAATAAAAGAACTAAAACTATAGAGGAATCTGTTCATGTAAAATTTGATGAAATGTTTGCTGAAAACTTGAACAACACCCCTCCTATAGTTGGTGATTCTTTGGATGAAATTGTAGAATCTGATCCAACAGAACCTAATGAAGCAGTACCTCCAACTAACCTTGATTGTATTGAACCTATAAGGGAAGATGACTTACCTAAGGAATGGAAGTTTAACAAAAACCATCCCATTGACAACATAATAGGAGAAATCTCTAAAGGAGTTGCTACTAGAAAATCATTTCATTAGGGATCAATATCAAAATGGTAATATCATGCTTGAATACATTAATACTTCTGATCAATTAGCTGATATTTTTACCAAAGCTATACCCAAAGAAAGTTTCTTCTATATTAGAATGAAACTTGGAATTATAGATCAAACTGAAATATGATCCCTGTGAAAAATTGATTGAGACATCGATTATCCTGAGACATACTAGGAAATCAGCATTGCAAAATCGATTTCATAATCAATTTATGCTTCACAGTGTCTGAATTGTCTATTCAGGAAACGCGAAAATCGATTGCATAATCGATTTGTACACCCAGACATCAGTAAAGGCTAAAGTAGTCATCAAATCAATCGAATGGTAAATCGATTGAAGTATTGAAAAATGGTTTAAAGAATCGATTGAGTAATCGATTTATTTTCCCAGACATCAAAGATGTGAGAAAATTTCCAAACTCCAGCCCGAGCATCGATTGGGTAATCGATTGTGTCACATTTTAAGTTGATTTGAAAGTCGATGCTGATATGAGAAGTTTTCTGAACTGATATGGAAATTGATTTGAACATCGATTCATTCATTAAAGAAATCGATTTGGGAATCAATTTGAAATATGACAGTTGCAAAATTTTACTAGCCGTTGGAGGCAATGATGACAGTCGTTTTCACTCCCCCCCCAGTAACAGTAACCTAATCGATTGACCAATCGACGTACGTGTGCGAATACTTATAAAAATTCGATAGCCAAATCGATTCTGAACACACTACTTAAAACCCTAAATCGATTTCGCAACACATTTTCTTCCTAAATCTTATGGCTAGAGTGAAACAAACTAGTTACAAATCACCATCTTCTTCATCCTCAAGTGGAAGAACCCCCTCCCCTCCACCCACTTCAAAAAGAGTATCTATCCCAACCCATAAAATAATGGCAAAGGACAAAGGGAAAGCTATTGCCATTGATCAAGGAAAAACAAAGAAAAGGAAGGAGCCTCAAACTGAAAAACTCATGGCTGATGCAATGAAAGAGCCAACACAGAAGAAGAAGAAACCCATTTCTTCTCCTCAACCCAAAAAGCCTCAATCTTCTAAAGGTAAACCTGAGGAATTTGCTCTATCTTCTGCTTTTCTAAAAAGAAAAATCCATGAGGCAAGGACTCTGGATTTTGCTTACTTTGATTCAAATGGCTTCACGTTCCAAAACCACCTCAGATTTCATGGTTTGGTGGATTTTCTTTCCTGCTCCCTCGACACCTATCCAAAACTGATTAAAGCTTTCTGCTCAAACTTCAAACTCACAAACACTGGTTTTGAGTCTAAAGTTAAAGGGAAGAAAATGTCTATGTCCTTTGAAGAGTTCTCCAATCTGACAGGACTGCCCTTTTATGGAGAATCTATTGATGGTAGGACTGATCCTGATTGTGCTGGTGATGAATGGGAATCATTAGTAGACAGGCACACAGCAATTCAAGACCTGATGATCGAAGGATTTGTGGAACAGATATCTCTCCCAATCGGTCAAATGAAGGTCCAACATCGAATGCTAATGTATGTGCTGACAAGGATGTTGGTACCTAGATCAGGCAATCATGTTGTTGTGCAAAAGCTGGATATAACTCTGCTATGGGGACTATACAAGGAGCTCAAGATGAGCTGGGCTTGGATCATGCTGAGGAACATGTTAGAATCAGCACAAGGAAAGTTGTTGCTTCCCTACCCCCAACTAATAACCAAGATTCTGAGACATTTTAAAATTTCTTTTGTCAATGAAGAATTAACCAAAACCACTCTAATTTTTGGTGAATCAATTGTAAATCAGATGCAATTGAAAAGGATTAATGGTGTTTGGACGAGAGCTCAACCAAATGCTGAACAACCCGAGCCAGCTAAAAACCAATTTGTGGTTTTAGCTAAGTTGCTAGAATTTATAGAGTCTCAAGCTGCCCACAATGCTAGGGTGGAAGCCGCTTTTAGGAAACTCCAAACATCTCTCAACTCAGTTGTTCAAGATGTAGATGCTATCCGAAGCCATCTGGGTCTCAAGATGTCTTTTGAAGACATAGCTGACATTGGCAATCAGGCAGTTGAAGAAACAAATCCTATTAACCTAGATAGTTCTGAACCTCATGGTGAGGAGACACTTGTTGAGACTAATACAACAGTCTCTACCTCTCCCACTGGTGATAATGAGGAACAGCCCTAGATTAGCTATTTAGGATTTTGTTTTCTTTGGTGTTTTTGCAATGTTTCTGTGTTTTCAATGTATATCTTGCAATTGTATTGTCTTTTTGAATATATGACAAAAGGCGGAGAATTTGATCCAATTTAACTGTGTTTAATAGTGCTCTAATCTATTGTTTTGTGCTCCAATCACTTGTGCTCACTTGTACTCTGATACTAAAATGTGAATGAATTTAAATTTGTGCAAATTTGTGCTCTGATACATTGTGCTGGTGATGTACTTCAAATTGTAAATTGTCAATTTGTTCTGAATGCTCTGATACTGAAATCTGCAATTTGTATTTGTACTCTGATACTAAAATGCAAATTTATGCTTTGATAATGAAATCTGAATGATCTGATACATTGAATGCTGTAATGCATTATGCTGATGTTGTGCTTTAAACTGCAAAATTGTGTTTATGTGATCTAATTCTGTGATCTGATGAATGCTCTGATACACAATTTGCATGAACACTCTGATATACCAATTTTAAATAAAGTTGAATAAAGTGTACTCTTATGTGCTCTATTACCAAACTTAAATGATTTCAAATTGGATGCTCTGAAACTATGCTCTGATTACTATGATATCAAACTTGAATATGTGCTCTGATATCAAACTTAGAATAAATTATGAAGTCTGTAATTCAGGGGGAGCTTTTAAATAATAGTTATTATAATGTTATAAACTCAAAGTTAAATTGTATGTTTTTCATTTAATCAAAAAGAGGGAGATGGTAAGACATAGGCCTCCTTGATCATAATTTTGATATAAAGTCCAAACATACAATGAACATGCATTATTTGATTGATCTAATGGTTTGAATTGAGAAACATTTCAGGAACACATTCACACGCTAAACACTTGGACAAAAACTTGGAACTCAAGCAATCAAGCACAAATGGATGATATACTACAAGGCTTGAAGAATGATGTACAAATGTGTCTAGTGTTAATAGTGTTCATTAGGTAGACTTAATCATAATGATTTCTCACATGATATTTGCCAATGAAATCATAAAATAAGTTTTAATCAATCAAGTAATAAATCAACTGGTAAATCAATTGATAAATAAATTGAGCAATCGATTAGTTGACTCACAGAATAAAGATTTCGTTAAGTAAATCGATTCGAAAATCGATTACTTAAAGATTTTTATTAAAACCTGTATTATGTGATTAAGCAAATCAATTGGACAATTTATTTGCAAATCGATTGAGTAATCGATTTTGTAAATCACATAACCAAGATCTCACTAAGTTAATCGATTGGCAAATCGATTACGAAAATAATGTTTCATCAGATATGTGTTTTATGATCAACACAATCGATTAGACAATTAATTGAAACAAGTTTCTTAAGTTGCAAGTTTTGAACCAATCGATTAAGCAATCGATTGAATGAATGAACTGGTTAATCATTTACCAGAAACATATTACATAATCGATTGGCACATCGATTTTTATTAAAAAGCTAAGTCCCTGTAACAAGCCAAATCGATTGGCAAATCGATTGGAGGAAAACATCTGAGTCCCTGTGACCGGTGAAATCGATTGGTAAATCGATTGGAGTAAATGTTTAAGTTACAGGGAGAATTTAGCTCATTGCAAAATCGATTATGTAAGTCGAATGGATAATCGATTGTTTTGATCTCGTTGTTGGAACAAAACACTTATAATCGATTATTCAATCGATTCTGATATGAACTGAGTATCAGTTTCGAAAAAGTGCATTAAAAGAATCGATTAGCAAATCGATTAGTTCATATTGTTTCAATATTCAAGAAAAACAAGATACGCGATAATCGATTGGGAAATCGATTAAGCTGGTTTTACACTTTAATATAATTGATTGGGAAATCGATTTATCTGTTGTTTTTCAGAAACTATATAAACAATTTCAATCACAATTTTTCATTAAAAAAACACACACACATAGAAAAATTACAATCACTTTTCTCACAAACTCAAAACTGAAATACACTCTGAAAAGATTGTCATAGCTCTCTAAAAATACATTGGCAAATAGTGTGTGAGGACTTCTATTGTGATTGAGTCAATCTTCTTGGTCTTCTTTTATCTCTTTTGTAAGAACAATTATCTGTAACTGAAAGTCTGGAAATCCAGTAGTATAAACTGGTGGCTATCTTTGTTGGTGCTTGTGTTCATCAAGAAGAAGTCTCAACTTGATCTCGTGAGGGTTTGGCGAGTAGCTCTTAGGGATAAGTTGGTGTTGTAATAGAATTGGGGTTGAGTTGGATGGATAGGCGGTGATGCTGGAAAGTCTGTAAAAAGTACTCTAATCAATTCTAGTGAAAGGTTGAAATCTGTTGTAGATTTCAGGACTGGATGTAGGTTATCAAACTGATAGTCGAACCAGTATAAAATCCTGGTGCATTATTTCCTTTCTCTCTTCTCTTTATATTGATCTTGAATATTAGTTCTTGAATGTTTGTATGTGAATTTATGTCTTGATTAATCTTTTGAATAAGGATTGTATCTGTGTGCTTATCTTGAATATACATGTGTGTGTGAATATTTGTCTTGTTAAGTTTTTGAATCTATAACTGTTGAATTGGAATAATATTGATCACGTTGTTTTCGATATTAATTTCAATACTTAGAAACTGTCATTGTTAACTTGGTTAATAATCTTGTAAAAATTAGTGAAGTCATTTCACATAATAATTTTTAATAACAGAGGTCATATAAATCAACACGATCAACCTTGATATATGATAAGACTTTACAAAGGACATTCAAAATGATCAAAACAGGAACTCCAAATTGATCATCAAATCTCCAGAAAGATCAAAATGACAGATCTAAATTGATAATCAATCTCCGATTTCTGTATAACTCCAACAGCAGTTTGTTCTCTTCTGCAATGGCTTATATTCTTTCTCCAAACTTCTTTTGGCTACATTGAAGACTCAAGATCGAAACTGTATCTTCCAATATTAAGGGAGAAACTTCAAAGGCTTTTTAACTAGAAGACAAAACTGATTTAAAAGCTGTAATAGAATAGTCAAAGCAGTTTTAAATCAATTCAAGGCTGAATTATTTTTATTCTGAAATATTGGTTTCAGTCAAAAATACAGAGCACTACCGGCAGCTCTTTTTGACCTTCATTAAATGCTTCTAAAGCCTATAAATAGAAGGCCAATATCCAGGAATACAACAAGAAATTCAAGTGTTGTAAAATCCCACAAATCAATCACATACACAAACTTGAAGTTCTCAAATTTCGCAAAGAAGAAGTAGTTCTAAATTCTCATATCAGATTGCTTAATTATTACTGAATTCTTTGTAAAGAATCAAATCTCAAACAAGAGTTGAGATATCTCAGATTCTGTCAAAAAACAATCTTATTGTAAAAACTCAAACTATAAGAGTTTCTTTATAGTTTGTTTAGATTGTATTGAATCCTATCAAAGTTAGATAGGTGTTGTTGTTACTTTATGGGTGGAAAGTAATAGAGATTGAAACAGATCAAGGTTGATCCAGACTAGGTGCTGTAAAATCAAGAAGGTTCTTTGTTTTAAACACTTAGTGGAAAATCTCATAGTGTGAGGACTGGACGTAACCCAAGTTGGGTGAACCAGGATATATCTTTGTGTGGTATTCTCTATCCTATCTCTTTATTTGTTAACCTTAATTGATTAACTAAGATAAACCACAAACTGATTTTTTGTTTTAATCTAATCAAGGAATAATATCTATTTTATAATAAAAACCAAGAACATTCTCCGTTTTCTGTTTTCATAACCAAGATCAATCTTGAGTTATTTTCTCAAGTTTTTAACAGGAATTTTTAATAGGTACATTTACAATTCAAACCCTCCTTCCTTGTAAATCGATATTGTTACTTCAATTGGTATCAGAGCTCGATCTCTACAAATTTCAAAAGCACCTAAAAAGTGCTAGAGAAAAGATCTAAAAGAATATCGAAAGCAAAATACATTGTTGAAGGAAGATCCTAAAACAGACCACCATTCTTTGATGGATTGGATTACTACTTTTGGAAAAACAAAATGCAACTGTTTCTAAAGTCTCAAGACACATGAATGTGGCACATCATTACAGATGGAGACTTCACACCAAGGGTTGACCAAGATGACTCAAACTCTGCCATAAAGAAAGAAACAGACTGGACAGCCGATGATAAAACTAAGGTACTTTTAAATTCTAAAGCTCAATTATTCTTATCATGTGCTTTAAGCAGGGAAGAAAGTGAAAGAGTAGATGAATGCACAACTGCAAAAGAAGTCTGGGACACACTACAAACTCATCATGAAGGAACAAGCCATGTCAAAGAAACAAGAATAGACATTGGTATAAGGAAATTCGAATTGTTCGAAATGCAAGAAGGAGAAACTATTGATGAAATGTACTCAAGATTTACAACAATAGTAAACGAAATGCGTTCCCTTGGAAAAGCTTACACAATACAAGAAAGAGTAAGAAAGATCATGAGGTGCCTTCCAATTATATGGAGACCAATGATAACAGCTATAAGTCAAGCCAAGAACTTTGAGTCACTGCCTCTAGAAGAATTAATTGGAACATTAAGAGCACATGAAGTATTGTTACAAGAAGACAAACCAATCAAGAAAGGAAAGGCAACAGCACTAAAAGTTTCCCAAGAAAAAATCACAGCACAATTAGAGGAAGAACCAGAAGAAAATGAACAAGAAGATGCTGATGAAATTGCTCTTCTCACCAGAAGAATAAAGAGAATGATGAGAAGAAGAGATCAAATCAAAAAGAGATTTTAAAACAAAATTCCCAAAACAGAGTTTGACAAAAGTCAAGTCACATGCTTTGGATGCAACAAATTAGGACATTACAAAGCAGAATGTCCCTCAAACAGAAATCCACCAAAACGGTTTCCTTTCAAAAAGAAATCAATGATGGCAACATGGGACGCTTAATGGCAAAAACAGAGGAAGAAGAGGTAATAAGTTCTGAACCTTGTCATTTATGTGAAAAAATAGGAAAAGAATTTGATAACTTGTTAAATGACTCAAATCTCCTTATTCAAAAATGTAGTTCCTTAAAAGAACAATTTTAAAAAGAAAAAGAAGAAAGTCAAGCTAAAAATAACATGCTAAAAAAAACCATTCAAGAGTTGAAAGAAACAGAAAAGCAGATTTTTGAAAATCAAGAAAGTCAAAAACGTTCTGCACTACAAACAGAGAACGTTCGACTGAAAAATGAAAATGAACTTCTCAAAACAGATTTATTAAATTTCACTAAAGCCACTAAAACCTTTCATAACATCATGGGATCTCAAATAGGAATTTTTGATAAAGCTGACCTTGGTTTCAATCAAACCCAAAAAACCAAGCTATATGAAAATTTCTTTGTCCTAGAAAGAAAGGAAGAAAAAAGCAAAACTAGATGCTCATATTGTAAAAAACTTGGACATCTGGAATTTGTTTGCTATTTTAGAAAAAGAGATGAAAAGATTGAAAGGAAAAAGGAAATTGAAAGAGGAAATCATTCTGTTAAAGCAGTTTTGAAAAAACTGCAAAAAGGAGATCGATCTCCAGAATGTTTCCTAAATGGAGAAAGTTCCAAAACAAAAGTTGAACCTCCTCCAGAAAAAGTGAATAAAGGAGAACAATATGGAAACTCTTTCAAACCAAAGTTTAAACCTTCTGAAACCCAGATTGTTAAATCTATTTCATAATCAACAACTAAATACTCAGCTAGTTTCAAATATAAAGGAATGATATACCATTCTAAAGAAAAAGGAAATGTCAAAACTAACTCTCAAGGACCCAAAACAAAGTGGGTACCTAAGGCTGAAATAATATCATATGCAGGTTGGTTTTCCAAATATAAAGAGAAAGCCTTGGTTCTTGGACAATGGTTGTTCAAGACACATGACAGGAGATAAAAACTGCTTCATAAGATTCATCAAGAAGGATGGAGGATCCGTCACTTTTGGTAATGACAATCAAGCTCAGATTAAAGGTAATGGAACCATTGGTAAGACAAACTCTGCTCAAATAAATGATGTTCAATATGTGGAAGGTTTAAAACACAACCTGTTAAGCATAAGTCAGCTATGTGACAATGGATGTGAAGTCATTTTCAAACCAAAGGTATGTGAAATCAGGAAAACTAAAACTGGAGAAATTCTATTTTCTGGAAATCGGAAGAAAAATTTATATGTTTTATATCTTGAAGAACTACCTGATGAATCATGCTTTATATCAATCAATAAAGATAAATGGATTTTTGCATAAAAGGGTTGGGCATATCAGTATGAAAACCATTTCAAAAATTTCCAAACTAGATCTTGTTAGAGGATTACCAAAACATAACTTTGAAAAAAATAAAATATGTGAAGCATGTGCAAAAGGTAAACAAGTCAAAAGTAGCTTTCACTCAAAATATTTTTTAACAACAAATAGAACTCTTGAACTACTTCACATAGATCTCTTTGGGACAGTCAAAACAACAAGTCTAGGAGGAATGAAATATGGTTTTGTTATTGTTGATGACTTTTCAAGATTTACGTGGGTTCTATTTTTAAAACAAAAAGATGATGTTTTTGAAGCATTCAAAACATTATGTAAAAAGGTTCAAAATGAAAAAGAATCCAACATCATTTCTTTAAGAAGTGATCATGGAGGAGAATTCATAAATGCTTCGTTTAAAACTTTTTTTGATATACTTGGCATCTCTTACAATCTCTCATGTGCAAGAACTCCACAACAAAATGGAGTTGTTGAACGAAAAAATAGAACACTACAAGAAATGGAAAGAACTATTTTAGAAGAATCAAATGTTGAAAGATATTTTTGGGCTGAAGCCATAAACACATCTTGCTATATTCTAAACCGTGTATCTATCAGAAATATCATCAACAAAACCCCATATGAAATCTGGAAAAATAGAAAACCAAACATCTCTTACTTTCACATTTTTGGTTGTTACTGTTACATTTTAAAGATTTACGTGGGTTCTATTTTTAAAACAAAAAGATGATGTTTTTGAAGCATTCAAAACATTATGTAAAAAGGTTCAAAATGAAAAAGAATCCAACATCATTTCTTTAAGAAGTGATCATGGAGGAGAATTCATAAATGCTTCGTTTAAAACTTTTTTTGATGAACTTGGCATCTCTTACAATCTCTCATGTGCAAGAACTCCACAACAAAATGGAGTTGTTGAACGAAAAAATAGAACACTACAAGAAATGGAAAGAACTATTTTAGAAGAATCAAATGTTGAAAGATATTTTTGGGCTGAAGCCATAAACACATCTTGCTATATTCTAAACCGTGTATCTATCAGAAATATCATCAACAAAACCCCATATGAAATCTGGAAAAATAGAAAACCAAACATCTCTTACTTTCACATTTTTGGTTGTTACTGTTACATTTTAAACAACAAAGATCTTATTGGGAAATTTTATGCAAAATCTAATAAAGCAATCTTTCTTGGATACTCAACCGATTCTAAAGGTTAGGTAGTGTTTAGTTTAAGAACTAATGTTGTTGAAATAAGTATGCACATATTATTTGATGAGTTTGATGACTTAGATATAAGTAAAAAGGATGAGGAAGAAGAAACTCCAATCGAAACACGGCAACAAAATAGTTTGCAGAAAACAGAGATTGATAAACAATCTTCGTTTCATTCTCCACCAAAAAGCTGGAAAACGATTGAAGATCATCCTCAAACCCAAATCAATGGAGACACGGCTAATGGGATTAGAACTAGAAAATCATTCAAGAATGATGAAAACAACATGGCAATGATATCTAATATCGAACCAAAATCAATCAAAGAAGAAATTACTGATCAATCTTGGATAAATGCTGTAAGACCCTAAATTTTCTAAATTATAATTTATACGATTTTAGGAATTTTTGCCTTAAATCGCTTAGGCGTTTAGCCCAAGTGAATTTTATTTTGAGAATTAAATATCAAAAATATATTTTATTAGAGTTAATAATATATTTAATATTTATATATATTTTAATATATATATATATATATATATATATATTGAGACCCGATTAAGATTATTTGTCGAAGAATAATTTAATTATGATACGAAAAATTTAATATCGGACAGTTTTTTAAAAAAATTCACTTATTGTTGAGAAACTCATCTGTCAATTGAGTTGCGGCGATAGTAGATATTTTTTTGAAAAAGCAATTTGAGAAGTGATGTGTAATGATGCTTTATTTTTAATATTTGTGTTGGTGGGTTACAAAAATATACACACACAAATCCTCACTTTTCTTTGACTTATAAGCTCACTTTTGAGAAGTGACAGAAGAGAAAGTTGCTCATTGCCACGCTACAATGCTAGTGAGCTAGTTTTCGAAGCGGCGACACGAACGAAAATTTTACCAGAATTAATCGTGGTGCCGTAATCGCTTGTTAAAGCTACAATGGAGGTAAGGGCTCCTTCCAAACTTTTAGTTTGCATTTAGGACATTATTTGTGATTTTGTGGAAAAAAATTTGATGTATTTGATGTGTGAATTTGTAGAAAATGAATTTAATTCAATTATGTGTGATTTAGTGGAATTTAAATTTGAGGTGTGGTTTGTGGTAATCCATATTTGATGTAATTTTTATGTTCATAATTATTATTATGAATTATTGAGATGTGATTATTTGCGGATTTTTTGGAAAATGAATTGATGACATTTGGTGGGTTATGTGTAAAAATGTGGAGTTTTGAAATTAGGTGAGTTATGTTTGAATTGTTTGAAATTTAATTGAGGTGCTATATGTGTGTTGTGGAATTGAATTGATTGTTGTTGGTGTGAATTGGCAGTAATTAAATTTGATGTTTTTAGTTAAGTAATGAGTTATTTTCAAATAAATGAGTTTGAACTAAAATTGAACTTTTCAAAAAAATTAGAGTTGTTAAAGTTGTGAAAAAGTTCAACTTTTAACTAAGTTAAAGAGTTTGAGCAAAAAGATAGATTGAAATTAAAAATGGTTAGAGTTTAAAATGTTACTCTTTTAATTACTCTTGGACTGAGTTTAAAAAAAAGTTTAGAGTATTTTATTAACTAAAAAATTTCGATGCTTTAATAGTCGAGTGTGTGTATGTGAAATTTGGACAATATTTATTTTTAACTAAATAATATAGACTATTTGATTTTAAAAGTTTGGTGTATGAGAAAGATTTAATTTTGAGAATTTTATTGTGATTGGATTAATTTTATTGTGAACAAATTGTTATAAATATTTATGTTTATGTAGTTAGCTCTTTGAGTCTCGAAAAGGAATCGAGACCATAGGCATCGAGTTAGCGGTGGGGAGAACTTTGATATATTAATGTTGTTGTGGTGATTTATGGTTGAAAATTTTGGAGATTGAATATGGGTGATTAATGTTTGAAAATTGTGGTGGTTCATGTTTGGTGAAATTGATGTGTTCATAATTAATTTTATGAATTTTTGAGAAGTTTATGTGTGAATTGGTGAAAAATGAATTTAATTCAATTTATGTGTGGATTGGATTTGGAGATGTGATTTATGTGTATTTGTGGAAATTAAAATTAGTGTGAATAATTATGTTTGAGTATTCTCTGTGTTGTATCTGAAAAATCATTAGTGTTAAATGAGTATTAAAAATGGGGAATCTTTTAATAGCCACATTTATTTAATGACTGTGGTGAAAAGATTCAGAGTATGCTCATGCATTTCATAGTACATGGTGGCCGCGATGGGGCCATGGTGATAGTGGTGACCGTGATAGGCCACGGGATGATGTCATGTGAATTGTTGGTTCATCTTATCCTTGTGGGGATTGTCACGTCGTGCTGATCTGTGAGAGATTGCACTGTAGAATGTGTTGATCTGTGAGCGATTGCACACTAGAAAATCGTGTTGGTATGTGAGCGACTGCACTCTTGTATGTCGTGTTGATCTGTGAGAGATTGCACTCTAGAATGTGTTGATATGTGAGCGATTGCACTCTAGAAAATTGTGTTGGTCTATGAACGACTGAACTCTTGTATGTCGTGATGGTCTGTGAGGGACTGCACGCTAGTAAATCATGTTGATCCGTGAGTGATTGCACCTTGGTAATTTGTTCTGGTATGTGAGAGACTGTACAATTATGATTTACGCCCTTCGAGGAGGGTTTTGGTTAGGAATTCTAGAATCATGCATTTTGGCATATACACATTGCATTAGAGTGTTTGGCATGCGAGTTATGTTTGTTATGCTATGATGATTGTATATACATATTCGGTTGTTGTTGTGATTTGGCGTAATTGCATTGAGGTGTGAAGGTGGGTTGATTAAGTTTCGATGTACTTATGTGTTCATAATTGATGTTATGAATATTCGATGTGTGATTGAGGTGTAAATTTGTGGAGATTAATCTGGTGTTAATTATGTGTTCATAATTGATAATGTTAATATTTGAATTGTTAATTGATTTAGAGCCATTTTAGAACTGAAAATCGGCATTTTCTTAGTTGTATTCGGCTACGACAGTGTAGTGTGTCAAAATTTCTTTTTTCAAACATTGTTTATGCATTTTTGGACATATGATAACCCTTTCGAGGAGTATGCTAAGATGAAAGGTTATTTTGTGCATTTAAAATTTAAATGCTAAGTGATATTTGTTAATTTCGGTTGGTGACCCTTTACAATTATTGTGGAAATCAGGGCTTTGCCCTCAGATGAGAACCAGGATCGTCCTACCAGTTAGTACCCTGGAGATGGTCACGTAGTTAGACATACCTGACCGAAGTTGTGTCAAAAGGATCTCGCGTGGCGCGTGGAGATCACCCGAGTAGTATAGTGTTTGCAGCATGATCAGATTAGGTGATTGTATAAGGACTAGATGTCTTTCTTTTGTGATTGTATTTATTTCATTTTGGAAGATTGTATCGATGCTTAAATTTCCTGATGACTTTTCTTTTTATGGGTCCACGTTCCACTTTTTGATGTGACGTGGGGAAAGTAGAGATTCTTGGGACAGTGCTTTTATGCAGGTTTCTGATAGATCTCATAGCACCGACGTATTTTATGAGCTATGTCTAATAGATCTCATAGCCCCGACGTATTTTATATTTGGATATTTTGGTTTATCGCCTCAAAACTATTTCAATTTGTTATAATTATGATGTAATTAATTATGACAATTGTCGTTGTGCTACGCTTTGGTATTTTATTAGTTGATTTTTGGAAGGAAAAAAATACACTCGCGCTGTTAAAAATCGGAGTGTTACAAATGCCATGAAGGAAGAACTACTGCAGTTTGAGAAAAATGAAGTATGTACCCTTGTACAGGATGGATTTTCAGAAACAAACTAGATGAAGAAGGTAATGTTATCATAAACAAAGAAAGATTAGTACCTCAAGGTTACAATCAACAATAAGGTATAGATTATGATGAAACCTTTGCTCCAGTTGAAATGTTAGAAGCTATTCGAATACTTCTTGCATATGCATCTCATAAACTTATCAAATTGTTTTAAATGGATGTTAAAAATGCTTTCTTAAATAGGTTCTTAAATGAACAAGTAATTGTAAAACAACCCGCAGGTTTTGAAAGCCAATCAAAACCAAATCCTGTTTTTAAACTTACCAAAGCACTATATGGTTTAAAACAAGCACCAAGGGCTTGGTATGAACGATTGAGTTCATTCCTAATTAAAAATGGTTTTCAAAGAAAAAAATCGACACCACATTATTTAAGAAAATAGAGGGAAATGATTTACTCATCGTTCAAGTATATGTTGATGATGTCATTTTTGGATCAACAAATGAAAAAATGTGTGAAAGTTTTTCAAAACTTATGCAAAGTGAATTTGGAATGAGCATGATGGGAGAATTAAGGTACTTTCTTGGTTTACAAATTAAACAATATAAAAATGGCATTTTTATTTGTCAAGAAAAGTACATCAAAGATCTGTTGGTTAAATACAAAATGAATGAATCAAAAATCATGACCACTCCTATGCATCCATCTTCTTCATTAGAAAAATATGAAAATGGCAATTCTGTTTCTGAGAAAGAGTATCGAGGAATGATTGGCTCTCTGCTTTATTTAACTACTAGTAGGCCCGATATAGTGTTTGCAGTAGGATTATGTGCTCGATTTCAATCAGCACCAAAAGAATCCCATTTAACAACAGTAAAACGCATATTTAGATATCTTGTTGGAACCACTAATCTTCGTCTTTGGTATAGAAAGAGTTCGCATTTTGATAGTATAGCATACTGTGATGCTGACTATGCCGGAGATAAAATTGAAAGAAAAAGCACAAGTGGAGCATGTCAGTTCTTAGGCGAAGCATTAATCAGCTGGTCTTGCAGAAAACATAACACTATAGCCTTGTCAACAACAGAGGCCGAATATGTTTCAGCAGCAAACTGTTGTTCACAGGTTCTGTGGATTAAAAATCAACTTCAAGATTACTCTATAAGCTATTCCAGTATTCCAATTTATTGTGATAATACGAGTGCTATAAATTTGTCTAAAAATTCCATTCAACATTCTAGATCAACACATATTGAAATAAAACATCATTAATAAGTAAATATTGATGGCTAGATTACATAACTATGAATTTCATATTTATATAAAATTGTGTGCTTGATCATTAATATATTATTGATGATTAGATTTTATCTTGCTTAGCATAAACATTCTAGATTCGATTCATGTTTCTCAATATTAAATACAACTTATTCGTTTATTTAATTGTACTAAAATATGTGGTTTTCACTTTTCTTTCTCTCATTTTATTTTGTGATTTTGTCGTTTGAGTTTGACGTTATTGTGTTCGTCGTCTTAGTGCGACGCTTTTGTTTTTCGTCTCATTGTAATGTTTTTTTGCTTGTTTCAAGTTTACACATTATGTGTTTGTTGAAATGATTGTGATTAACTTTCTTAGTCGGTACCGTATTTTGAGTAAGAAACTTATCGATACTATCATCAATTTCAACATTCTCTCAGCCTTACGCATGTATTGTCAACACATGGTTGAATTGGTCATGTCAAAGACCTTCTATAGTCGATATGAGCGAACAACAACAACAAATCTAAAAATGATTTATATTCGGTACCGTATTTTGGTTAAGTAAGTTACCATTAACTTCTTAAATACGTAATGTATATTTTTCTTTTCTTGTTGATCACAAAATACAGATAAAAAATATTTAATCTATAATTAATTTAATTATATTATTCTCGTTATTTGAATGAAAATTATTCTCCTGTAAACAGAAATACAGCTTAATCCTCTAATAGAATTAAAAAAACTTCTGAGTATTTCATACGAATAAAAAATTACTTATTTCATAATATTATTATTTTAAATAAAATATCACTGAATGAATGTAAACAACTAAGATCCAGATGATATAGTAAAAATGTTGAATGAATGGAACATTTTAGGTCTATGATTTTAGGCTTTTTCTTTCAAAGAAACATGATTGAGAGGCTTTATCGAGATTACAATTAATGTCAATAATGATTGAGAGGCTTTCAAAGAAACATTTCCAATTGGACCGATAAGTCATAGCCTTCACCTATCCTTCATCGGATTATTTTCTTTTTGAAATTTGATTTCAATTAATGGTATAATTAGATTATGTCCCGCGTCGCACGAAAATTAATCAATTAATTTTATAAGATTTATAATTTTATGTATTATAAATATAGTTATTTTATAATATTATTTTATTGATTTATAATAATTAAGTATGATTAAGAAAATTAAAATGAGAGAAAATTATATTTAACATTAATTTTTTATTTTTTTGTTTGTAAAATTCGCATGAGAACTTATAATATTGGATGATTATTTTTCTCCTTGTACTTTGATTGTCAATTTGTTTTTAATATATAATGGTACTTGAATTTATTTGATTAAATAAAATATAAAATACAAACCCAAAAATAAGATGTAAAAAGTTAAAAATAAGATTGAATATTTAATATTTTTTATTTTAAAGAATGCTAATGTTGAATTATATTGTAGTATAGTCTAATTTTTTTTTTTTTGTTTTATTAGTATGATATTTTAATTGCGAACATG
>JBBPBR010000005.1:40506814-40526601 GCA_037974775.1 Cicer pinnatifidum
TTAAATATAATTTTAGGTATTTAATAGTTTTAACTAATTATGTGTGCAATTGAATTGTAGTTATGTTGATATGTACTAAAAATAAATTATATTGAAAACTAATTTAATTTTATGCAATACTTAATTTTTCATTTATATTTTAACATTCAAATTTTCATTATAATAAAGAAATTTAAAATCAATAGCATTCAATTACAATTAAATAATTTAATTGATGAAAGTTGAGTGTTAACATATTTTTTCAGAATACATGTATAGTAAACTTTTGTTCATTATCTTTTTTAATATATATATATATATATATATATATATATATATATATTATAATTTTAAATAAATTTTTGTATTCTAATAACAAAAATGGTACCTACACCCCTCACTTTACTACCCACACGTCTTATTTTTTAAAACACTAAATTACCCAAAATGCCCTTACCTATTTTTTGAATTTTTAACTCTAGTTTCATTCATTCATCTTCATCTTCAAAACCCTAATCTCTCTCAATTTTCATCTTCATCCTCATCTTCATCTTCATCAACATTTTCATCAATATCTTCATCTTCAAAATCCTAACCTTCGTCTTCATCTTCATCTTCAAAACCTTAACTTTCATCTTCATCAACATCTTCATCCATATCCTCAAAATCTTAACCTTCATTTTGGCGATTTTAAAAGTACGTTTATGTGAACTCAGTTCAAGTACGTTTACATGAATTCAATTCACGTACAACCTGAGATTTTTATAATTTTACAATGTGTGTGAACTCAATTCAAGTATATTTAATGGACATAGTTCACGTACTACTTAGAATTTTTACAATTTTGCAATGTACGTGAACTCAGTTCAAGTAAGTTTACGTGAACTCAATTCAAGTACATTTACTTGAGCTTAGTTCATGTACCACCAATGAGTCTCAAACTCCATTAATTACGCAATCTTAAATCACATACGTTTACGTGGATTTAATTCACGTACTACTGAGAGTTTTACAATTTCATAATGTACATGATTTCAGTTCACGCAACGTTACAACGTATATGAACTAAGTTCACGTAAAATCCCCATATTTTAAAAAAAATTAGGAACTCAAAATAGAACAATAAACATACCTTCTTGGTTCAATTTAACCATAATGTGAAGAGGGAACTGGTGGGGTGCAAGTTATGAGTGAGTGATGTAAGTTTTGAATGATTATGAGTTATGACGGGTGAATTATAATAATTTTGTGATATGTAAGTTTTGAGTGGTTAAGAATGATGATGAATGGATAAATGAAGTTAAAGAATATTATAAATATTCAAGGGCATTTTTGGTATTTTTTATTGAAATATTAAGGGTTTGGGTAGTAAAGTGAGGGGTGTAGGTAGCAAATATTTTTTAATAATTGGAAGTAACTTTTTTAATAATTTTTAAATATTCGTATTTTATAATTATTTTTAATAAATTTGGATATTTTTTGTCAAATAGAATATATATTTTTATTTTATAAAATTATAATATTAATAATATTATATGATTATTTAATTTATTTATTCACAAAATTCATTTGATATTTTTATTAAAAATATTGAAAATGAAAAAATTATTTGTAAAATTATACGAGTATGAAATTGTATGACTTGTATGGTTTTGTAACACCCCAATTTTTAACAGCGCAGGTGCATTCTTTTTACAAAAATAACATCTTAATAAAATAATTTGTTGTAACACATAATGAAAAGAATCCTAAATAATTACATCATATATATATAAACAACCTAAAATAGTTTTTGAGACGATAATTCAAAGTATACAAATAGAAAGAAAAAAAAAACTGAGACTATGAGACCTATCAGACATCACTTATACCCCTGAGGTATTCTCGACAAACACCTACACAAAAGTACTGCTTCAAGAATGTTATCTCCCCATGGTCACGTCAAAAAAAACTGGAACATGGACCTACCAAATAAAAGTCAATTGTCAATATAAGTTATAGATACAATCATCCCAATCCAAAATAAGTATAATCATCAAAAGGAAGACACTAAGTTCCTATACAACAAAACTAATATGATTATATCCTAGTAACTACAATAACATGGTGACCTCCACACACTCAGCAAGTTCCTTCTTACGCCATTACCTTCCTCGAAGTAACTTCCTCCTCGTCATCATCCATAGAAGGGTTAGTCTCCTCAAAAGTCAAATCTACCCATGAGATAGGTGGCTTCAACAGCGCCGGAATCTCAAAACAGTTTGTTATTTCAGCTATCAGATCATTAATCAGAAATGGAAGCTCTGACTCGGCCCGCCTATACAGTCCTATAGTGTCTCATCCCACTGGCATTGACCTTTTATCCTTTCCGCCAGTCCCCGACCTAACCACTGTATCTTCAGCTCCTACGGTGGCCTGCGTCTCAACTCTAACTAAGAAATCTTATGCATCTTCCCATGCTCCACTCATCCCGAGCACCAAACCTGAAGGTATCAGATAGTCGATTCTCTCTTGAGTGAGCTCCACGAGGTATACTATTTAAGCTCTCCTACTTGTCCTCACTACCCTCCCCATATAAGTAGTCATGCTTGAGATGGGGTCATATACTCATCAAAAGGATTTTCATATATAAAAGATGCATAAAAAAATGTTGGAATATAAAGTTTTTGACAAACTGCACTGTCGTATTCGAATACAGCATTTCGTAGCCGAATACAATTGCTAAGTCAGTGGTAAAAACAACACATTTGTATTCGACTACCACATGGTGTAGCCGAATACAAAGTCAAGCGAGTGGTAAAAACAACCTATTTGTATTCAAATACAAGATTTTATATTCGAATATGAAATTGAAATTTCACATAAAAATTGAACATTACAGATGTGTATTCGACTACAACGAGCTGTAGCCGAATACAACTGCAAAATAATGTAGGTTTTCATTTTTGAAATGGCTCTGAATCATTTAATACTTACAATATAAAGACAAACAACAATACTTAGCAATTACAGCACAATAACAAACAACAATTGAGTATGTATATACAATCATCATAGTACAACAAACATGACTCGCGTGCCAAGCACCCTAATGCAATGCATAAATGCCAATGCGAATGATTCCGGAATTTCCAACAAAACCCTCCTCAAGGGGCATGACTCATAATTCTACCGCCTATCATAGACCAATAGTAACTATCGAGGTGCCACCCGTCACCGATCAGCATGATTTATTAGAGTGTAGTCTATCACAAACTTACCAACAATTAAATCCTTGTAAAGATAAGATGAATCAATCAACTCATGGAACCATCCTGTGGTCCATCACGGTCACCACTTAACTTCATGGCCCATCACAGTCACCATTTAACTTTATGGTCCATCACGGTCACCATTTAACATCGTGGCCTATCACGGTCACCACTAACACTGTGGCCCATCACAGTCACCACAAGCTATGAAATGCATGAGCATACTCTGACTCTTTTTACAACAATCATTATGTAAATGCAGCTATTAAAAGACTCCCCTTTTAATATTCATTTAACACTAATAATTTTTCAAACATATTACATAGTACATTCAAAATAAATTTTCCTCAATAAAATTCATAACACACATATTATCAATTATGAACACATAATCACATCAAACTTAATCTACACAAATTCACACATTAATCACCTCAAACATAATCTCCACAAATTCATACATAATCACATCTTAATCACATCAAATTTAATCTCCACAAATTCACAAATTAATCACCTCAAACTTAATCTCCACAAATTCATATATAGTCGGCCACTGATAGGTGGTCCCTTCGCAGCGCATTGCTTCACTTCTTTCATTTAGCTACTCTTCATTCTTTTACCCGCTACGGCTCGTAGTTGAGAAGAGCTTTAGTTTAGGAAAGGGCTAAAGGGGTGCGATCCCTCTCGTTGAGAGTCAAGGGTCTCCTGGAGTAGAAGGCACATCCTGGATCTATTAAGCCGTCACACCTTAATCACATCAAATTTAATCTCCACAAATCCACACATTAATCACTTCAAATTTAATCTCCATAAATTCATACATAATTACACCTTAATCAAATCAAATTTAATTTCCACACATTCACACATTAATCACATCAAATCTAATCTCCACAAATTCACACATTAATCACGCATCAAACACATATTTTTTTTAAAGCAAAAAGAAAGAAAAGAAAAAGATGAAGGTGTGAAGCAAGGGAAAATGTTTCTTTTTTTTTTCGTTTTCTTTTTTCCTTTTCAACCACACACACATATATATATTATAATTAAAAGCAACCAAAAAAATATCTAAATTTATAGATATTAAAAAAAAAAAAATCATCATTACACCCATCACATCACATCACTTCTCAAATCACTTTTTCAAAAAATATCTATTCTTGCGCAACTCAATCGACAAATGAATTTTTCAGTAAAGCGCGACATCTTAAAAAAAATCGATAATAAATTTTATGTAATTAAATTAGATTATTTATCGATAAATAATTTTAATCGAGTCTCCAAAAATATTTTTTTGGTATTTAATTTTCAAAATAATATAAAATTCGGTTAAATGCCTCTGCAATTCAACACAAAATATATTAAAACTGCATAAATTAAAATTTAAAAATTAAGGGTCTTACAGGTTTTCTAAAAGATATTATTGTGAGTTTGATTTCTTAAAAGATATTATTAGTCAAGTATATATAGCTTACTCATATGGTAAATATTGAAATTTTAAAGTATATAGGAATATGAATCCATGTACTTGAAGGTATATAGATTTTTATTATATATGCATTAATTTAGTTTTGATGTATTTAAATATATTCAAAAATAATAGTAGTTTTCAAACAAAAATGTATAATTAACTGTTCTCAAAAAGATAACTATAGTTGTTATATAGAGAACTTATGAGAAAAAATTACATACAATATTGTAACTTATATTAAAAAAAAAAAATTTCACTCATACACTTGAATATGTAATTGAATGGACATAAGTGAGATGATCATATATATTGTTATATATTGTTGACAATCAATATTGTGATAAATTTAGATATAACATCAATGTTTATAAACATTGTTAAACGTAACAATGTTATAAAAAAAGCATAATAAGATGATAATAAAATAGATTGTATGTTTATTTTATGTATACAATTCGATAATAATCTAAGTAAGATTTCACGATTTCGAAGAGTCCATTGTATATGAACGTGAAAGGAGGATTGGTGGATTGATAACGTAAACTATTAGTCATATAATTGATTGACATAAATTGAAAGTAATTATAAATGCATAATAATGTTATAAAAAAATGCATAATAAGGTGACACCAAAATAGATTGGGGTTTGCTTATGTATTAAATTTGATAATGTTGCCCCTTTCTTAGGAGAGAGCAATCTCACATGATTTACACCGAGTTATTATCGTTACTATGTTGAGATAATACAAAGAATTTGATGAAGAATATTTATGACAATATTTATGAGTGATTAGGTGGTTTTCTTAAAGTGGAATAATTCTAAATGAAAGAAGGTACGGTAAAATATTACTCATAAGTGTAATTAATAAGTGTAATAATTGATAGCGTAAAATATTATTCACAATAAAAAAAATGTATTATAAGCATTATAAAAATATTATAGAAAAATATAATGAGTAATTGATAAGTGTATTTGATGGCGTAATATCTTACTCACAATAAAAAAATATATTATAATGCATTATAAAAATATTATAAAAAAAATATAATGAGTAATTGAATGTTCAATGTATGAAATCATTAGAATAATTTTGTATGAACGTTTTTCGAATTGCTACTTTCTTTGGACCGAGTTGGTTTTGACTAATTTATACCGATTTATTACTGTTATCATATTGAGATAATAAAAAGAATTAGATAAAGAGTATTTATGACGATATTTATGAGTGGTTAGGTAGTTTTTTTTCATTAAATTTAATAAGTAATTGAGTTTTTAATACATGAAATCATTATTGACCCCTAAGTGAAATTATTGTGCATGAAAGCATGATATTCATAAGTATAATTCATAGTGTAAAATATTACTCATAGTAAAAAAAATACATTATAAAAATATTATAGAAAAATATAATGAGAATTGAATGAGTAATTGAATTTTCAGCGTATGAAATCATCCAATAATTGTGTATGAAATCATATATTTGATTGACATAAATCGAAACTAATGAGAAATGCCTAATAATATTATAAAATAACAAATAAAAAAAATTAATAGTAAAATAACAAAAAAAAATAGATTTGGGGGTTTGTGTTATGTATATAATTTGATAATAATTTAGGTATGATTTCACAATTTTGAAAAGTTATCGAAGAGGGACATAATTGTGTATGAAGGTGAAAAGATAATTGATAATTATATTATTTATATAATTAATTGACATAAATTGAAAGTAATGAGAAATGCATAATAATGTTATAAAAAAAATTATTAAAAAAATGCATAATAAGATGACAACAAAATAGATTTGGAGGTTTATTTTATATATACAATTTGATAATAATCTTGGTAAGATTTCACGATTTCGAAGAGTTACCGCGGAGAGACGTCGAAGAAGATGATTTTGAATTGTGAATCAGCGAGACGGTCGAAACGGCGGAGGAATGGGGAAGAAGATCTTAACGACAAAGTGAATATATTAGAAACGAGAAGAAGAAATTGTTGGAGGATATTAAGATGAAAGAGAAAGGTTTAAAAAAATTAGAAATTAAACAGATTAAAAAAATAAAAGATTATTTAAAAACATACTTATAATAATTGTATTTTTAGAACTATTTGTTTAGTCATCTTGCCTATTTAAAAGAATATTGTTTTTTGTGCGGCTTATATAGCAGTGTCAATGTCCAGATTAAACAAACATTTTTTGGATGATCTTCTATCATGTTGTACCTAATAATTGTTCCAACATCATTCTTGTTTGAGGTCTCAACTCACTCCAGAATATCTACATCTGTGTGAATTCAATAATATTGTTACTACTTTTCTTTTTAAAAAAATAATGTTACTACTTGAACAAAATTCAACTAATGATAAAACAGTCTAATATTTTTTTACTACCGTGCCTCTAATTATAAGTCACATTTTCTTTTTCACATATATTATAAGAAAAATAAGTAGTAAATGTAACATGTCAATATTATATTAAATTTGTTTCTAAAATACTAATAATTTTTATGTATAAATGTATTCGATTTGTTTTTTTTTTTTTATAAATAAATTAGTATTATTAATAAGAATTATATTTAAAAAATTAAAATACATCTAGTCTAATAATTTAAAAGTGTTTATACCTAAGGTAAGTTTTTATTTTAAAATTAAGGTGTTTATAATTACCGGTATACATATGATGTATTACTATTTTCCGATCATGTTTCATAATATTTTATATTATTTTAAAAGTAGTATTATGTTTGAAGATACTATGAAACATATTTGGAAAATTATCGTATAGGTAAATAAAATATTGCGGTAAAACTCTACGAAAAGAACTGAATTAGTTTTGTTTTGGCAGTCGTTTGGGAGGAAGCTCAATTAAACGTGAAAGAACCAGAGTGGATTAGCATAAAAGAAAAAACAAATTATTTAAAACAAACTCGAATAAGTTAGACAAACAAGTCAGGATGGCCGAGTGGTCTAAGGCGCCAGACTCAAGTTCTGGTCTTCGAAAGAGGGCGTGGGTTCAAATCCCACTTCTGACAACTCAAATTTTATTTTTCCAAAAAATAGTAAAGAAACAACTTTATTGGAAAATAAATTTTCTGACAATTGCTTGTACCCACCGGAGTTTATTTGTTTTTTAAAAACAATCGAAAGTATTATATTGATTCAAGAAATAAAGAAAGTATTGAATACTTTTGTATCACAAAACATGATTTGGATAGAACATGTGTATTAGAAAAGTTATCTTCTTTTTCTTTTGCTTAGTACTACACTTATATTAGTACAATTGAAGCACATGTAAAGTTTACAAATGATAATAAATTTGTTATTTGAAGAGCCATTAGATGCGAAAAACAATTCAAAATTCAAGTAGTTATCCATTGAAAAGCCATAAGATGCATCTCTTGCTCTCATAGGAAGTTGATAATTCTACCTTCATCAACAAAATTTGGAAGTGAATCGATCAATTTTTTAAGACGCATACATGGTGATATTTGTAGGTTAACACGCTTACCATGTTGACCATTTTGATATTTAATGATTTTAATTGACGCATCAACTAGATGGGCACATGTTTGCTTGTTATCAACTCACAATCAGACATTTGGGAGATTACTTGCTCAATTGATTCAAATAAGAGTTCACTTCCTTGAGTATTCCGACAAGAGAATGTGTCTTGATAATGATGTTGAGTTTTAATCTCAAGCATTTGACGAGTATTGTATGTCCATTGGGAACAAGATTAAACATCCAATAGTATCTTCATACACAAAATGGACTTGTAGAATCATTTATCAAGCTAATAAACTTTATTGCAAGACCACTTCTCATGGTTGGCCAAGTATATATGTTGGATATGAATCTCTATCTATTATAAAATCTCTTGAACCAATAACAGGAGATTTATATATAGCTAGATTTGTTGATTTTCGTTTTGATGAATTAAATTGCTTAACATTAGGGGGATAGATTAATCGGCTAGAAAAAGAGATTAGTTGGAATGAATTATCATTATATCATTTTGATCCTCTAACCAAACAACGTGAACTAGAAGTTCAAAAGATAATTCACTTGCAAAACTGAAGTGTGGTAGACCAATCGGTTCCAAAGATAAAAATTTTCAAACAAGAAAATCAGCTAAAAAGAAAGATGGCTCAAGTGAGGATGTAAAAACTAAAAAAAAAAAAAAAAAAGTTTTTGACATAATTTGCATTTCAATCCCATAAGAGACTGGTCATATATATGAAATTAATGAAAATAAATAGATCTCAATAAAATATGCCACTAAATAGATCTCAATGTTGATGATGTTTTTGCATAAAAAATAGCCCTAAATGTTATAAATTATAATGAGGATCATGAACAATGGTCCATTAAAGATTGTAGACAAAAATATATTCGTTGAGTTCAATTCTAGTCGTTGAGCATAAAGCTGAAACTTACAATTTTTCTAAGTGTTTTTGAGATTCAGTTTTAGATTAAATAGAATGTATTGAACCCAGAAGTATGAACATCAGAGGCATGGTTTCTTGACCAGAAGTAGGAATACCATAATCATATTTTCTTGACCAGAGGCAAAAGCAACAAAAGGCATGAATACTAGACCAGAGACAGGAACACCAAAGGCACGATAAATGGACCAAAGGCAAGAGCAATCGAAGGCAGAATAACTTGATCAAGGGCAAGATAAATTAGAGACATGATTTCTTGACCAAAGGCAACGAGTAGAAGAATTAGTAATTGACTAAAGGCATGGTGTAACTAGAGGGAGAATCATTGGACCATAAGCAATAACCAGAGGAAAGTTTACTAGACTAGAGGCAACAACCAGAAGAAGAAGTAAATGACCAGAGGCAAACTATTAGAGGTACTGACTATGTCACAACATAGACTTTTTACTAGACTTGTTAACTTTTTCCAATGTTGACTTTTTAATAGGCGTTGACTTTTAGTAGAAGTTTGATTGCTTCACCAGACTTTCACAAAATATGTTTTGCTTCATTAGAGGTAGACTTTCTCAAAGTCTATTTTGCTTCATCAAAGACAAACTTCAACAGATACACTAAGAGCATAATTGTATCTGAATCAGATGTAGTCTTGGTAAACATCATCGCCTTCAACATGAAACTTTATAGTGTCAATTTGATTGTACAAAAATAAAATAATAAACAAGTGGAAAAATAAATTTAATAGTTTCAACTTTCAAGTAAATATAAAAATACTCAATATAACTACACATTAACCTTGATTGTTTCTCAATAAATCATCAACAATTGTTATTGCATTCTCTTGATAAAGAACACTCTCAATCTCATCGATATCAAGTTCAAAATTTGGTTCTTCCTCAAGTACCCAAAATTCAAATTTATCAATTGATTCATAATCAATGGGATTATAATATATCTTATTGGGCTTCCACTTATAATAAAACAAATGACAAATTGAGAAGCTACTATATATAGCAAGTGGAAGCAATAATTGGTTAATTTCTCACATAAACTTTTTTTATACATATTCTTCAAATGCAAGTTATAAGCCACACAAGCAAGATTATTAAGTATTTGATGTTCAAGTTTATTCCTTATCTTTGTATTGATATGTGATAGTGTTTCAGCAAGTATATTTATCGTTACAAGTAATAATGAATATTGAACCCAATAATTGCGTTATACTATTGAATTATGTTTAGTTACTAAAAGTGAACAAAAAAAAATCAGAATTGATTGAAATGATTTTTGAAACTATCAAGAGTAATAGTATTGCAGTTTTATAATAAGAAAAATGTCAAGGATCAGTTTTACCTTGAATCCAACCTTGATATCTAATTTGATCCTAATTGTTGAATTCTTTTATTGAATTATTATCTAATTCACTTTACTATTTTTACCATAATTCGTTAGTGCAACCTTTAATTACATAGTAACCCATAATTTCTAAGTGAATTTAATATTATAATTAAACTTGAATATTCAAGAATTTTCGTATGATCTATTGCCTTTGCAAATATCTCAATTGATTTCATGCGTCTGCATATGTTTCAAGATTACAAAGTCACAAAGTTATTATCTCAAGCATTGGTAAAGTCCATTTCTGTTTCAAAATAGGAATAGTAAATAAGTTTAAAGATGATCAAACAATAAAAAAAAAAAATGAAGTACATAAATGAGAAAAATAATTCAATAAACTCATTCAAATAAACAAAAACAAATCACATATTTAAGGGTTTCAACAAGTTCTACTCATCCATAACAAAGAGTGTTTAGTTACTCATAACAAAGGAACAAAAAATAGAGATTAAAGAAGAATTATAATAATTATTAATGAATGATCTTTGATAGAACTCCTTCAATGGTGTTAGAACCAATCTCTTAGGATTGTCTCTATTAAGGCACAAGTCTCCACACTTCAAAATAGCCAACAAGATCACTACAAAATGAGAAAATTGCACTTTTAATGCATTATGTAGTGCACCATTCACTCCAGCGCAAGCTAGGGGCACTACATGCTCCTGGAACAGAAACAGATTGTCGAAATCTGCATAAATGTACCCTAGGTGTAGACATTTGCGCTCAAGTGCACACAACATCTGCAGAGATCTAACGTCTACTACATTTTTCTCTTTTGAGTGCAAATTGGGTTCTGGTGTCTTCATGAAAGTTGTTATTATGGATCTTAGCTTTCATTTGCAATTGTTTTGACTCCATTTGGACATCTACAACTCCAAATATATATGAAATACTCCATATAGGTCATGTTGATTTCTCACCAAAATTCAACACAACACTAAAACAATGAAAAAACGCAAAACTAAGAAAAATTTTTACTTAATCAAGTAAATAAGAACATAAACACATCGTTAAATTCAAGAACTAAAATTGAAAAATTATATCAAATAAATCCTTAAATTAACTAATAATTAAAGTTAAATAAGACTACAAACAATGTAAAACATGTATAAGATAAAGAATTATCAATACGTTCAAAGAAACTCCAATTCTCTCACACCCTGATGAAGTCTGGATAAGAATGAAAATTGTCATCTTAGCTTTGTACACCCAATTTTAGTCCAACTGGATCAATCACTTTGTTGTACACCCATTCTTAACCCATCGGGGTTGATAATTTTCAACAAGTAAGGAACATTCTCTCTTACATCTGTAGCAACTTAGAAATATAGTGACTTTATTGCATTAAATGGAATGTTAGAATCCAAAAACTATCTAGAAATTGTCATCTTAACTTTGTGTATAATACACTTCTTAGACTTGGATGAGAGCTTGAAGTTGTCCTTGAAGCAAAAACAACTATTGTTAGGCTCAATAATAGGTTTTCTTTTTCTTTCCTTAGGAACTACTATTAGGCTAGGGTAAACCACTTATATTTCTTCCTCATTAATTTTATCATCATAAGCAACATTGAGATCCTCAATGTTCTTTTTCTCTTCCATGCCTTTTAAATTCTAAAACATTATCAGAAGGGACCTTCTTACAAGAACTAATGTTTCCCTGCAAGATGTTTCATTCTATTTATTTCGCCTCCTTTGTAATTTTGCAAATAATATAAACCAGTGTTCACATTAGTTCTATTCTCCTTTTTAAATGTAAAATGTGCCCATGCTGGATCATGAAGGGAGTTCTCACTTGTTATTTCCTACAATCACTAAGGTAAAAATGTATTCAACAAAGTGATTACATATAAAACTAGAATTATTAAATAATTTAGAATAAATCAAATTAGAACTAGAATAAATTCCAATTTTCCATTTTAGAAACAAATCAATAATTAATAACAATTATAATTTTGCAAGAAGTTTGTCATTTCAACATTATTCAAATTTGTGAGTAACAAATCATTGGTGAATGAATATGCCTCACCTGAACAAATACAAACTTACCATGATAAGTAGAACCAAAGGCATGTGAATAATCAATAATGACAAGGCAAACCATTAATTAAGGATTCGAAGTATGAAGTTTGTGAACAAAAACAACATAAAGAACAAATAAAAAAGATAAATAGAGAAAAATAAAAGACATCAAAACAGAAACATAAAGAACAAAATTTGAAGTTTAAACTTACTAAAACAAATAGATAAAAATCGAATGAGTGTTAGAAGATATCCTTGAACAAGAATTAAATTATAAAGGTTGTATGTTTATACTGTATATATTTAAAATTGACTAGACATGGGTGATGCACATGTGGTTTAAAAAAATTATACGCAAAAAAGTAATAATATACCAATCTTAATTTTCAAACATAATATCAAAAAGAACAACAATTGTATAAAATGAACACTGATATATAAAACAATTTATTTTATATTTTGAAATATATCTTTATAAGTTATATTTGATGTAATATTTAAATCTAGATTTTTATTATCACCTACGAATATTTTCAAACCTTTCATTGATGTTACTCTTGAAGTTGCAACATATAGTTGTCCATGTGAGAAAACATATTGTAGAAGATAAACTCCTACATGCTTCAAAGATTGTTCTTGACTTATATTAATAGTCATTGGAGTCATACATAAATCGATGTCAATCACTTTATTTTTGCACTGATGCATGACATAATATAATGTTGTTCAATTTCTTTAATTTGACTAGTTGCATGAAAAGAGTGACTGGTCCAACATCACCATGTCTTTCAAGAAACTGCTAAAGATATTCAACATAAACACCCCATAAAGTCCAATTGACCATAACATTCTTAAAATTAAATATTCAAATTAAACAAATAAATAAATCTTAATATATTCCATATTTATGACATTTTTTTTAATAAAATATTGGATTGTAAAATGATATTCACCCACATCCTCTATCAGAACATCAATTAATTTGTATTTTTTTCCACCCTTGTATTTTTCTCTAATGTTGTCACATTCAATATGTCCAATGACATTTATTTTCATATTACAACCAAAAAACACTATTAATAAGGTCATCAAACTTATATAAACATGTTAAATATATTTGATAACAATTAAATAAGATTTTAATAAAGATTATTATCATCTTATATGTTGAAATCAAATTCATTTTATACTTAGAGTTTTTATGATAACAAAAGCATTTTATGATAACAATATATTTGACTTCAAATAGTATAAAAGAAGATATGGTCAAGATTTTTAAAAGATTTTATCAAGATTTATCTACAACAAAATATGAACATAATCAATATGAACAAATTACAAACATAATAAATCTGAAGTATATATAATCTCAATCTAAACACAAAAGGAACATAATCAATTTGAAGAATTTACAAATGCAATCTCAACAAAATACAATTCATAATTAAACAATGACTGAATTGAAGCTCAAATTTTAACTATATATAGATACTCGAAGTTGAAGAAGAAAATCATTCAAAAATAAAAAATAGTAGTCTTAAAGTTCAAAGAGAGAAATACTTGTTCAATTTAGAAATATTTTCTGAGTGTTTTTTTCTTAGAGTTTGAAAGTTATTATTATTATCAACTTTTTAGAAGTAACTACTCAAGTTCGAATCTTTTGTATCCAACCCAATAGTGGTTTAGTTCTTTCTTCAATATGGGGTTGTCAAATTGCTAGGAGAAGACTTGGCTTGTAGGGTAAAGGTGGTTAGTTCCTCAAAAGTTTGGGATTGTCAGGTTGTTTGGGAAAACTGGCTTGGAGGGTTAGGTACTTTGTAATTTAAGGTATGTAAGTTAGTGGATTAAAGCTTTCTGAATGAGGAGACTGGATGTAGTCAAGTCAGTGGTGAACTATAATAAATCTATATGTCAAATTATATATGTTTTTATTGTTTGATGCCTCTGAATTCGATTGCTTCTACTCCAAGTAAATCACCAAAACCAAACTACTTTTTTATTTATAAATTATCAAAAAGTTGTCAACTTTGACAAACACAATTCAACCCCCTTCTCTTGTTTGCACCTTTAATTGTTATTAGAGTTCGATCTCAAGAATGAGCACTTTATAGTGTTTGAGGAAAGATCCAAGGGTTCAACATGTCTCGATTTAGTGAATCAACAGATGAAAAAATTGATGTATTTTCTGAATTTACTCAATCTGATTTAATTACTACTAGAAATGATTTTTTTAAATCAAAATCAAAATTGTCTTTAAAACTGAAAATCCTTAGGAACGAAAATACAAATCTAACTGAAAAATTTAATGCTTTTAAGAATTAAAGTATTGAATTTAAAACCAAAAAATACAAGTTTGAAAAATGATATTAATGTACTTAAAACAGAAAACACAACTTTGAAAACTAATATTATTGAACATAAAACAGAAAATGCAACTCTAAAAACTGATATTAATGAACTTAAAACCGACAATGCAAATCTAAAAATTGATATTGTTGAACCTAAGGCTAAAAATTTCATTTTGAAAAGTAATTATAGTTCAACATCAATTGAAAATACCACATGTAACGTTGATAAGCATGAAGAAGTATTTCAAGATTTTCTTGATAATGGCATAGAAAGAATCAAGTATGCATCTATGATTTATGGTGTTAGTAGAAATGGTAAAAGAGGAATAGGATTTCAAGAAAAAGTAGTTGAACCTAAGTTTGTTCCCTGTAATGATTTATGCACTATTTGCTATAAGAAAGATCACAATAAAATATATTGTCCTATGCTAACCACATGTAAAGACAAGAAACCTTTAAGAACTAACAAACCAAGACCCAGCCAGATTTGGGTACCAAAGGATAAAATTGTTTATTTTGTAGATGTTCTAAGCAACCAAATTGAAAGACCAGTCATTGTGTGTGGTCAATGGATGCTTGCAATATATGAAGGGAAAAAAGTCTATGTTCCAAGACTTAACAAACAGAAGCCAACTGACTATGGTAGAAGAAGAATTGGCCAGCACATTACCTATTAGAACCATAACCATATGATGAACCAAAAATATCAACAACAACAAAATTATGGAGTATCAAAAGAATCAAGACTGGTAGAGAAACCACACAAATCAGCAAAATAAAAAATAGTAAAGAAATCAGACATATCAACAGAACCATAACAACTAGGAGAATAAGAATTACCATCAGTTCCAAAATTACCAGAGTAACAGGATACATAAGCAAAAACAGAAGTGTCAGATTAACAATCAGAATCAGGGACTTATTTGAATACTCCAATCAAATTCATCAAGACTACACACCTGGATGAGAATTCAAATCCTTCATCTAGACTCTATAATTAGAGAATATGAAAACCCAAAAAAGAAGAAATAAGAGGGTTTTTAGAATGAAACTGAAACTGTTGACATATAGATTATATTTCTCTTTAAATTTAATAATTGTATGATATTATATTTACTGTGATAACAAGAAGTTTGATCTTAAAAATCAAAACTAGATAAGTACTTTGCAAGATCTCAAAAAATTATAGGAACAAAGAGATCCACATAATCTGAAGCATACAAGTTTGGTTTTTAGAAACAAACAGAAACCACTAGAAATAAAACTAACGTTTTGGTTTTATTGATTTCATGCTTCAATTTTCTTATTTATATGGAAAATCGCTTGACCTTAAAAAGTCATAGCAAGTTGAGGATAATGCAGGTTTACAAGAACTAGAGGAAGCATATGTAGACAAACTAGAAGATGAAAAATCTTTAGAGGATAAATCTAATCAAGTTAGAATCAGTCAAGAAAAGTCAGAAGGAAGATTTGGATGGAAGTACAAGACATCTCATCTCATTGGAAGCTCAAGTGATCTTATGAGGATCAAATCATCATTAAAGATACCACTTTGTTCGGCTCACTCTCATCAATTGAGCTTACCACTATCGATGAAGCATTGACAATTGATGGACAAATTCTTGCCATGCAAGAAAAGTTAAATAAATTTAAGAGGAATGATGTTTGAGATCTAATACCTAGACCAAAGAAAAACATTATTGAAACCAAGTGAATTTTCAGAAATCAACTAAATGAAAAAGGTGAAGTGGTTAGAAACAAGGCAAGATTTGTCACACAAGGCTACAATCAATAAGAAGACATTGATTACACTTGAAACATTTTCTCCAGTGATCAAGTTAGAAGCTATTTGTATCCTACTTTCTTTTGTTGCAAATAATAATATTACATTATTTCATATGGATGCTAAATGTGTTTTTCTAAATAGTTATATAAGTAAAATAGTGTATGGTAAACAACCCTCATGTTTTGAAATTGCAAAATTTTCAAATCATATTTTAAACTTAGCAAATCTATGTATGATATAAAACAAGCACTTTGGGCATGGTATGATAGCCTTAGTAAGTTCTTGGGTAAAAATAACTTTGTAAGAGAACAAGTAGATAATACATTTTTTTTAGAAAATCAATAGGAAATGACATTCTTATTATTCAAATTTATGTTGATGACATTATTTTTAGATCTACTAATGACACTTTTTTGCCAAAAAAATTCTAAATTAATGTAGTTTGAATTTCAAATGAGTACGATGGGAGAACTTAAGTTCTTCTTAGAGATACAAATTCAGCAAAGTCAAAAAGGTATATACATTCATCAAACTAAATATTCAAAATTGTTTCTTAGGAAGTTTAAGATGATTGATTGCAAACCTATGACTACACCAATGCACCCTACTTGTTCACTTAAAAAAAAATGATTCAAGTGAAAAAGTTGACCATAGGATCCCTACTTTACCTTACCGCTCCCAAACCTGATATCATGTCTAGTCTATGTGTATGTGCAAGATTTCAAGTAGGCTATAGAGAATCACATTTAAATGTTGTTAAGAGAATTCTTTTATACCTAAAAAGCACTACCAACCTTACCTTATTCTAAAAGAAATCTCCTAAGTACAAATTGAGTGGATATTGTGATTTTGATTATGCTGGAGATAAAGTTAAGAGAAAGAGCACTAGTGGCAACTACACCTTTTTTAGATGACAACTTAATATCTTGGTCAAGTAAGAGACAAAACACCATTGCAATGTCAATAACAGAGGCTGAGTACATTTCAGCAGCTAGCTTCAGTTTTCAACTACTTCGGATAAAACATCAACTTGAAGACTACAAAATCCTATAATCCAACATTCTCATCTATTGTGATAACACTTCTGTCATTTTTCTAACCAAAAACCTTATCATACATTCTAGAGCTAAACGCGTAGAGATCAAACACTACTTCATTAAGGACTTTGTTCACAAAAGGGTACTAAACATTCAGTTTGTAGACACTGAGTACCAATGGACTAACATATTCACCAAACCACTACTTGAAGATAGGTTTAACTTCATCAAGAAAAACCTAAACCTTACCTTCATATCTGACTGATGTTGTTATTACTTCAGAGTTAAACAAAGACTAATTTGAAGCTCAAATTTTAACTATAAATAGATATTCAAAGCGGAAGAAGAAAATCATTTAAAAGTATAATAGAGTAGTCGTAGAGTTCAAAGAGATAAATACTTGTTCAAGTTAAAAATATTTTTTGAGTGTTCTTTTCTTAGAGTGTGAAAGTTACTATGATTATCAGTTTTTAAAAAGCAACTACTCAAGTTCCAATCTTTTTTATCCAACCCAATAGTGGTTTAGTTCATCCTTCAATCTGGGGTTGTTAGGAGAAGACTTGGCTTATAGGGTCAAAGTAGTTAGTTCCTCAAAAGTATGTGGTTGTCAGGCTATTTGGGAATACTAGCTTGGAGGGTCAGGTGATTTATAATTCAAAGTATTTGAATTAGTGGATTAAAGTCTTCTGAATGAGGGGACTGGATGTAACCAAGTTAGTGGTGAACCAAACTAGTTTATTTATTTATTTATAAGTTATCAAAAAGTTGTCAACTTTGGAAAACACAATTCAACCCTCATTTTTCATGTTTGCACCTTCAATATCATCTTTAGTGGCAACAAGTATGCCTGAGAAAACAACAAAATTAAATTGATTTGTTGGAATTTTGTTACCATTTATCTTAGTGCACTTAGTTATACCTATGAAAATCAATTTGAATTTGAATTTGTGTGAAGTTGTTTGGTATTTTGAATCATTTCAATTAACTAAAAAGTTCGTATCAAATACGTAGAACCTTCCACTGCCAATTATTGAAACTAGGTTTGAGTCATTTCTTGACACTTGCATGAATTTTTCTACAATGTCGTTCTATAATTATAACAACACAAATAAATTATTGGGATGATGAATAAATCAATATAATCAAAATTAATCATATTTAAACTAGGTGCATTCAAAATATTATAATCAATGTTGTACCTTTTCATTAAGTAAGACAATCTACATCTAATAAGTCTTTGAGTGACTCGCACCTTAATATTCCATTTAATATTCTTAAGTCGAATGTCAAAAAAAAAAGTATGTTCTTTCGATGCCATTGAGATGTTTCTACTATAATTCAAGAAACAATTACTATTTTATGAATCAGCTCTTGAATAAAGAGGGTCATGAATTGGACCAACCAAACAATGACGTTGCTATAAAATCCAATATATTGGCTTGTGTATCAAGATATTGCATTGGGAAAGAACCATCATAAAATACATCTTGTAGGTTTGTAGGTTACTTGTTAGAGAATCATGTATCTTGATAATATATCCCTATTTGTGCTACTTTGCATATGATAAAATCTCAACTAAGCATGCAAAAGGATGATTATAACAGCAATCCATGTCTTGAGAGATTACATTGGGAAAAAATAGTTTGACAAACATGTGTAGCCTATCTAATATATGAATAGGGATAAAGTGATGAATGAAATATATTTTTAGACAATGATTATGGCTCATGACGGTCATTTATTGACTATAAAGTCAAATGGTTACTTTTAATAATATATGGTGTAGAGTTTATAAGATTTCAATTAGACAAGATTAATAGCTAATAACTCGTGAGGCTTTCTCGAACAATTATTATATTTTAGTAGTTATTATGTATGTTATAATTATTATAAGTAGCTTTCCATAAATAAATAAATAAAAAGTTATTATAAGTACTAATGATTGTTTTTTTTTCTTTCCATCAATGTATTATTTTCAAGGCAACGATATTTTGGTGGTTTAAATAATTTATTGGTCTTTGTTAATAAACTATTTTTTTTTTTT
>JBBPBR010000005.1:40528346-40550144 GCA_037974775.1 Cicer pinnatifidum
TTGATAGAATTTAAATTCAGTTTTTAAAGTTATAAGGCAACACTTTCTTAGGACTAAACTAACACTTCAAGATATCTATTTCTTTTTCAAAACTATAATTAATAATATAATATTACATTTTTTATTGTTATAATTTTTACCAAACATTTTTTTACCTTATTTTATTTGGTATATTATTTACAATGCCTATTACTCATCATAATTTTAAATATTGAATCATAATCAAAAAAGGAAAGAAATAGTTTTAAAAATTATTTTTTAAAATTTTAAAATATTAATTATAAAAATTTTAAATTGTTATTTTCCTGGTTGATTAAACATTTGCTTTTAAATCATTTGTTACTATTTTTCTTTAAATTTAAATTGTTTTCGTCCGTAATTTTTTTCGTTGGACTAAGTCTCACACTAATATATTAGTATAAATATATATGTTTTTTCAAGTAGTATAAATTGTATATGTTTTTTTTTTCCTTCGATCTTTTTTGGTTTTTTAACTAGCCCTTAAACACAATTGTTAATATCACCCCAAACAAAAATGAGTTTGTTTTTTTGTATTTTCATAACAAATGAAATGCTAGTCCACCGTGAACAACACCATCTAAACAATTTTATTATTGTTGTTATTAAGTCTTCAAATTTTAAATTTTGTAAAATACTCCAGAAATTGTTAACCTTAAATTCCTTCCCCACATGAACTGTCCTCTCCTCCATAGATGGAATGTCGGACACGGTGGTTGTCAGTTACAGGAGTGGCGCTAGTTGGAGAGAGCCGTGTCAAACGTCTGTTAAAGGAACTGAGTAAAAATCGTGACCGTCGTCGATATTAATGGCGGACCTCAACTATTCACCTCAAAACAATCCCAACTCTACTGAGTTAATATTTTCTTCGTTTGAAGAAATGGAGAAAGGTGTGAGATAGAAAAAGATATATTGAAGAGGTTTAAGGGTCAAAGTGCAATTTTAAAAGTTATGAATTATGATGGACCACCTATACTGTTGCTCCATATTAACATTTGTCTTTTTTATCGTATTTTTATCAGAACTGAAAATATCACCGCCTTCGAACGAAAACGATTGTTCTTCGCCAGAAACCCTAATGTCATTTCTTGAAGAATTTCAAGCCAGTAATTTATTCCCCTCCGCCCCTTTTTATCGATTTTTATTTATTTTTAGGGTTAAATGATGTATTTTGTGTTTTCAAATTTTGCATTAACAAACAACTTTGCGTTTTTTTGTTTTATTTTCCTGCAGATTTGGATTCACTACCCAATATTCTTCATAAGAAGTATGCCTTGTTGCGTGACCTAGATAAGAGTTTACATGGTAGTTCTAATTTTATTGCACTTTTAATGTCTGAAACCTTGATTATTTTTTGAAGGGGAAACCATGATTTTACAAGAGCATGTATCATTTTTTCTCTTTCTTTTTGGTTCTTTAATTATATTTATGTCAGAATATCATAATTAGGGGGAAAACACCTAAAAGCACGAACAATCATACATGGGCATATACACTACATACGACACTGACATATGGACCTTGATAAAATGTAAGTACATGTGTTGTTGTTGTGTCCTATCTGAATGACACGAGTCGGACACCAGACACACCTACAATCTGAAGAACCACTGTTACATTGGAAAAAACCAATACAATTATTAAGAATGCTATCTGGGCATTGATAAGTTTAATTAGTTTTAGTCATTCTGTGTGGTTGTTAACTGAGTCCAATTTTTTCTTAAAATATGAATGTAGTTTTTGTGAGTGAGTCAGTGGTGACCTTATTGGGCTTCCCATAGAATTGTACCGTCCTTTGTGCTTAGGTGTTTCTTCCAAGGATTCAATGACCTGTTAAGCTCAAATTGGTATGTTCCACAATTTGTTTATGTGAGAATAAGTATGATGCCAAGTTTGTAATTGTCCTTTTATGTAAGAGCACAATACAAATCCTTAGCTTACACTAACTCATAATTTTGCCCTTTATGTTACATAATAACCTGGTAGTATTTATAATTTATAATTACTAACATTTTGGACTTTTCAGTCGTTAAGTGTATTTGTTAATGTCTAATGATAATTTGGGTACCTTATGCCAAGTTTGTGATTGATTTTACTCAGTATTGTCAAATAGTTGCTATGGCGGGATTTGACAAATAGTTATTGCTCCGCAATCCGCTTTATAGTACCAAGTGTTGTCAAATAGCTGCTATTACGGTACTATAAAACCATAGCATAGCAAAATTTGAACAAACTGTTATTTTCCGCAATCCACAATTGACAACATTGATTTTACTACTATAGTTTATTGCACCTTTATTTGATAATGTCATATGAACATCAATTTCAGCTGTGTGTTCATGTGCTGCTTTGCTATATTAATTATTAAACTCAAGGTGTACTCTTCATTTTTTCTTCTTATTTCTGTGTTGAAAAGTAAAAAAGAAAAAGAAAACTTTTAGTCGTGGCTGTCTTTTTTTCTCTAGTTTTTTGCTTCTTGTGTCTTGTTTGTGGCTCCATAAGCATTGTGATGTATATGAACAGATAATCAAAGGCAAAATGAACAGCGTTGTGAGCAAGAAATTGAAGATATTAGACGAGGAGTAAGGTCTGGAAACATCACACCTGATACTTCAGTTATTAGATTCTCTGATGAAGCACTAGATGAGCAAAAACATAGCATCAGGATTGCTGATGAAAAAGTTGCCTTGGCTGTCCAAGCATATGATTTGGTAATTATCGTATCCTGTTATATGCCTTTAGTAAGACCTCTGTTAATGCTTGGCTTGGATAAATCTGATCAAAGATCATAATTCGACAATTCTACCATTTGTATCTTGAATATTTTCTTCTTTTTTTTTTGTGCGTTTTATTACACTATGGTGTTTTATTGTCTATAAAATAGCACTACAAACATGGATCCTATATGGTTTAATTTTATTTTCATTTTGTTCCACCACATTTTCCTTACATAATAGTAGCTGGATAAATTATACTGACATGCTAAATAGTACTATTGTTTGGTAACATGAATTTGGTTAATGAACAAAATATACTCACGATGTTTTAGCATTGCGAGTGTATTTATGTTAATATACTTAGCTGTACATGCAATGTTTCAACATAAAGTTGGAGTGTTAGAATTAGTCACATTACATGTCAATATTCATTACTCGCGTGTTTATATCCTTACCTGCACAAAATCGGTGATTAGGAGTAGGTTCAACAATCACATTGGTTTAGCACTCATTGTATTTATTGTAATTACATTTATAAATACAAGTGAGGTGTGCTCTGTTTTAGACACACAGAAATACATAAATCACAAATTCTACAAATAGAATATACTTGCAAACAGTTGTTGGCTTGTTTCTGGATTTTGTAATTACGTTTCATGATTTTATTGCAGGTAGATACTCACATACAACAACTTGACCAGTATCTGAAAAAGTTTGATGAAGAGCTTCGGCGCGGTATTGCACTTTCTACCTTTTTTTGCCACTTGATCTGTAAATGTTGTTGATAGTCTTTTGAAAAGGTTGAATCATATTGTAATCGACGACAACTGAATCGCCTCATCTGTTTAACGAAGCCCAATATTTTTGTTATTTTTGGCAGAAAGAGAAAATGCTGCAATAACTGGAGTGCCTGCTTCAATTCCTGATGGTAATACAAAACCCGGAAAGGGTAACGAAGGCGGTAGAGGAGGCAGAAAAAAGTATGTAACACTTTTTAGAGTATCTGTGATTCATTTTCTATAGCTTATCATTTACCATTTTGCGATTATTATCTTTGTTCTCTCAACTGTCTATTCCATAAATACTGATACTTGATCCATGCCTCTATGTGTTCTGTTATGTAATATATTAGTTGACATGAGAGGGATTATCTAGAAGTAGACACTAGTTATCTTCAGTTGGCAGAACCAGAAACTCAGAAAATAGATGAACAGAAACTTTATCGAAATTCACTTTAAACAGGGGATGAATTGAATTAATTCCTTTCCTACAATCTGAGATATGAATGAGTAAGAAACCAACTACAATGCTATGGAATGAAGACGAACTCCTTGCAAGATGAACAATGGAATGAATAAAGAAAGCATCAAATGTCAGAGAGAAAACGTCTCCTATGCAAACCCAACCTTCCCTCAACCGCCTGGAATCTCTTCAGACCCCTCGCGGCTAAATTATCATTATCTCTCCTTTCTTGGCCCCCTCTCCGCTTCTTTTGCCTTTCCTCCTATACACTTCTAAGATCTAAGATGGCACTATCATCAGTTAGTGCTTCTTCAGGTTACTATGGATCTTAGGAAATATGTGTATCATTTGAGGTTGAAGTTGTTGTTTCTCTTGAGTTGACTATGCTGTCAAAACCGGCATTCATTTGATATTTGACACAACTGCATGGTGCTTTGTTGTACATTGTTGTTTGAATATCTTATAGTCATATCAGTCTTAGAGATATGTATCCATGTGAAACCTCAAATTATTCCAATTAGTTGAGGATTTGTTAAGTACATCCTCAAGTACTACTTACAAAGCAAAAGTTTAAATTAAAGAAAATTTTCAATCTGATGCATATTGTCTGAATTTAAAACTGCTTCAGAACACGCCAAACTCAAACAGCATCTGTCGCAACAGCAGCGGCAGCTGCAGCAGAAGCACTAGCCACATCTGCAAACCCTACTGGCATGGATTTAGATTTACCAGTTGATCCAAATGAACCCACATACTGCTTTTGCAACCAAGTTAGCTATGGAGAAATGGTTGCCTGCGATAACCCTGATGTATGTTTTTACTTTTACTCTTTTCTTTTCTTATATTTATATCCATTGTACCTACATTCAATGCATACTTTGATGCTATCTAAAAATTACAGTGCAAAATAGAGTGGTTTCATTTTGGTTGTGTTGGCCTTAAAGAACAACCAAAAGGAAAATGGTACTGTTCAAATTGTGCAGCAACAAGAAATCGCCGGAGAGGCAAATGAAGCTGACAGAAGAATAAGATCAATGTTAAAATGGTTGAATGTATATTCTAATATTCTTAATATTTTTATAAAGGGTAGATTTTTTTCTTGATTTATCAGGCCCTGAAACTTTTCTTATGTAGCTGTCATTACTGGGAAATATTGAAATTATAAATTTCCAAAAGACTTGCTATCTCATTTTAGTCTCTTGTCACTGGTGCTTTTCTGAACCATCAAATGGCTTCTTTCATTGTAAGATCAGGCTTGAAAAAGTGAGAATGAGGTAAAAGAAAATATTTGAAAAAGTGAGAATATTCTCGTGTACGTTTGGTGTACAATTCTTTGCAACAATAGGCTAAGTTTGTATAAATAGCTTTGTTCTATTAAAAAAAATTCGAAGTCTGTTTAAGTTTGATCTATTTCTATCATAGGTTTTTGCTACTGCACTTAAATTTTCCAAAATATTATATTTGGACAAAGTATTATCTAGTAATTAATTTTCGAACGGTAAAATGTGACTTTTTTTTATTAATATCCCAATTTTTTTTTCACCAAAATGACACTTCTCGAAAAAATATTACAGGAATGTCTTATATTTTAAACTCATGATGATCGCACCTTGGGACTTGAAGAAATTTTTTGCCATTTCAATAGAAAGCCGTATTTTGGGGACGTGATCATGTACTGGTTTCTTTTATTTTCATTTTATTAACACCGTTGATTATTATTTAATAAATTATAAATAATTAAAATATTTAAAAATTCAAAATACTATTAATAAATTAATTAATAATAATAACAAAAAGAAAATTATATTAATAAAATAAAATAAGAATACATTAAAGAGAAAAAAAACCACAAATTGAAGAAAAAAAATACATCAAATTTAAATTTATTATTTCAATCTAAATATCATCTGATTCCACATCTACGCTGTCATCGAACTCGTTTAGCTCTTTGTACGTCTTGAGATTGTTGTGATTGACCCTCAATTTGTTGGTATACTAAGTTCCTTCAGTCCCAAAAATATCAACTCCCGTTCATCTGATAGAGAGCGGAGTTTTCTATAATTTATTTGGTAATTGCACAACTCCTAAGTTGGTTTATGCTGTTTTTGATTTCATGTAAGGTCGAAACTCAAAATTATATGAAAGCAAGGTGGTAGTGGTTCTAATCCACATACACGTTATAATGAAGATAATGATCAAATTGAGGATCAACCACAACAACCTCAAGATGTACAAAGGGTTAGACGAGTTCGACAAAAACGTAGATGTGGAACTAGAGAACATTTAGATGAAAATAATTAACTTAAATTTGATGTATTTTTTTTCAATTTGTTGTATTTTTTTTCTTCTTTAAATTAATGTATTTTTTCTTTTAATTTAATATATTTTTATTTTATTTTATTAATATAATTTTATTTTTTAATATATTATTATTATTATTATTATTATTATTATTATTATTATTATTATTATTATTATTATTATTATTATTATTATTATTATTATTATTATTATTACTATTATCATCATCATCATGTTTAGTCTATGTGTATGTGCAAGATTTCAAGTTGGCCCTAGGGAATCACATTTAATTGTTGTTAAGAGAATTCTTTTATACCTAAAAAACACTACCAACCTTACCTCGTTCTAAAAGAAATCTCTTAAGTACAAACTGAGTGGATAATGTGATTCTGATTATGCTAGAGATAAAGTTGAGAGAAAAAGCACTAGTGGCAACTACACCTTTTTTAGATGACAACTTAATATCTTGGTCAAGTAAGAGACAAAACACCATTGCATTGTCAATAACAGAGGCTGAGTACATTTCACCAGCTAGCTGCAGTTCTTATCTACTTCAGATAAAACATCAACTTGAAGACTACAAAATCCTATAATCCAACATTCTCATCTATTATGATAACACTTATGTCATTTGTCTAACCAAAAATCTTATCCTATATTCTAGAGCTAAACACATAGAGATCAAACACTACTTCATTAAGGACTTTGTTCACAAAAGGGTATTAAACATTTAGTTTGTAGACACTGAGCACCAATGGACTGACATATTCATTAAACCACTACCTGAAGATAGGTTTAACTTCAATCCAGCCTTGGAGTGAGCGACTTCAAGTCCCAAAAATAACTTCAATTGTCCTAAGTCATTGTGATTTGTGAAGAAAAGCCTTTTCGGATTGGATTTCTACAACATCATTACCTGCAACAATAATATCATCAAAGTAAACCAGTAAGGCGATAAATGTGTTATTATATGACTTAATAAATAACGAATGATTAGATCTAGATTGGCAGTAGCCTACATAATGTAAAGCAAATGATAGTTTGGCAAACCATTGGCGAATAGACTGTATTAAACCATACAAAGATTTTAATAATTTGCATACATGGTTAGGATTAGAGCTAGAGATACCTGGAGATAATTGCATGTAAACTTCTTCATCTAAATTACCATGTAAGAATGCATTGTGGACATCTAGTTGATGAATATGCCAATGTTGAGATGATGCTATAGAAAAGAGTAATCTTATCATAGTGAGTTTTGCAACAGGAGAATATGTGTCAAAATAATCAATACATTTGATTTGAGTAAAACCCTTAGCTACAAAACGTGCTTTATATCGTTTTATAGAACCATCGACTTTGTACTTTACCTTATATGCCCATTTTCACCCAATGGGTTTCTTACCATGTCGGAGAGGTGTTAAAATCTAAGTTTTATTCTGATTGAGTATTGCAATACCATATTCCATAACAATAACCCAACATGGATGTTTAACTATCTACTTATAAGTAGTAGGCTCTTGAATATAGGAAATGGCAATAACAAAGGTAAAATGTGAAATAGATAAACTATTGTAAGACAAAACAAAAGAAATGAGATATAAAGGGTTGGACATTGTATTTGTGACAACAACATTGCGTTGAGAATCATGTAGGTAAGCATGTCATTTTTTAGGTCTTGAAGATTTTCTTATAGGAGAAGGGCATGCATTGGCAGAGGCATGATTGTGGCAGATACAATGTTCATATTATTGTGGATAGGAGAATCACTAAGACTGGCATTATTATGGATAAGAGAATGTTGAACACGTGAGTGTCTTGAATGATGACTATCATTACTATAAAGGAAAACATCATCAAAACTTAGAGAATTAGAACTATTAAAATCATAAGAAGAAGTATCCGTAGTAGAAGAATGAAGAGAGATATAAAGAAATATATGTTCATAAAAAATAACATTTATTAAAGTAAAAACATTGTGAGTATGTAAATCAAATAAAACATAGCCTTTAGTACCCAACTTAAAACCAATAAAAATACATTTTCGAGCCTGGGGTCTAGTTTGGATCTTTGATTAAGTAAGGTAGAGGCAAAAGATGAGCAACCAAAAGCCTTGAAATCAATAAAAGTAGGTGGCATGTTATAAAGCAATTCAAAAGGTGTGTGAACTTCAAAATAGGGGTAATTTGGAAAGTTTTAAATGAAAAAGTAAATTTCTAGTGACATTCAATAAATGTCTATGTTTTCTCTCAACAATAGAATTTTGTTGAGAATTCTCGACACAAGAAGTTTGATGCAAGATTCCCAAGTCAGAATAAAACTGAGGCATATTAAACTCAACACCATTATCACTTTGTATGATTTTTACTTTTACAAAAACTTGTGTTAAAACAAAATTTAAGAAATGTAGTTAAGGCCTATCTTCTGACTTGGATTGCATAAAAAAATCCAAGAAAACCTTGCGTAATCATCAAAAATTGTTAAAAATATTTATAACCATTAATTAAAATGTCAATAATAGGACCCCAAATATCAGTATGAGTTAAATTATAAGCATACAAAGATCAACTAGAACTTAAGGGAAAAGGGAACCTATAATATTTACCTAAATGATAAAAATCAAAAATCACATTATTATTTATTGAAATATAGGGAAATTGTTTACACATATGAGTCAATACATAAATAAATGGATGACCTAATTTTAAGTGCCATATATCAAATGAATCAAACTTCAAGCTTAAAACATGTTTATTACAAGAAGTAGTAGTGTCATCTAAAGAAACATCAGTTGATAGAACAATAGGAACTCTTTTGAGAATATAAATATTGCTAAGATGCTCCATAATCCCAATCATCTTCATGGTATGTGAATCCTGAAGATTGCGATTTTTTTTACTAAAAATCAGTTTACAATTTAAATCAGTAGTTAACTTGGAAACATAAATTAAACTCAATTGAAACTGTGGTATGTAAAGAACATCATTCAGTAATAGATATTTATCAAAGGAAATAAAACTGGAAAAATATTCAAAAAAATGTGTTTCTATTAGGGAAAGTGATGGAAATAGGTTTTATCCTTTCAATTTTGGAAAAACATTGAATGAGAAGAGAAACATGATAATAAGCACCCATATCTAAAATCAAAATAAAATGAGTATGATAAGTAGAACCTATACTGGAAACACTAGAAATCAAGTGGGTATTGGCTGCTTCAGTAGATTTTTTTTTTTGTTGAAGTGGTTGAGGTCACCTTTTTCAATGACTGAAGAAGGTTAACCAAGTAATGATAATATTCCTTTGAAATTGAAGGAGAGTGGTCTTATGGAATTAAATTGGATGGTGGAGTAGACTTGGTGTCAAGAGTAGGAAATGGATTAGGATGTGAAAAACCATGTTTGAAGTAGCAAGAGTCCATTTTGTGATTGGTTTTATGGAAATTGGTACAGAACAATTAAGACTTTGGTTGACCACATCCTCTACCACGTCCATCTTGTTGTGTATTACGAAAATTGGTATTTCCATATTTACACTGAAAACAGCATAATCGAGAGGAGAAGGATTGGACGTAGGTTCTTGTTGAGCAACTAAAGAATATACCTTGCTAGTGGAGAGTAATTTCTCCATGAGGAGAATTTAAGTGAGAATGTTGGAATAATTGTCATTCAAACCTTTGAGGAAACAAGTGACATATTCTTCATCTATGAAGCTTCTAAAAGTGATGCTAAGTTTGCATGTGCCGAGAATAGAGCAAGTACACGAAGGTGTTGGGCGCAAATCTTCGAGTTCATCCCAAAGAATCTTAAGATCGGTAAAGAAAGTTAACAAATTGTGATCTTCTTGTTTAATTGAGTGAAGGTTACATAGAAGATCGGAAAGATAGAAATTATTACCTTTGGAGAACCTATCACGCAAATCACACCATAGATCAAAGGCAGAGTCAATGCAAATGGTGCTTTGTAAAATATGTGGTGATAAAGTCATGGTGATCCATGATATCACCATGTTGTTGGCTCGATCTCAAAGATCATGATTGAGATGTGAAAAATAAGGGTGAGGAAGCAAATTATTGATGAACTGAATCTTGTTCTTCAATGAAAGTGCCCTTTTCAATGTTTGACTCCAATTATAGTAGTTACAGTCGTTCAACGGTGGGGCAATCAAATAGCGACGGTGTGAGGTAATAAGGGCTCAGTGGATTCAAAGCAACATCTTTTGACTTGGTACAATATATAACTAACTAAACTGAAATATGGCTAACAACTAACAAACTAATGACAACCTAAAGTGACTAATAACGAAAGAAGGCGGCGGTGGCAGTTACAAATACCCGTCGTCGTCTTCTTTCGCGTTTCCTATTTAAAGTTTAGCATTGTTGTTACATGGACCCAATTGCCTTTGTCATATTTTAATTCAAGTAGAAGAAGTTGAAGCTATGATTATTCATGGAAAGTAACATGATGATATGAATTGAACTTAAAGACGCTTTATTAAAGAAAAGAGTCCAATTAAATAGAACTAGTAAATAATTAAATGAAATGAGTTGCAACTTGTCCACAAGTTCTGTGAACTATGCAGCTAAGTATTATATTTTATTCATTTTGTATTTCGTGCCACTTTCTTTGACAATATTTGATGAAATTGAACTTGAAATTGTCATAAACTAATCAACATACAACACCAACCTGATTAGTTCTACTTCAATTCCTATTGACATTTTCTTGTTTATCTTATAGGATTCTAAAGAAATAAATAAGCCTTACAATAAAAAGATCTTAAATAACTTGGATAAATATAGTTTAATATTGTTGTCTTATAAATGAACGAAGAGAACTTAACTAATTGATAGTTTCTCTTGTTTACCTTATAGGATCCTTCTCTTTCGGCACACATGCTTATGTTGCGCCTTTTATCTATGTTGTTGTTGTGTTTGTATCATCTGCATAGGTAACCTAGCTATTTATTAAGTGAAAAATTGGTCAAAAAAATTGGGATCATAAGTTTGTTTGGTTCTTATCCAATATCTTAATATAGAAAGTTGTAAAGTCTAGAAATTTTGTATCAACTCATTAATTAAGTGACTAAATTGTCTTTGTTATGCATGTATCGCTTGCGTGTGTCTCAATTGTTCTTTAGTTTTTCTTATTAGGTTCTTCATTTTCATATAGTGCTCTTGAAATTCTAATGGAAAATATTACTAGTGCTTATTCATTTCTTTTTATTAATCATTTGCAATTTTTAGTTTTATTCTTTAACCTTTTTGTTTTATTGTCGAACATGTCTTTTCTATGATCATGAGTTTGTTTATTTTTTTATAGATGACAACTAATGTAAAGATTATCTAGGCTTAGAAATATCTGAGAAATGTCAAACCAAGAGGAGATATCGGCTCAATATTTCTTGGTACATGTCCAAGATGTGTCTAATATGCGTTCTTAACCGTCTAGTTCCTTGGAAAAAGCATGAAATTATATTTAAGTATTTTTTTTATGTAATTAAACTTAAATATTTAAATTATCTATTTAAATCTAATTGCATGTTGTTTCAATAAAACTACAAATGTAGTTAGTGATAAATCTTGCACAAAATATTATGGTTAACAAAAGTGTCAAGTAAAATATTAAAATTGAAATTCATAAAATTCATATAATTTTAACAAAGATTCAAAATAACATCAACACAAAATTAAAATATAATATATAAAAAGAAACATGCACATCAAATTAAAGTTGTGTCATTCATCTTATAGAGCCTTAATAAAATCATCAACAATTGAATTAGAACTAAAGTTTTCATCTATTTCTTTTTCAATACAAAACATCATATTGTTAGCAACAAGTTCATCCTCCATATTGTTACACAGTCTTGTCTTGAAAATTTTCATTGTTGAAAATGATATTACTCTAGTAGCTGTAGAAATTGAAAGAGTTAAGATAAGGCAGATTAGTCGATCAATTAAATAATATGTATCTGTTTTTCCTATATTTTTTTAGAGCTTCGCACAATTCAAACATAGTCAAAAAGTTATTCAAATTTGGATGACTAACAACATCAAGAATAAAGATTCTCAATTGAAATCTCAAATTATTTTCTCTTACTTATGAAAATCTAAAGGATATGTTTACAAGAGCACATATATTATGCATATAAAATTCTTTGTAAATATCCTTAGGAACCAAACTAATGCTTAGACTCAAAAGCTATGTTGTTTGCGCACAAAACTCACTATGATGTGATCATGTTGATGTCGAGTGTCCCATCTGCGTTCTATGTAAACAAAATTACAATAAGGGAAATCAATATCTTGTTGTTCACAAAATAATATCACTTTTTTTAATAAATCATCCCAACCATCATCTCTCAACTTCTAAATTAATGTTTTTGTATTATTGGCTAATTGCATTGCATTAAGTATATTTTGAGATTTATGTTGTAACGTCTGACAAATATTATTTAATTCCCATAATATCTTTCATCATGTGCAAAATCAATATGAACTTAAATTATTTCATAAGCTTATGAGCAACATTAGCATTCGCACATGTAGAATACATGTTCCATTTCTTATAATATCTTTAAGAATCGCGCAAGTTAGATTATACAAATTTACCATACAATAAACAGAAGAAAACGTGAGCTCTAATAAGTATCTTCGGCTCGTTTCAAATTGCAAACATGATTTTATCCACTACCACTTTCAAGTTCACCAATCTCCAACAAAGTTTAAATCTACCCTAATATGGAACTTTGCAATTCATTATGACACTTACTAGAGGATCATACAACATTGATAATAAATTTAATTGTGAAAAGAAATCATGAATGGGGAAAACTTCTCAAGAAGCAATAACCAAAGAAAGTTGTAATCTATGTGCAAAACAATGTATATAGTAACCATAAGGATAATCTTTGTGAAATAATGCTTGTAATTCATTTCAGTCCTCTCTCATATTACTATCACCATTGTACCTTGCCCACAAATATTTAAAATATCAAGACTATACCGATAAATAATATCAGAAATGGCTTTTTTAAGAGTAATAGCTATAGTGTCATTAACATGCTCAAGACCAAAAAAATGTTATTGTATAAATCTATTTTTATCCACAAACCTTAAAATAATAACCATTTGCACCTTTAGAGATACATCACGCGATTAATTGACAACTATACTAAATTTAGAATCTTCAATCTCTTCTCAAATATAGCTTTTCATTTTACTAGTCATGATAAGCAAAATTTCCTTTTGAATTTTAGGAGTTGTACTTTAAATTATATGAAAAGTTCTCGAGCCCTACTTTTGCAAGTTCATCGGTTATGATGCTAAGAGTTTGACCATTTCAAGAAAGTTATCTATATTTTTTTATCCTAGTGATTCGTCATGACCTCTAAAAGCACAAGCTAAAAGCACAATAGAGCTTTTGAGATGAAACCTATTTATGTTGATTAAATCGACACTCTACACATTAAAGACATTTTTTATGTGCAAATTGATTGAACGAGTCCTGAGAAGCTTTCATTGCATTATTGTGAAATGAACAAAGACTATCTCCAATATGTTTAAGAAAAGCACGACTCTTTCCAACATTGACTTTTCTCTATATTTTAAATCATTTTCTAGTGAAGACGTCAGATACAAAGTGTCTTGTACGGAATAAGTAAAAAAGCAAACAATAAGCATCATCATTAGTTTAAGAGTATAATACCCATGAAAGGAACATTTTGAACCAAGATGCTTGAAATTGTCTTTGATGTTTATCTCCATTTAAGGGATACTTTTCAATTACACATTGATAAGGACCCCAGTTAAGATAAGTTTTTCAAACTTCATCTCCTTGATTCACCGGATATTCTCAAATTTGGAGACGCTTTTTGGAATTACGTTCTAAATAACTGACATCAAAGTTATCCATGGTGATTTTTTTAATCTTAAGTTGCTCATCCAGTTAAACTATTTGATCATCGGAAGGATGTTTTTCAAGTGTTGATGTTGAAGCTTTACAATTTTCATCTATGTTGGAAACTTTTTTCTTGAAAAATGCATCAATTTTCTTGTTTAAACATCACATCACTCCTAAAATAAACAAATTAATTACACAACAATAACTTAGTAACATAAAAAAATAAAAAAAAATAAAAACATAATCACAGACACATTCAGACAAACAATTCACAAAGTAAAATAGTTCGCAGATTCACAACCTCACTCCCACACTACACAAATCGGTGAAAACAATTCACAATCACAAAAGTCACAAATACAATTCATACACACTAGTTCACAATCTTACACTAAAACAATTCACAACTAACAAATATTAGAAGAGGAAAACAATACAAATATGAAAAATCTAAGAAGTGAGAGTCCAAGAGTAAGAACCTAAAAATTCTAAGAAGTAGATAGTCCAAGAGTAAGACCAAGAGGTGGCGCTGTGAGCATGCGACTGCAAGAGCAGGATGGAGAGGCTGCAAGACTCGTCGCAGAGCACGGAAATATGTGATGCAAGAAGAGAAAGTGAGACAGACGATGCACGAAAGAGGGATAAGCAAACGAAGCCAATTGGAAGTAGCTCGAATACGACGAACGAGAGGGAGAGACGAGCATGCGGGAGCAGTCCTAGTAGAGAAGATAGGGAAAGTCGATCAAAGCAGAGAGAAGATGGAATAGTAAATGGGTTCCTCCATACCCTAAAATTTTTAGGGATATTTTAGTAATCCATCACTATTATCTAAGTAATTTTATAATAATAATAATAATTATTATTATTATTATTTATATAAAAAAAATAAAAAAATGAGCTCCCTATTGCTCCTAAAAAAGTTCGCCAATGTATGTAATGCTACTAGTGGATAATGAAAAAAGGTCTAAAGGCTATAAAGTCCAATTAAATTAACTAAAATGAAAATCCAACTAATATAAATTCTATTTCTAACTTAAATATATAAATTATTTTTTAAAATCTAATTGCATGTTTTATCAGTTTTAAAAAGAAAGTGTCTTGATAATCCAAAATTTAGTCGGACGATAAATAAAATTGAATCAAAGATTATCTCATACAAGATTCAAAATTGAATTCCTCTTAAAGATTAGTTACATAATTAGGATATTCTCCTTTTTGCTCTCTCTTTTTATGTCATATTGTGAGAATGTTACATAGAAAAATCATTTTTATGAATTCATATACAATTGAGTAAAACAATGCTTTTATGTATTACTCTCCACCATAAAAGAAAAATGAGAAAGCAAAAAAAAGAGAGAATTTTAATCCTTAGTTAAACACCATTAATAGGTGTCTTAAGTATATTCATGTCATGTCTTAAAGTATTGGTCGCCAAAAACACATATGAGAAGTATGGCTAACGCTAGGGAGGCATCGGGGGTTTATTAGATTTCATATTTTGGGAAATAAAAGTAAAACAAAAGAATAGGGTGTGTGGGAGGTAAAAGGAGGTGTATTTAACAATGCTCAAATTTACCATCTTATTTATCCATGGTGAATGGATCCAACCCGCCCCAAAATTCAAAAACCGGACCCAAACTCAACCACGTTCAGTTCACCACACACAACACAAATCACAAAACTTCCTCAAAAAAAAAAAAAAAAAAAAACTACAAAACAGAGAGATTGAAACTGAGAGTAGAATCAGCATCGTTCCAGAAAGTGAAACAGAAGAAGGAGAAAGAGAATAATCGAGGAAGATAAAAATGACGGAAGCTTTGATAAGGAAGAAGCCAGGTATGGCTAGCATTAAGGACATGCCGGTTCTCCAAGACGGTCCACCTCCCGGCGGGTTTGCTCCAGCCCGGTTTGCTCGCCGAATCCCTAACTCCGGTCCGAGTAATCTTTTCTTGTTCCTCACTACCTTCGGTGCTTTCTCTTGGGGCATGTACCAGGTCGGCCAGGGTAACAAGATCCGAAGGTAGCTTGCTCTCTTTTTTCATTTTCGATTTTCATTTTATAAATTATTAGGGTTCAAATTTAACTCTTAAATGGAGATCAAGTTTAATTGAAGGATTCTGTGCTTTTTCCACATCGTGATATCAATGTAGAGTGGAAAAAATAGAGGATTTGAAATTGGCTTCGATGTGGATGTCTCCTAGAAATGATTTACAAATGAATACGGTTTTTCGTTTTTGTATTTTAATTAATTTTTTGTTTATGCTGTTTTACTCAATTGCATCTATGTTTAGGAAACACTAATCCAATTTGTTTGTTAGTTGGTTAGTGGAGATCAGCTTGTTAGAGAGGAAGGATGTTTTATGGAGGTTGTTAGTTGAGGATAGTTGAAAATTGCGTTTTGTTCAAATTCTGTTATGATATAGCGTGGTAACACTTTGTATTAAATATCTTTTCGCGGAACAAAATGTTCAAATTCTGATACATCGTTACATCCACTATTTGACATCATTGGTTATATGTAAACTAGTAAAGACCGACTCGTCATTCCTGTGCAGGAGCATGAATTGGGGGAAAGAGAGAGAATCAGAGGTGTAAAATATCTGTGTCATTAGAGAAAGACTTTTCTTAGGATACATAAATAGATAGATAATAGTGAGGATTGAGTGGAAGTTAGGATGATATTGTGTTCCTAGTATAGGATGATACTAAACTTATGACTTGTTTTTCTTGATACGGGTGACTACTCAAGTTGTTGGATCAGCTTCATGGTCATTGGGTGTGTTCTAGTTTGTTGGATCAGCTTCTACTCATTTGTTTTTGATTGATTGATGGGAAGGAAAATAAAATCTTGTGGCATTGTGATGTTCATGAGACTCTGTTATATGAAATGAATGCTGCCCCATCTTCAAGGGTGTTTCCTCTCCTCTGAATTTGTTATGAGATAGAATTGTTTTCATGTTCTTGCTTTAGTATTTAGGAATTTTTTTCTTTTTCTTAAACTTCTCTCTTTATTAAGGATTCCATATACTTCAACCTTTTGTACTACTACTACTACTAGTAGCTTTCTCTAGTAAAATATTAAAATTTCTTCTTTTGTGAAAAATGAAGTTAAACTTTTAGTGCCAGCTTTTTTTGAGTTCATATTTGTTATAGTTGGGGAACTGAAAGGGAGGGGTTAAATTACATCAGAGGTTGTTAATATGGCTTGAAGTGCGGATGTGATTCCTTGTAATCATTTGATGGGTTGTATGAGTTGACCAGGAAAGTAGGGTGTATTCTTAATATTCCTATCTCTATAAGAAACTAAGTTGGATCACTTTTGAATGTACAAAATAGGAAGAAAGTAGCCTTTAGTTTCTTTCCAGTTAATTTGATAATGGAAAATTGTTCATCTCTTCCTTCCCACTTTTGAAATTCTCAGATTTCACAGTCCATTTCCTTTTGACTGGGTTTCGAATGGATGGGTGGTGTGTTACATTGGTAACAAATAGTTGTTTTAGCCTGTTATGAAGAATCAGAGCCCTTGTGTTTCTGTTCAGTTTCCCCACGAAAATTACAACTGCTGATGTTTCATTTCTGTATAGGGCACTGAAGGAAGAAAAATATTCTGCCCGTCGAGCAATACTGCCTGTGCTACAAGCTGAAGAAGATGAGAGGTATATGAGATTCTTTCACGAAATTTATATCATCACACAAATTGTATAACTCATTGTAATAACTGTTAACATATGACAACTCAATTATTTTGACTGTGCCTTTCTGTAGATTTGTTAAAGAGTGGCACAAATATCTTGAGTACGAGGCAGATGTCATGAAGGATGTGCCTGGTTGGAAAGTTGGTGAAAGTGTCTATCACTCTGGGAGATGGGTGCCACCAGCAAGTGGCGAGTTGCGTCCTGAAGTCTGGTGATGATATTTTAGCCATCACTATCAAGAATTGGTCTTGGTCTTCCTGCATTTGTGATACTTAAATACAGTGTCTATGAAATAAAGTTGTATGTGGAACATTTGTAATTGCGTTGTCTAGTTCGAAAACAGGAATGCTTTTTTAATTTTTGTTTCATGTTGGCTATCACCCCTCTCATGTAATTGACGATGAATGCACATCCTTGGCATTTGACTTTGAATGTCAAGCTCATTAACTTGATTGGTGTTAAGTGTTAAAGTCCAGCAATTTTCTATTCCAATTGAACCTAAGAGATTTGGAAAATAACTCCAACAATTGGTTAATTCGTTACTTGTATTAACCAAAATTTCTTGTGTAAAGTTGGCTTGAAATGCTAGAAACCTATTGCTTAATTCGATACATGTTTGATTTAATGCTTACTTTAAAATCCTTGCTTCTGACATCCCTTTCTTGTAACGAAAAGTTACAACTCCAGTTCCATCAATCGTAGTTTTGTTTCTTTTTAACATGATTTACACCTGTTGGGTTTCTGTTCACCCGTTTACGATATTTCTGCTTCTCATTTAAGTGTCGGTTATTGTTTGTTTGTCTGCTCTTCCGTATTTGCTTTTTCACCCTAAAATATATTACTGTAATCTAAAATCTAAAAGTGTATTTTATTGTAAGTTAGAATTCAATAAAAAACTATTACTGTAAGTTAGAATTCAATAAAAAACTATTACTGTAAGTTAGAATCCGATACAAAACTAAAAATGAATAAATTTGGGGGTTGGATGAAACATTATCTGTAGTATCGGTTCCAAAACCTTATTAGGGCCCCCTTTGGTCTAAAGAAAGTGTTCTCTACTTTCATTTATTTTGGGAGAAAAAATGTAAGGGAAAAATTTGGAGAAGATAAGTATATTATTACAGCTTTGACAGATGAAAATCCTATATAAAAGTAACTAGATGATTATTAAAGCAAATCAATGGTAACGTCCCACAAGATGTTTCAACTCACTAAAATATGGGGTCAACTTGACCATGTACTGAAACCACCAAAAAACACAGAACAAATTACTGTCTGAACATATTGATCCTGTAGTGATTATATAGTAGCATGTATTGCTAGTCTTCTTAGCAGAAGCTACAATGGCTGCGGACTTGCTGCTGCAGTTGCTGTACTGGATTGTGAACTCTCCTGAGCTTCAACTTTATGTGACGGTTGCTGCGGTTGATATTCGCCCTTCTCAAGTAAATCCTTTATCTGACTTCCTGTAAGTGTCTCGTGCTCTAGAAGAGCGTTCGCAAGCGCATGAAGCTCCTTTTCATGGGTGGTTAGAATAGTTTTTGCATTGTTGTAAGCTCTCTGAAGCAAGTTCTTCACTTCTTTCTCAATAAGCAACCTAGTTTCTGAGCTCATACTTCTCCCATTATCATAGTAATTGTGAGTGACAGGTCCAACTTCAGTACTCATACCATATTTAGTTACCATTTCCCTAGCTAAAGTAGTGGCCTGTGAAAGATCTGAGGATGCACCAGAAGTAATTTCACTTTCTCCAAAAATGAGCTCTTCAGCAACTCTACCTCCCATACAAACATCAAGCCTAGCAAGCATCTGTTTACGCGAGGCACTAGTTTGATCCTTGTCAGGCAGTTGAGAAACCATGCCAAGTGCCATTCCACGAGGAACAATAGTTGCCTTGTGAACAGGAAGTGCACCATCAGTATGAATCGCCACTAACGCATGACCACCCTCATGGTAAGCAGTAGTCTTTCTCGACTCATCCGATATAACAGCCGACTTGCGTTCACTTCCCATTATAATCTTGTCCCGTGCAAACTCTAAATCATTCATGCTCACCGATTTGGCACCGTCCATTGCAGCCCTAATAGCAGCAACATTAACCAAATTTGCAAGGTCAGCACCAGAAAACCCCGGTGTACACCTAGCAATGATCATCAAATCAACATCCTCCGATTTCAAAACCTTCGACATATGAGATTCCAAAATCTGTCTCCGTCCTTCAACATCCGGATTGGGAACAACAACACGGCTATCAAATCGCCCAGGTCTCACCAAAGCCTTATCTAAAGACTCAGGAAAATTAGTGGCACCAATCACAATTATCCCTTCATTTTGCTTAAATCCATCTAACTCAACAAGCAACTGATTCAAAGTCATCTTCATATAAGTTTGATCCTTGGGATTTCGACTCCCACCAATAGCATCAATCTCATCAATGAAAATTATACAAGGCGAACTCTTTTTCGCAGCTGAAAAAAGATCCCTAACCCTTTTGGCACCAACTCCAACAAACATCTCTTCAAATTCACTACCACTACACGAAAAGAAAGGAACACCAGCCTCACCAGCAATAGCTCTCGCCAACATCGTCTTACCAGTACCAGGCGGACCAACAAGCAAAACACCTTTGGGAAGCTTCCCACCAAGCCGAGTAAATCGCTTAGGATTCCTTAAATAATGAACAATTTCTTCAAGTTCAGCCTTAGCCTCATCCACACCTTTAACATCATCAAATTTAGTACTTGTTTCAACACTAGGCAACACTTCTTCATTCATACCACCAAGTCCTTTACTAATACCTTTATCCTCAATCAATGCTCCCACACCAGAAATCACCAGAAAAGCCACTGCCACAGACCTAATTGTACGCCACACTTGTTCTTTAAAACTTCCACCTTCAGCTGCACCAACCATATGAATAGGAGAATTTTTCGTCCCAAGAATTTCATCTTTCGTCGATTTTCCAACATTTCTAACAGCAAAAAAGCCACCCATTTTACCACTATCTTCCAGATCTGTACCTGAATTAGACAACATACCTCTTCGCAGAGTCTTGAACAATTCGCTCTCATCCAGTCTATCAACTTTTACTAACGCTTTGACATACTCAGAGAGTGCGGTAGGGTTTGTTTGCAGTGACGGTTGAGTTTCAAAAGTTCTGATGACAGCTTCAGGATCTTCAGATGAATCGAGATCGCGCAGTCGTCTCGCTAGGTTGTAGCTGGAACTGGATCTCTTCTGGGAGAAGATTTCAGCTTTATTATTTCGATGTAAATAGCTTCTAGTCAATAAATCTTTGACTTTTGCGAATTCTGATTCATGTTTTTCGATCTGTGTTATCAAACGCCTCCAACCCATGTCACAGACACTTGTTGCGTCAAATCTCCGGTGGGATCAAAGGCGTTTTGGAGATGAAAGAATTTTGACCTAGAAAGTGATAAATATCTGTTCTCGGAATCCAGACAACGTTGTTTATGTGTTGTTGGCGTTTACGGCTTAACCTTATCTTTGTACAGCTTCCGTGTTTTCTAAGATATTTTCATTTTCTAATTGTCAAATTTACAACAATAATAAAAAATAAAAATAAAAAACAACATTTTCTTTCCCATTTTATATTTGAAAGAACAATTTGTTTTCTAAAATCAAAAATTTTTAATATTATTTTATCAAAAATAGTTTTGATAATTCTCAGTCGGATCATATATAATGTTGGTTTAAATAGTTTTTATTTTGATTCTACTTCCTGTAATTTTTTTTATTTGATTTATATTTTTGTAATTTTTATGAATTTTTTAATAAAAAAATAGTGACATAATTAATTCTAAATAAAGTGATATATAGTAATTGTGTAATTATTTTTGACTAGATAATATTTGATATTTTAATTAAAAATTAGTTTATTAATTTATTTTATTATTTAATTAA
>JBBPBR010000005.1:40550489-40563216 GCA_037974775.1 Cicer pinnatifidum
TATATTTGAGACATATAAAATAATAATAAAAATATATTAAATTAAACAAATAAGTATTTTTAGAGGGAAAAAAGTAAAACTAAAAAAAATGAATAAATAATAAAATTGATATATAGCGATTGGATTGGTTTTGAAATGGAAATTTAAAATTCAATCTGATTCAAGCGAGTTTCACAAAAGAATATTTAAATATATCTAATAATATTCAATTTTGTGTGTTTTCAATTTTTTTGATAGATTTGTGGTTCTGATTTGGATGGATTTATATGTAAAACACTCGTACATTGTATTATGAAACATTAATCTTTATCTTTATGTTACTGTTTTTTTTTTTTTTTTTATCTTAGAATAGATGGTAAATTTCAATATAATTAACTTACACAACTATGAGGTTACAGGTTTGAGGACTTTATGTTACTATGTTTTATTAACACAACTGTCCCTTTTGTTGGAACCAAGTTGACTTTCCAATTAGAGTTTTGATGTTAATAAAAGTATTTTATAAGAACAATAAATTTGGATTAATAGCTTCATTAATTATAGAAATTTGGAAGAAGAAAATTGGAAGAAACGACCAGAGGATACCGCCAAAGGATAGCCACTAGAGGATATCACTAGAAGATATCACTAGAGGACGTTGCCAGAGGAAGACACTAGAGGAAGTAAAAAGGTTAGAGAAAAGGAAATCAAAACAGTCAACGAAATCCTCAAAATCAGACAAATGCATGTTCTGGAAAAGAATATGCATTTGTCTTTGATTTTTGCCTCTAAAATTTGAGTTTAAAGATTGCATCTGAAGAATTCATCTGCCTTTGAAGATTCAGTGTACTTCTGAAAGCTCAATGTGTTTCTGCAGTTTTCATGCTCTAATGAATAATATTTTTGCATGCTTTGATGAACAATATTTTTGCATGCTCTTATGAATAGTAACTTATGCATGCCTCTGAATTCTAAAGCAACTCTTCAAGTCTACCTCTGAAACAAACATTTTGTTGACTCTAATGACTGCAACATGTTTCGAGAATGTTGCCTCTAAAGTTGCAATGACTTTGTAGATTGCAACTCGTTCCAAAGTTTTGCCTCTGATACGCAACACACTCTAAAGTCACACTCTAAAGTTGCCTCTAAAGTTGCTCATGCCACTAACTCTAAGTCACATAGCTTTACATCCGCCTCTGACTTTGATTATTCAAGCAACACATCATCTGACTCCAATAATGAAAGTCAATTATTCTGATGGAGAAAAGTAAACGACTTTGAAGGAAGGTCAAAGACTTTGATAGATTGAGAAATATATTGAATTAGACTTAGTCGTATCCTTACTTCTTAAAGTCCAAAAACAAGCTCAGTTTTGTTCCCACCCAAATCCAATCAAGTGTACGAAGGAACACTCAGTTGAATAATTTCCAAACGAAATCTGGAGAAAATATGCACAACATCTTTTTAGAAATGTCAAATTCGGAAATAAACATTGCCTAAAGGTCATATTATCAAAACACATTTTCAGAATTATTTTTGAAGAAAATCATTGTTCACCAAGCTAAAATGGAGGGGCTAAATTTAAACCATAATTTCATCTATAAATAGTGGATCAAGGCTGAAGAAGAATGAAACACAACAATATATAGAAAATCTTATGAACTCAAATTTCTCTAAGTACTCAAAATTCAAGGTTTCAATTTCAACAATTAAGGGAAAGAGAAAATGAATTCTCATCCCCAATTTAAACATCAAATATGCGACCCTTCCCTCTTTATCTTTGTCCTTTTTTTTTCTTTCATAAACTTCAACTTCTTCCTTCTTTTTTTCTCTCTAAACCGTAAACTTTATCTCTATTTTTGAGCTTCCATAAGGGTTCATACTGCAAAACCTCCAACTACAAAAGTACTCTACTACTAAAGGATAGTTTATTAAGCCAAAGAACTATAGGCGAAGAAAACGTTTTCCCTCTCTTATGTATTTTACATGCGGCCTATACCTATAGTAGGGGGAATTTGACTTTTTTTTGTGTGTTGTGTTTGAAGATTGCTTGTTTGTTGGTGTTATTGTTGTTGATAATGTGTATAATGAAAAAAGAAAATATTTCATGAAGATAATTAAGGACAAGATGGGAATCTTTGTCTAAGCCGCACACTAACATCATAACTCTAATAGAGAGAATATAGATGGAAGAGAGAGAGAGAGAGAGAGAGAGAGAGAGAGAGAGAGAAAGAGAACAGAGAGAACTGGCGGGAATAAGGAAGAGAAAGGAAGAGATGAACATGAAAAGCAAACTTACAAGGATAGACATTGTGGTACAGGAGAAAGTACAACAATACAAGGACAATGATGTTGTAACATATTTCTTTTCAAAGTTCCCTAATAACTTTGCAGCACATGATATGCTCAAAGTTTTCCTAAAATATAAGGAACTTGTGGATGCGGTGATACCTCCAAAGAGAGACAAAAGAGGCAAAAGACTTGAATTCATTTGTTTTGTGCAACTCTAAGATAAACAATTGTTTACAACAAGGCTGGATAATATAATCACATGGAGCACAAAGATCTATGTGAATCTGCCAAGATATTACCGAAGTATTGTTAGGGAGATGAAACAACATGTTGGTCCTCATAAAGTGTCATCATCCAAAGATAGGCTTAACAAATCACATAGATAATAGGTCATATGCAAACACAGTGAATAATGAGAGGATACATAAGGTGAAGTAAGGAAGATCTCAAGGTATGAAGAACAAAGGTTTGCAAAAGTGGATACAGAAAAAGCTCCTTAATCTAGCTAGGAGAAAAGTATTTTATCAAATATACATTATCACACTTGGAATTTTCAATGGAGGAGGACTAAGTGGAAAAGCTCGTGAAAATATATGTTGGTCAAGTTGTAGTGTCAAGAATGACATACAATGTAGAGGATGAAGAGAAATCGTGAATTAAAATACAGATAAAATGCAGCGAACTTTAATTTTTCTCCCCTTTGATAGAGCCTTACAAATGACATGAATCAGGGATAATTTAACTACCTCTTCTAGCACAAAACTTTTGCTAATGAGCGTTGGAGATAGTACAAACATTGTTTGAACGACTATGTTTCTACATAGTCCATACAAACGAACTTCAAATGAAAGAAGCTTCTTTTTACATAACTAATGAAGCTTCAACTGCAAACAAAAAAGATAGAGAGACTCAATTTGAACTTGGTGATTTAGGCTTGGAGAATGGAAGATATTCATACTCTGGATCAAACAATAGTCGTATTGGTGATGAATACAACAAAGAAATATGCCATGATAGGGTTAGTTCTAATCAAAGTTGTGTCGAATTCGCTCTCGAGAACACATTTTCCAAAAGACCCCCTTATTTGATGGGTAAACCATATTTCTTTGTTGCTTTATTAGCCTCTCGTTCAAAAAACAATTGCAAATCGACCTCTTTTGCATCTTCTTCTAAGGCTGCATCAATTGACTATTTACTCTATATGGGATCAATTTCAGGCTCTAATTTTATCAAAGGGAATGATAGATTCGTGAATCAAAACATCATAGAAAATAGGTCAAGAGGGGACAATTCAAAGAGAATCCAAGAAATATAATAAGTCGTGAATATTGTATTCCCTAAAAATCATAGAGTGGGTGACGATGTTAAATGACATTGATTACTATTTTTCAATCTAACTAGGAGACATACGGGTTTTGAAGAAGATGAAGGAGGCCTCCACCCGGGACCTCTAGATCTGGATTTATTAAAGGGATTCGTTGTTCCTGACTCTGCTTCACCTTAATTGTTATTTTAACAAGTAAAGTTATGTCTTGGTCCGAGTGGGAATAGCATGTCTCTTTGTTTGGGGTGGGGGAGATAGAATGGACTGTCAAGCCTCTAGAGAGGCTATCTAGAGGCATATTGATTATATGGAAAATTGGAATTTTCAAATTAACTTATAGCTTTGCGAGAGATGGCTTTGTTGGAATGAAAGTGAAATGACAGCAAATAACTTTTTTCTTGGTAATTAAGTGTATATGCCCCATATAACATCTAAAGGAAAATAAAATTATGGGAACACTTGTTAATGATAAAAAATAAGAACCCAAACTTTGAATGGTGCTTAAGGGGGATTTTTAATTTTGATACTTTTAGTAGTGAAAGAATTGAGAGCTCAAATTAGAGTACACAAAATGAAATCACATCATTCAGGATTTTAATAAATGATATGGATTTGATTGATGTATCTTTGATTGGGGAAATATTCACGTGGTTCAGTTCAGATAACAAAACTATGAGTAGATTTGACTAATTTCTCTTGTTAGAAGGAATTATGGAGAATTAGAAGATTGGAGGATAATTTGTAGGAGATAGAACACAAAGACTTTGAAATTTTGTGGGAGATGATTGGAGATTCTTCGATGTTATGAGAAAGAAGGCATTTGTATTAAAATAAAAATTGAAGTTACTCAAAGGAATATTAAAACATTGGAACAAAGAAGTACTTTGCTTGAGCGATCTAAAAACTGACAATTGTTGCCAAGATAAAAAAAAAAAAAAAAAAAAAAAGCAATTGTTAGTATTAATGGAGACCCCAATATTATTGATTTGCGAAGGACAATGAATAAATCATTCTAGCAACATTTAAGACTTAAAGAAAGCCTTTTAAAGCAAAAATCCTGACAATAATGATCAAAGAGGGAGACTCCAATTCTTACTTCTTTCACGCAAGCTTAAAACATATAAGGCATAAAAGCGAAATAATGAAAATTAATAGATGTGGACAACTCATATAAGGAGTACATGAAATCAAAACAAAAGCGAAGAATTACTTCCAAGAGAGGTTCCATGAACCATGTCTAAACAAACAACCTGTTGACGGTATTGAATTCAAAAAACCATTTGTTGTTGATGATTTTTCTCGAGGTACCTTTTGAAGAAGAAGATATAAGTGAGGCTATTTGAAATTGTGATGAGAACAAATGTTCGGGCCTGTATGGTTTTAACTTCAACTTTTGGAAAACATGTTGGGCTAGGACAAAAGAGATCCTATTGCATTTGTAAATGAGTTTCACTTTAATGTCGTGCTCCCAAAAACGATAACTTCATATTTTCTGTCTTTGATACTGAAGGAGAACAATCCACAAAATCTTGATGAATATAGACCAATCAGCCTCATATGTATTCCATAAAAGATCATTTCCAAAATGTCATCCATATTAAAAAAGACAGTGGGACATGTTACAATGTGCATATGGTACAATCATGATTGGTGAAGGTAATTGTCGTTTCGAATTGATCTTTGGATGTAAAGTCAATTATTTCAAGAGCAAACTATTTGGGGTCAACCTTGACAATCTTTTTTTGAATGTTGCCTCTTCCTTCTTGTCGTGCTCTACAGATTCAGTTCCTTTTAAGTTTCTTGGTCATTTAGTGGGAACTAACTCAAGAAGATTGTCCACCTGGATTCCAGTCATTGAAAATATGCAAATAAGGCTTTTCGAGTTGGAAAAGGAAATTTTTTTAATAGATGGATATGTTACGCCTATTAATCCAATGTTGAGCAGTATTCCACTGAATTATTTCTCTTTCTTTAAGGCTCCAAAAAGGTGTTCTTAAAATTAAAAATCATTAAGTGAAACTTTCTTTGGGGGGAGTAGATGATCAAAAAAGTATTCTTGGATAAAATGGGACGGAGTTTGCCAACATAAGGAAAATGTTGGTTTAAGTGTGAAGAACCTGAAACTTTTAATCTTGCACTTCATAGAAGTGATCTTGCCTATATGATAGAAATGTGTTATTGCATGATCTTTTATCTTATCCTTACGACCCTCTTCCATCAAATTTATTATTTAACTCTGCTCCCAAATTCGACCAACTTGATTCTCTTTGGTGGAGGAATGTTTTGACAATAGGTTCCCAAATCAATGAAGCAAATAACTGGTCTCTTAATAATGTTAGTTGTAAACTTGGAACATGAGAAGATATTAATTTTTGGAAAAATATGTTTGTTGGTGATAAACCTCTATTTGAGGGATTCACATATCTTTTCTCCATGTCTCGGTCTAAAAATGGTAGTGTCACATCTATGAGAAATTGGTTGAATGATACTTGGTGCTGGTCTTGGATTTGGAATGGGACTTTGAACCCAAGTCACAAAATTCAGTTACATGACTTAGAGGCTATACTTGTTGAGGTTCGACCCTTTATAAGTGATAAAGAGAAATAGAATTTGGAGTTAAAGAGATCAACCATATTCTCAGTTAAATCTTGCTACATGACCTTAATGGGAAATGTTAGGTTGACAGATGTGAACAATATAACCTTGACGGGGCTGCATTTTTTGTGGAACAATATTGTCACATCCAAAATTCACATTTTCAGTTGGCGGTTTCTGCATTTTAGACTCCTAACACGAGATGAATTAATAAAACGTATATCCATAAAAGGGAATTATTCTTATACTTGTGTGTTTTGCTTTCATGATAATGAGATAATTGAACATTTATTTTTTATATGTAAGTTTGATGTGTTTGTGTGTCAATATGTTGCTACTTGGTTTAGGGTATTTTTGGAGCATGTAGTGCATTGCGCTACACACTTCCTCAATTTCAACGAACTATTGTCAAGGAATGGGAAGACAAAGATTTGTAATTTAATTTGGTTGGCTAGCTCATGATGCATACGGAGAATGAGGAATGATGTATTTTTCAAAAGAGGAGTTAGTGATATCTTTGACGTGGTTAACAATATCAAGACTATTTAATGAATTTGATTCATTAGTAAATTATGACAAAATTCTGCTAATGTATTTTCAAATTGGTATTTAAATATGAATTCTTGTTTAAATGGTGGGTGATACGTACTCTATAACAGGGTTCAAGTAGCCATTGTACTCGCATTAATGTCATTTATTTATATATATAAAAAAAAAAACATTTCCCTTCATTCTTTCCTCAGTACCGAAAATTCTAAGTGAAGGGGATGATGAATTTGCTATTTTTGCTTCATGAGCTATGTATGTATGAAATTAGTATTATTTGTAACTTGACTTGCAACAAAAGAAAGATAATCCCCAAACTTTTCAAATGTGTCAAACCCTACGTGTCAATAATTAGAATTTTTTTAATGTGCTTGTAATAATTAGAAAATTGATTTTTTTTAATGTGTTTGAATTACATAATGAGTTGATTTTAAATAAATGGGTTTGGACTAAAGTTTTAAGTTTTACTAAAATAGTTTTAGATATTAAAGTTATGAAAATTTTGATTATATTTATTTGATGTATTTTGAACAAAAATGATAATTTGAAAATTGATGTGTTTGAAAATGAAGTCGTTGATTTTAAACTCTTAATTGGAAAAAAGAAAAAATTTAATTGAAGTAGTAGGAATCAAAACAAAATTGAGAAATTGAAGCTTTTATAGTAAGTATGTGATTTTAAAGGAATATTTAATGTCTCTTAAGTTGTAATTGAAAAATAGCTCTTTGAGTCTCAAAAATGAATTGAGATTGTTGACACCGAGTTATGGTAAAAAGAATAATGAGATATTATGTTTGCCTTTTGTCAAAGTAAGCCAAATTTTATATAGAAAGTTTTAAAACAAAGTAAGTGTTATGTTGAAAATGAGTTATTTATGGTTGTATTTGATCAAAATTTTAAACTAGGTGTGTTTGTTCATCGACGCTTTGATGACTCTTAATCATATGCATAATTTTTATTGATTTTAGTCTTATTTATCTTTAACCATTAGTTAATTTAATGAGTTATTTGATATATTTTGTTGATTTTATTTCTTTGATTTAATGAAATGTTTATGTTCTTATTTGTTTAACTAAGTAGAGATTTTTCGTAGTTTTGCGTTGTTACTTTGTTTTAGTGCAGTGCTAAATTTTGGTGAGAAATCAACATGACCTATGTGGATTATTTCAGCCATATCTAGAGTTGTATATGTCCAATTGGAGTCAAACCAAGTGCAAATGAAAGTTACGATCCATAGCTACAACTTTCATGAAGACACTGGAACCAAATTCAGACTCGAAAGAGGCATAAAATGCAAAATATGTCAAACAACAGATGTTGTGCATGAGGCACATTTCTAGCCGTTCAGCACCGTCCAGGCGCGCCTGGAGTGTGTTTCCTGTGCCTGGGGCACACGACGCGTATCAGCATTCATAAAAACGTAATTTTTCACTATTTAGGGATCTTTTTGACTATTGGGAAGTGGGGAGACTTGTGCCCTAGCATAGAAACTCAAAGACGGCCGTTTCTAACGATATTGGAGCAGTTGTATCAATAATCATTCGTGAATCATTCTTGTAATTCTTCTCTAATCCTTATCTTTTTTATCTCTGTCATGAGTAACTAAACTCTATTTGTTAGGGATGAGTGTAACAAAATGAAACCCTTATTTTTCTGATTTGATTTCTAGTTATATGAATGAGTTTATTGAATTATTTTTCTCATCTTTGTGCTTAATGCTTTTTATTGCTTGATCAACATTAAAATGTTCTACGATTCGTAATTTGAAACGAAAGTGGACTTTACAAATGCTTGAGATGAAAAATTCATGAATTTGTAGTATAGGGATAGAAGCAGGTCATGAAACCAATTAAATTAGTTGCAAAACAATAGTTTAAAAAGAGGATTCCTATACGGTAATGCTTAATTCTAATCTTAAATCTACTAAGGAATTAGGGGTTACTTTGGAATTAAAGGTTCTGTCACTAAGACATTAGGGCAAGAATAATAAAGAGAATTCGGTAATAATTCAATAAAGGAATTCGGTAACTAGGATCAAATTAGGCACCAAAGTTGGATTCGAAGTGAAACTCATCCCTGACATTTTTCTCATTATAAAGGAGCAATTTTATTACCATTGTTAATTTTAAATATTATATCAATCAATTTGAAACTTTTTGTTCAATTTTAGTAATTAAATATAATTCAATAGTAAAACGCAATCCTTGAGTTCGACACTCGGTACTACTGTTTTATTATTACTTGCAATAATTCAGTACACTTGCTGAAACGCTATCAAGTTTTTGGGGAAACGCGTTCCAGCCGCGTCTGGACAGTGCTGAACGGCTGAAAATGTGCCTCAGGCGCGGATGGCGCGCTTCAGGCGTACATCATCTGATGTCTGACGTATGTTGCATTTTACGCCTCTTTCGAGTCTGAATTTGGTTCTGGTGTCTTCGTGAAAGTTGTAGATATGGATCTTAGCTTTCATTTGCACTTGATTTGACTCCAATTGGACATCTATAACTCCAGATATGACTACAATACTCCATATTGGTCATGTTGATTTCTCACCAAAATTCAGCACTGCACTAAAACAAAGTAATAAGGAAAAACTACGAAAAATCTCTACTTAATTAAGCAAATAAGAACATAAATATGTCATTAAATCAAAGAACTAAAATCAACAAAATATATCAAATAACTCATTAAATTAACTAATGGTTAAAGATAAATAAGACTAAAATCAATAAAAATTATGCATATGATGAAGAGTTATCACAACTCCAAACTTAATCTATTGCTTGTCCCCAAGCAACAATTAATTTCAGATTTGGTGCAGTTAAAACTAACTTTAAACTCAATTTCTCAAATCAAATGAAACTCAATTCTCAAAGTTTCAGCTACTACAAAATATTCATCATACTCTATGGTTGCTTACAAAAAACAACACAATTCGTACACTTTAGCATTCATTCATCAAGTTCAACTCTCTCTTCACACAATCTCACCAAAATTTCTCTCAAGTGTTTAGAAAGGATTATGAATTTATCACTCAAATCCTAGAACATGCATCACGCTACCATAGGCTTGAAAAAGTTCTAGTTAACAATCACAATGCAACAAACACATACACTTTTGGAGGACTTTCGGGTTGTAATGGAGCTTAGGTAAAGGTAGGACATTTTGGGATAGTAGGCTTTACTACTTGGAGTTAGGCATACATTTCCAAATTATTCTACCATTTTTTTTTCTTCACCTTTTCTTTTTTTTTTCTTCTCTTTTTCTTTTTGTGAGAATCAGGCTTGTCTCAAGTACTTTTTGACTAAGTTAAACATTATTGAATTGAAGGTTTTAGTTCGAACAAATTTTAGTTGTGCTTAGATGAGCTGATGTGATATTGTTGAGAGGTATGATCTTCTTTCAAGTTTTAGTTTTACATATATCATTTTTCTTTATATGTGTCGATGATTGTATTTTTTAGTTATGTAATTGATATGTTTTTAGAACTGATAACATGCATGTTTGTATTGTTTATGAAATATCTTGATGATAATTGTTATGAGTATGTTATGTGAAATACATAATTAGAATTAATAGTGTTTTAATGGATGTTAAAAGAAGAGTTTTTTAATAACTACTTTTATATAATAATTGTTGAATAAAGAGTCAAAGTATGTTCATGCACCCGTCAATGGTCTATTCGGAGATACTACTATATTCTTGTGGGGATTATTAAGTCGTGCCTGTTTGAAGAGGCTTCACATTGGATCAAGGGGATCTATGGACACGAGGTCCACACCTTTTGTGGAAGGTGAAAAATTCCAAAATCATTTGCATTGGCGTATAAGTATTGCATTAAGGTGTTTTGACACACAAGTCGGGTTTGATACAATTTAAATATGCATATTTTATAAAATTGTTATTTTCCATAATTGTTAAATGATACTTGTTAATTTTGGTTGGTGACTTTTTATCTTTGGTGAACATTGGATGATGTTCTCAAACAATGTGGACCCATACATTCTCGAGGATTAGACACTGCAAATATGCCATGGGACTTCCCTAAGAGAGACTTTCCTATTGCCTGAGAATTCGACATGGTCTCGAGTAGGACTGCTTACACAAGTAGAGTAGTTTGGGACATCACTACGAGATGAAGCAGTGTTCTATGTGGGGGAGACTCATGAGTGCATGGAGTTTCCGATACCATCACACTTGGTGTTAAATGTGCATTGGAATAAAAATATTGACGATCATATGATGGCTATTCTAAAGCGAACAATGTCAACACCTCATTCTTTTCCTGCGAGCGTGGCGAAATGTGTTATCCACCTAATGTTTGAGCTGTTATCCACCTTGCATGGTGAGATATGTTCTATGTGGGGACGACTCATGAGTGCATGGAGTTTCCGATACCATCACACTTGGTGTTGAATGCGCATTGAAATAACTATATTTGCGATCATAAGGTGGCTATTCTAAAGCGAAAAAATGACGACACCTCACTCTTTTCCTACGAGCGTGGCAAAATCTATTATCTACCTAGTGTTTGAGGTTGGGGGACCAACCAGACAGGCAATGCAAGTTTCTTCATAGACATAAAGGTGTCCATTCCTGTAGCTTCTCCCATTTCTCCTCCACCAACAGTGATCCCTCAATTGTTCTTTAGAGCATAGTAGAAGACATGCTTTAGGGAATGGACAATTGGTTTCCCTTCTATAGAACTAAGCTTATGGAGGATAATAGTTGCTATGAGATATCTAGAGCAAATATCTCAGTCTTAGATTTGACCATATTTGAGATGGACTCAAAGAAGTTAGAGGGTGAAGGTGACTCTAAGGTATATTCACATGAAGTTACCTTTTTTTTTTTACTTGCACAAAGTGTGGGGGTTGTTCGTGCTATTGTAGTGTTGTTCCATGATCAGATTAGGATGAGGTGTATAAGACCATTGTGCCGCTTTGAACTTTGACGTATCTATTTTTACTTACTTTTTTGGATGATTGTACCTATTATGACTACTTTGATTTGGTGAGTTACATTTATCACTTGAGCATCATGAAAGAGTTTACTTCTTGGAACATAATTTATGTGCATGTCTTTGTTGAGAATACTCTAAGGGTGTGGACATTTGCTAGTCTGATGTCATAGCCTCGTGTATTTTTTATGTGTATATTTTGGGGTTGTATATATATGCAAAATTTACTCTTGCTTTTGGCACCCATGCTGTATATTATTATCTTAAAATCTTAAATGTTTTATTTTGTTAATGAGTTTGTCATTTAAAAAAAAAAAGAGAGAGAGATAGGGGTCCTTAGATTTTGAACTGTGTGTGTGACTTTGTTTGAATTTGTTACGTTTCGGAAAAAAAATTTATAAAGTACTTTTTATAAGGATTTTTATATTTTTTTATTTGAGTTATTTTTTTTAAAATACAATCTCGTTATTAAAAATATAGGTGTTACATACTTTATTGATCCATGTGAAGCATTTACTCAATGAAGTGTTACAACTAATTTTCTCTCATAACTGAAATTATTTAATTGATCATATTTATAGAGAACAAATCGTAGTACTAATTGTCTTATGAACATGGATCATAATAGTACTAAATTGGAGTATTTAGAGCTTAATTTTATTCTTCAGCGGCACAAGTTTATCCTGGATGAGAATTTAAAAAGAGTTTTATTTTTCTCACTTTGTTAGCTAATTTTTTCTCCCCATTATTTTCATTTGTTTATATAAAAAAAGGCTAAATAGCATCCACGGTCCTTTAACTTAATTTAAGTTAACGTTTTAATCATTTTTTTTCCTGATTTGGTCCTTTATTTTAATTTTAAGTGATCATTTGATCTTTTATGTTTTAAAATGTCAATAATGTTATCATTTTTTTTTTACAAAAATTCATAAAAATTTTTAAACAAAACCCATAAAATTAATAATCATCTTCAATATAATGCAAATTTCATCAAATACATAACTCAAATATTCAAATAAACTCATATTTTC
>JBBPBR010000005.1:40563745-40581536 GCA_037974775.1 Cicer pinnatifidum
AAAATTTAATACTTTTAAAGGAATGTTTTCATATTTTATGGCTAAAATATATTTGGTCTTTTTGAAAAATTTGTTTGGTCTACATTATTTTATTTATTAAATGGTATTAGTTTAATTTTATATAAAATTTAAGAGACATTTATTCATGAAAGTGGAAAATAGTTTTCATGGAAATTTTCACAAAAAAGTTTAAAAATATTTGTTAAGTTATCAAATAAGATTAATTTAACATATAATATATTTTTTGAAATACAACTAATTCATATAAAATTCTAAAATTAGTGATAAACCCTACCAATATCCAATCTCAATAATTTTTAATTTGCATAATGGTTAAGATAATATGAAATTATTTAATAGTTAGAAATGTAAAATTTAATATCTACATGTCAATAACAGGAATTTCTCATTCATCAAATAGTAAAACTAACAAGATGTTCTTTAACATGTTTTTTTATTGATTAAGATTCATATGAATTCCATTAAATTTTAAAAAATCAACATAATTTGATAACACAAAAAATTTCAACCATAATTGAATATATTAAAACGTGCGTTAGAAAAATGTGTTATTCACAATTGTGTTGAGCAAATTGATTAAGTAGGTGATTGGAATGCATGACGCTCGCATAACCAATTACAAATTAGTATTAAGTATCTCACCACAACAGTTATACCTGCCTTTGATGCTGCTTCCACATGTCCTCTTTCGTCATTTTCATCTCCCCACCCAAATTAGTACACCAACACAACACCAGAATCCTTCTCAAACCAAAAACGTTTAAAAACAGAGAGAGCCAAATTATTATTAAATTAATTAAATAAACCAAATAAAATAAAAACCCCCCAAAACCAGAACCAAAAAAGAGAGAGAACTACAATTCTCTCTCTCTCTCTCTCTCTCTCTCTCTCTCCGATCAGATCGGGCACCTCTGTCTGAAATCCTACACTTTCGATTTCTCTGTTGCTTTCAACGTCTCAATTTTCAATTTTCACTTTTTTTTTTGTTTAAAAAATTTATCAACTTTGGTTCAAGCATCGTTTTTGTTCCCAAATTTTCTGCGATCTGCGAAAATCTCTTATGATTTTTGTGTTTGCGGTTGTTCGTATCGGATTCGTCGCGGACGGATGTTGATTCGTGCATTGATATTTTGAATTTGTTGAATTTTTTCGTTCTAGATCGTTCGCGGTTCTCAAATGGCGTCGGCTCAGGTGCTGCCGAACTCATCCGCTTCGTCGCGGAAGCAAGAGCATCTGGAAGCTGGCAAGCGCCGGGTATATATTTGATTTTCTTTCTTCAATTTTTGGTTCTGAATTCTGATTATAAGCATAGAATTTGAGGTATTAATTTGTGATTGTTTATGTTATGCATTGTTTGTTATGTTTTATTTGTTGTTATCATGTTATGAATTTGTGTATATGAGAATAATGTAGGTGGTTTATTTTTAAATATTTTTTTTTGTAATTTTTTTTCTCTGATGTGTTTGGAAAACACCAAAATTATGGTGGAAAATGAATGTGGACCAGAAGTTACAAATTGAGCTTCCCAAAATTACGGTGGGAGAGCTCTAAATTCACGGTGGGGGTGGAGGGATTAGTTTTAAAACAAACACATGCTTAGCTGATTATGCTTGGAATGAGGAGGGTAAATGAAGGGATATAGGAAGTGGTGAAAATAAACGGGGGTAGTTGAAAGCAAGAGGAACTCCGAACGGCCGATCTTCAATTATGGGGTATTGCCTGTGAGGCTTGAGCATATAGAATGAAGAAGGAAGTCTATTCTGTTTTTTGAAGGAGCTAGGCCTAGGCCATCTAGTTGCATCTTGCACCAAGATTCATTTTTGTAGTTACTCAACTTCTATAATTTTTTAGGCTATTTTTGGTTTTAGGGTAAAGAAATAAGAATTTTGTTTTTAATGGATTTTGTTAGTTTACCATGTAGATTTTAGAGAAAAAAAATAGTTTCGTCAAAATAATCTTTCCTAACGGTTTATGAGTAAAGAAAGAAGAAAAATGTTAGAAAGTAACCTTTATCTCCTTTTAGGGGTTGAATATTATTCCAAGTGTGAGAGGAGTAAATTCTCTAGAATCAACTTAATCTGCTTTTTTGTCTAATTGTTATGGTCTGCCGCAGAGAGGATATGCTGGAAGAACAGATGGAAGATTGAATTTCTAGGTCTTTCTTCATTCTTTAGTGTGAGCAGTGGGCACCAGCAACAAATTCTGGTGGCCATGGTATTTTTTCGCGTTTCCAGCAAAGCCTGGTTGTGTATTGAAAGTGTCATGTAGTTTTTGATTGGACAAGGTGAGGAATTGCTGCTGGGTATGGAACTGAAGAAAATTTTTGCGAATTGGAAGAGGTTTTAAATCTTAAGTCTTTGATGGAGAGGAGTGATTGAGATAGATGAGGATTTTCTGGTAAATGTTGGTTGTGGAAAATGAGAATTTTGAAGGATTGATACACTGTGTTTTATGATATATGACAATGACTATAAAACAAAATAGTAAAATAATTTCACACCTCATAAATTTTTCTGAGATACCTTACCTCTGAATTGTTCCTCCCTTAATTTTTTCAATACTTCCAAACACTGCCTTATGGTCACAAAAACTATATGTCTGGAGTCATAGTTTCTTTTATTTGATTTCCCAGTGAATAAGTCCTATGGATGGTATCCTACTATCCTTATTGCCTAATTATTTTGGTTTCTTGTTGAAAGAAGTTGTTAATTCTTACTTGGTGTGTGTTTGGAGCCGAGTTTGCAAACCAATTATCACGTCTCAAGGCATTCTCACGGTGAAAACTTAGAAGTTACAAAACTAAGCTTCCATTTGAACGTAATTTCTGTAAATGTGACGTTGTTCCAAGCACATGCTTGGTCTAGTTAAAACTTGGACAATGTATCTACTATATAATACTATTTTCCAGTCTGGATGGATTAGTATGTTATAACAATGTAACTGTGATTGATGTTACTGTGATTGTTTATCTGTAGTTATGAACTTGCCGTTTAAGATATAAAGTTCAAACATAAAGTATAAACCAACTTGGTGTGTGTTTGGAACCGAGTTTGCAAACCAATTATCATGTCTCAAGGTATTCTCACCGTGAAAACTTAGAAGTTACAAAACTAAGCTTCCACTTGAACGTAGTTTTTGTAAATGCAACGTTGTTCCAAACACATGCTTGGTCTAGTTAAAAATTGGACAATGTATCTACTATATTATAATATTTTCTAATCTGGATGGATGAGTATGTTATAACAATGTAATTGTGATTGTTTATCTGTAGTTATGAACTTGCTGTTTAAGATATAAAGTTCATACATAAAGTATAAACCAACTTAGTTTGTTCCCAATAGGTAGGTTTGGCTACATGGATCGATTATGCCATTGCATTCAATTAAAAACCAATTTTTTTTTATTATTCACATATCTATAAATTTGAAAGAAATTTCTAAACAAGAACTTGGCTGTTTATCACATCCCTGAACAACATTATTTTTTAATTCCAAAGATTTGTAAGAAATCATTTTCATTTTTTTCTATACTAAATTTTTAAATCAGTAAGAAAATGAAAACATGGTATCATATTTGTACTTAAGGTGAAAACAAGAAATGAAAATATAATAGTTTTCACTTTTCATAGAATCAAGAGATCCTGAAGTTTAGATTAGACACATCAATGTGGTGTTTATACTTTCTACACAAGCTGTATAACGTTTAGCATATTGAATTTGTTATGATTTCTTTCTTCCTATTTTAATTAATTATTTGGGTCATGCAGCTGGAGGAGTTTCGTAAAAAGAAAGCCGCTGAGCGGGCCAAGAAGGCTGCACCCTCTGGCTATGTTCACAATTCTGATGCTAACCAAAATCAGAAACAGCCTTCCGAAGTTGAAAATGTTCGAGTTAATGAGTCAGATGGAGTTACCACATCTGATGGAATTGGAGGAGCTGTTATTGACACTGGGACAGGTAACCAGAAGAATGTGAATTTGTATAACCAAAGTAGTAATCAAGGGTCTTTAGCTGGTGCAACTAGTCTTGTGAGAAATGATCATAATACATCTTCTACTAGTCTGGTGGAGCAACATTCAGATACTAATGAAGCTAAAAGATATAATGCTTCTGCTTTTATTACATCTGCAGATGTTAGTCAAAAGAAAGATGCGAATAAAGAGAATGATATAGGAATTCACGCCGGTGGTGTTGGTGGATTTCCATATGGAACCGCAAATCACCAAAGTAATCTTCTACGCTCACAGGAAAGCCAAGAGTTTGGTAGCAGTACTAGTCAATCTAGCCTTCATGGAATGAATGAAAGCCAGTCAAACAAGAGTAACAGTTCTTTGAAGGATTATTCAGTTACTGATGCCTCTTCTCCTTATTTCCCACCAAAAATCATACGTGAGAACTCTGTTGATTCATTACAGAAAAATAAGCAGACAAATTCTAGCACTTTGGATAGTGGCTATTCACATGGCTCAGTTTCTGGAGGTAACAATTTAACTTTCTTTTCTTTTCTTTTCTTCTATAGTTTCACATTCATATAACCTGACAATGACTTAGTACTCTCTGCTGATAAAGTCTGCACGATATATTCTGTTCTACAGGCTTCAGTGATTCTATCAGTTCTAAGTTTAGAGAGACCATTAAATCCGATAGTGATTTTCCCAGTAATCTTCATGGTGCAACTATACCTAAATATGATCCCACTGGTTACGAAGCAAGGAATTCCTCTAACCACACACCAATAAATTCAGTGGCAATGGAATCAACTTCTAGAAAGTTACGTCCATCTTTTCTTGATTCTCTAAATGTCACTAGACCTTCCACGGGTTCTCCATTTCATCAACCTGGGGAAGATGCCTCTAAGTCCATTCATTTAGAATCAAGCAACAATGGCACATCAGGGTTTACTTTTTTCCATAAGCCACCTGAAGAGTCTAAAACTGTGGGACTTCTCTCAAATCTTACCACTGCTCCCGTTTTTAATAATAGTCAGAACACACTGATGCCAAGTGCTAAGGAAAATGGCATGGAGAAGAAGCATGATTATTACTCTTCTTCACAAAATGAAGACTTTTCTGCGTTAGAACAGGTATGGTCAAAGGCATTTGTTTCTTGATGCCTATTATATGACTTTGTGGTGCTTCACTTTTCCTTTTTGTTTTCAATGAATGTGCTCACTTTATTAGGTACATCGATATTTGTAGCTGTTCAAGCATTTGGTCGGGTTATCTGTAATCTATTATACACTGAATATGAGCTAACATACAACTAATTTTTTGTAGGTGTCATAGTTTTTTTTGACAGCATGATTTCCTGCATACATTGTGAAAGGAATGTCAATAAGAACTAAGATATGTGCTAACGTAATTTTTGCAGTGTGCTATGCTTGTCTACTTTAAACCAATAGAATGTGGATATAAATTGTTCATCATATTTGTTTGCCAGTTTCGAGCAGCAGAGTATTTGTTTGTGTAACCTCATTATTTAATGGGGAAAATATTGGGTGTAGATTTTTTCATGTGTCAACTATTTAGGGGATTCTCTCTGGTTTTTGGTAGTCAGATTTTTATATTATTATTTAGAACAAGGAGAACCTCTAAATTAGTTGTGTAGCTATAAACAATAATATAAACCAATTATTGTTTTTCTTTTCAATTCTCTCCTTTGGTTGGTATTGCAATTTTTTAATGGGAGGAAGGTTATTGATGTATTTGCATGTTATAAGCATCTTGGTTTATATATTTATCTTTGTTTTTCCTCTTTTTTACTCTTGCAGCATATTGAAGATCTAACACAAGAAAAGTTTTCTTTGCAACGAGCTCTTGAGGCTTCTCGAGTATTAGCTGAGTCACTAGCTACTGAAAATTCATCTCTGACTGACAATTATAATCAACAGGTTGGTTTGAGTTATAGTTTCATAGTATGTCACTCTGTAGAATATTCAACTTTGAAACTTTTTCAGTTTTTAATATTTATCATATTATTTGTACATTTCTCTTAGTCCTTTGTTAGTAGTAGCTAGTGGCTCAGCTAACTTGGGGTAGCATAGTTGTCTGTAATGATACAAATCAGTCTTCTACTTTGGTTTATACTGATTTGTTCTCTGTTTTCATAGAGAAGTGTCGTCAATCAATTAAAATCAGAAATGGAGATGTTACAGCACGAGATCAAAGCACAACTGGTTTGTATCAACACTCCCTATCTATTTGTATAACCATTTTGCTGTGTTGGTATTCTATTATACAGTCATTCATAGGGTAGCTTTGCAAGTTCATGGGGATACTTATTTACATTTATAAATTATAATACTTAATCATATATATATTAGATTATGAATTTTCTATGAACTTATTTATTCCTACCATGACACTGTTTTATAAATTATAAATATTACATGATTAACCAAGCTGGCTCATGATCATTTAAGTTGGATGGATATAAGAGTTTTAATGCTAGGCTCAAGTTATGTATTTAGTCTCATAAAACTCCATGCCGAGGTAATCAGGGATCTTTTGAGCCAAGCCTACAAAGTCTGTTGAACTGCTGTTGTCTGCAATATACTCTTTCCAGTCCTAAATATAATAGAAATTTGGGTCAATAAATATGGTTGAATTGGACCAAATACATAATCTTTTATTGATCCAACTTTCTCTTATATCTACGACTAGAGGGGGTATCTATTTTACCTATACAGAATAATATTTTTTGTAAATTTGTAACGCCCTTGCAATTTAATTGATATTCATGGTTTCTTTAAATGGTGCATCACCAAGGGGATTATTTGACAATTGACATACCACACTTTCTAAGAAATGTACTAAAACAACAAAATTTGTTCATGATCATCAAATATTTCCATTTGTCATTCAGACTTGCCTTTCTTTTCTTTTTGGTACAGAGAAGTATCTGTAATATTTTTGTGTAGTCCCATTATTTGGGAAATTTTTATAGTGGGTTCCCATTTGCCAACCCATCCAACTACATGCTCATCAATTATTTCTGTTCCTTATAGTTGTTTTCCATATATATCTAAGCTTTTTATGGTCCTCTTTTGGAGTTCAAATTTTTAGTTCTTTAAGTAGAACTTTAACTTTCTACTGCATTGACTGTTGATAATTTTTTGGTTGAAAAAAGTGATTTCTGTGCATATTTTCATAATTGCTTCCTTTTCTATTTGTACATAGTTGACATTTCACATCAACAGGTTGAACTGGAGTCTATCAGGAATGAATATACAAATGTGCAACTAGAGTGTAATGCAGCTGATGAGCGAGCCAAGTTGTTGGCATCTGAAGTCATTGGTTTAGAGGAGAAGGTAATAAATTTTCTTGGAATGTTTTGCATTTGTATTTACTTTCAAAGACAGTAAATTTGTTGTCACATTCTATTTGAAATCAAGTTGTATTCTGAACTTATTTTGTAACTGCATATTTTTGTCCAAGTGAGGAATCTATCACATGTAATTAACTACTCTACAATCAACTGAATTTATTGAAGTCGACATCGATTAAGATTTGTTCATAGGTAGTGAATTAACTCCCAAGTTATAAAGAAAACTCAGTTATAACAAATTATATAATTTAGGGGCTAACTGCAACAAAGGTAAAGTTAAAGGTGCTTATTTGCAAAAGATACAAAGTCTAGTTCTTTAAACATAAAACAAGTAGGTTAACATTAAATATTTTTGTAGAAATAATAAACATTCAAATATTTAAAATATTTAATTAAATGATCAATATTAATATCATAGAATAATATCTCACATTTTAAATGTTAACCTCTTCATCTGAAACCCAGGCAGTATGCACAAATTAGACAAACCTGTAATATAAAAAGAAAAATATATAGAAACTTGGATTATTTGTAGAATGTGTTAGTGAATAAGGGTGATTTTGTACTGTGAGTAAATTTTAATGCAAAAAATTCCAACTTGGATGAACTGCCTCTTCATCAGACCAATGCAATATCCATGCTTTAGCCCAAAGAAAAAGGGACAGAAGTGTTAATATTCCAATTCTAATATTTAAAAATATCTCTGCATTGACCCGTTTAATCAAAATATCCCCACATCCATATTTGATTTAGAGTGATTATGTAATATCTATCTAGCCCCAAACACATATATAACTTTTAATTTATTGTTATGTTCAATAAACTTAGGCACTCAGACTAAGATCAAATGAGCTAAAGCTTGAGAAACAGTTGGAAATTGCACAAGCAGAAATTTCTTCATACAGGTATTTTTGAATTTTCAAATATGCAGCAAAACATTATAGACAGAAAAATAAAGATTTTTGAATATTCACCGATGGTTTCTGCCTGAAATGGCGGCATTTATTTGAAGGGATCTATTTTCGAATCTCTACCTTATCTCGACTTCTGTCTAATATTGCAGGTGGAGTTATAATTAAACTTTGTTAATGCATTAATGTAATTTTTTCTTGAATGATATTATGGTCACGACTAATGAATAATGCTAGCAACACATTCTACATCACACTTTTGCCAATACACACTATAATAAAGCGAAATACTTTTATCACACTTAATTTGGTGAGTTCTATTCCTCGGTGGAATCTATTCTCAAAATGGTGGGATCCATATGAATTTTACTCGCTAATAAAGAGTGTGCTAGTATGAATGTGTTTGAGAGTGTTGTGTGGACATTTTTGCATGGTCATTGACAACTTAATTTCGTAACAAGTTGTCTTTTCTCAAACAATGTTAGTAAAAATTGAAAATTGAACAGAGTGCAAATCAGAATTAGGAAGACATCCATATTGAGTAAAATGAAATAAGTTTGAGAATGTTCACCTACAATCCTACATATAATTTTTGGTGATTGGGATAGAGATACTAAAGTTACATTCCACATGAAGTAGCTTTATTTTTAGCACAATTCCTTTTGTATTGGTGTCCACACAATCTGTTTTAAAAGTTGTGTTCTTTAAATATGCTACACCTCATTCTGGTAGATTTTGATTTGATGTCATTTCTTCATTTTCTTCCATTTGTTAATTCTTCTAACTGAGTTTATCTATAAAGATACCGGGGTGTTTTAAAATGACAGCTCATTACTATAAATATTACAGAAAGAAAATGTCCAGCATCGAAAAAGACCGTCGTGATTTGCAGTCAACCATCGATGCTCTTCAAGAGGGTAATTAGACTTCAACTTCAATTTATCACAGCAGTTTGGATTCACATAGATTTTAATATTTCATTTGAGGTTGTTGTTGTAATTTTCGATTGGCCGGTCGATGTGGACTATATTAGTGGTAGGGCTAGGGCTTTTACAGTTTACTTATATGATGCTTATGAAAGAAGGAAATAACTGTCATTAAGAATGGATGTTAACTAGCAAGGGAAATGGAAGATAGAAAAAAAGTGTCTATGGCACATGTTCCTGGACATTATTTTTTTTGGACAAATGGTTACATGTTCTTGGACACAAATTCTCATCTGTGATTAACTCATTATTTTATTAAAATACTTGTTTGTGCTCTGTATTAATTTTGTGCTATTGAAGTCTGATATCTATATGTCTATAACTCTCTTTATAGCTACTTCTTTAATTTCTCTAATATTTCTTTTTGCAAAACAAGAATGTAGCCTTTTTGCATGAAATGTATACCTTTTTTTTTCCTTCTTGTTCTCTTTTGTTTGGTGGATATCTTGTATTTTGTTTTGTTCTCTTTTGATAAAATTACTCTTTTTTTATGATGATACAATATTAGGGACATAGTTAGCTGTTCATTGGCTGCTAAATTTTGACTAACTAAATTAGGTTAATAAAATGGCTACTCTTCTTACACAATTGTGAACCAATTTTATGTAAATTGAGCCATATATGAACTTCGAAACAATTTTTATTCTTGGTCGTTGCACTGATGCAGAAAAGAAGATGTTGCTGTCTAAAGTACGAAAGGCTTCGGGATTTGGAAAGTCTATAGAGACTCAAACAAGTAAAAGAGATGGTTCTACTTCTACCGAGGATTTAGGTTTGTTTCTACAGTATGGTTATAACTTTGTCTGTTCTAGGTGTTCTTTCACGGGTCATCAAACTTATATTTACCCTGCATGCTAAAGTCACTCAGCATGTTTCCGGACTCATTTATTCTCAGCAAGATCCGGCTATTTTTTCTTCCTTCTTTGTTTTGTTGTTTCTTCTTGCACCCAGGAAGAAAAATATGCTAATTAAGATGATACTCATCTTCGATTCCTATGGTAGAACATGCATTTGAGTTTTAATATCTAGTTATTTTATTACTCTGTGTTAAAGACTTCAATATGCATCTTTATTTCCTTAACTTTTGTTGATATTTTAATGTATGTTTTGACTAAGAGTAAGACTTGTGGATTTTTATTGCTATTTATGAATGTTTCAGAGTTTGAGTCATTTGTTAATTTTGCATCAAATATAGGTTTATATAGTATTATTCATGTAACTTGTCCAAAAAATAGTAGTTATCCCGCCTATCCTGTAACGGGCTATCCCACTATCCCACTTCCAAGGTTAGCCGCGACGCACTACTATCTGGGATTAACTACCTAGTTATAAAATATATTCTCATAGATAACTTGTTGCCAGACCCAGAATGTCCTATGCATGTGTAAATAACCAATATATATCAGAACCTTCTGACATAAAATATTGTTTGTAAGTAGCCAATATCTGTTATAAGATATTTTTTGGTTGCCCAAGATTTCTCCCAACCAGAAGTCAGAGACTAATTCGTTGAAGTATGCATTGGCCAGGGATCAAATCCATGACCACATGCTAAAGGGTCCCATGTATCTGCCAATGTGCCACACCATGTTGGTTGTATCACATCTTTCTGGCATTTATGAAATTGTCTCATACAAGAATTTTACAGCAAATATAAACTTGTTGGTACTTGTCCTGACTATATGTTTTCTAAATTCATGGATCTTGATATAGCTCGTAAGACATAACTGGAAAATAATATGTGGTTAAGTTTTCCCAATTATTTGTGTATTTTTAGTTGTATAGTTGTCTAGTCATGTTTATACATCTGTGGAATGCAGTAAGTGAAGATCCCACTTCATACTCTTCCAACACAGAAATCAATGACAATGCTGGTGTTCGTGATGCTGAAACATCTGGATCATCCGCAGGAACTACTCACTCATCTTTTAGGATTTCTCCTGTTAATATTCCTCATGATCAGATGAGAGTGATTGAGAACATTAATGCACTTATTTCCGAGGTAGGATTTGGTCTGTTGAAAACTCAATCAATAATATATAAACTCCACCTCTCATTGCTCATTACTGTTTAGAGATTTACTTTCTTCACCCGTCCTGCTTCTACTGGTCTTATGTAAGAAGTGTGAAATTTCCATCAGATAATCCCAAATATTCACCTGTATACCATTTTGTTGTAGCTTGCATTGGAGAAAGAAGAATTGATGAAATCATTGGCATTTGAATCATCTGAGAGTTCCAGGATGAAGGTAACTCAATCAGAATTATATTTTCTATGAACCAATGAACACTTATTGTCTTATTCTCTGCAGTATATAACTTGCTATATATTGTTTATATAATGGTAGAGTGTGGAAGACGAGCACATTTTTGAAAGTAAGATTAGATATGGGTTCTTAGTGATGAATCATTTGAGAGAGTTTGAAGTGCAATCCTTCATGTGATCTCCCTGGTTTTATCCTTGTCTCTCTGATTTGACCTAAGATTGGACTTGTTTCTTTGAAAACACTAGTTTTATCCCAGTTATAGTTTGACACTTTTTTCTTAGTTGCTTTTTTGCACTGATTTTTCCTATTTGTTCTTGCACTCTTCCAGAACAGGTTTGTCTCGGTCATTTAGATTCTAGTTTTGTTTTAGTTTCTGTTTGGCATTGATTTGTCTCAGTTGCGGTTGTGCTCAGGTTTTATCTCAGTTGTGATTTTCACTGGTTGTCTAAGTTGTGGTTTGACGTAATTTTTGTCTGAGTTGTGGTTTGGTACTAGTTTTGTCTCAGTTGTGGTTTTGCTCAGGTTTTATCTCAGTTGTGATTTGCACTGGTTGTCTTGTCTAAGTTGTCATTTGACGTAATTTTTATCAGAGTTGTGGTTTGGTGCCAGTTTTGTCTCAGTTGCGGTTTTCTCAGGTTTTGTGTCAGCTTTATTGGTTGTCTAAGTCGTGGTTTGACATAATATTCTCAGTTGTGGTTTGGTATTAGTTTCGTCTCAGTTGTGGTTTGGCACTGGGTTTCTCTCAGTTGAGTTGCTGTTTGACACCCTTTATTTCTCCCAATTGTGGTTCGGCACTAACTTTTGTTGCAGCTCTGCAATTTGGTCTTAACTTTTCTTCGATGTGATCTGGCATTCCAGTCAATCATCAATATCAAATTATATTATTTGATTATTTTTACTTTTAAGGGGTATATTTAAAGATTAGTAAGCATTAGCTTGAGGGAGAGTGTCAGAACTTAGAAGATATTAAAATATTTTGATCTTCATATTATCATGAAGTATCTTTAGACTATATCCTATGGTTGTTTTTATTTTTTATTTTTGAGGATCTTAGACTATCTCTTAATGATTGGTTTCTATGTTTCTTTGTTATTATCATGATTTGTTTTCCTATTTAATTAGGATTTGGAGTATTTATTATTAGTATAAAAAAGGAGTCATTGTTTAGTCTTTTTGTTTCAAAACCCAAATCGTTATATTTTATATCAAACAATCATAACATTTCAGTTTTTTTTTATTCATTCTCTTCCCTTTTTGTCTAAAACCCTATAACTTCAACACATCTTTACAATAGTGGGCCTGGGTTTGTACAACTTTACCATACAGTTGCTTGATCAAATCTTTGTATGAATTGCTTTTTAGTGCTTTCCTTATTAGTCAGATATCCTATATTTATAGTCTCTAGAATCTTTACTCCTTTCCTTTCTAATGCCCATAACTGTAACAATAAACTGTATATGACCAATGATGCATGGGTCAGTTTTGCACTCTGTCAGAAAGTTCAGTTTTGGAAACATTTTCTTGCTTAAGTTTATGTCAAGTCCCAGTCTTTTGTTTTATTCTGGTTCTGTAGTACCCTAAACTCACAATATCTGCTGTTTCTTTTCATGATCGAAGGAGATAAACAAGGAGTTGTCCCGGAAGCTTGAGGTCCAGACACAAAGATTAGAGCTTTTGACTGCTCAAAACATGGTTAACGAAAATATTTCTACAATACAACCAGATTCTCGTGCTACATATGAGAACATCCCATATGCAGATGAGGGTGACGAGGTAACACACATACAGTTTATGTTGGTCAAGTGACCTTGTTGTCTGAAAGACAAGCATATCATAAGGGTGGAAGTATTCATTTCATTGTCAAGGGTGGAAGTAGTGTATGCTGTAAAAATAAAGTAGCAGTGAATATTGATTGTTAAGAATACTAGGGTAAAAAACTTTAATTGAAAAATGGAATTGACATCTCTTTTTCTCATTTTAGGTGGTGGAAAGAGTGTTGGGATGGATTATGAAGCTATTTCCTGGCGGGCCATCAAAACGTAGAACTAGCAAGCTTCTCTGATCGGATTTACATTAGATTTGTAATTGTTATCACCAAAATGTATCACAGCTTTTGGGATGGATCATGAAGCTGTTCTCCATTATGTCAACCAAGGTAAAGAACCAGCACATTTCAACACAGATCCACGAGTAACGGAAAGTTTACAGAGTTGCTTTTTGTTCGTTACCTTCACAGCACTGTGGATGGTGCAATGTGTATATTTGAGTGAATTATACAGCAAATTGTTCAAAAGAAATGGGATTCTTTTGAGAGCTGCTCATTGATTGGAAATTCCTGCTGCAATTATTTTGGAAGATGGCAAATAAATCTGTTCTGAGGTTTTATCTCTTGATTGAATCCAAATTTTGTGCGAATAGTAGTAGTAGTTGGATATGAAAGAGACTACCAAGAAGCCTTTTGGAACGGGACCATTTTGTTCAATATCAGCATGAGATGTGGAACTTTTGCTGAATGTAATATCCAAGGTCCAAGTGCAAAACATGATATATAATTGATTTATTTTTCAGTTTTACATTACTTATGAACACCATGTTCCCAAGTATAATCAAACTAAAATATAGCTGTTAATTTGAAAGGGAAGACTTTTGTTACAAGTCTGTGAGAAAGTGTGCTCATGCTTTGAGAAATTTAGTTAACATGTCTTGTTAATTTTGCAAGCAATGAAGTTAGATGCTTGGGAACCTGATTGATTATTGAGCAGTGTTTTAAAAATTGGATCGGTGATGAATTCGTCTGATATCTCTAAGTTTGGTTCAATTTGTTCAAGCATGATATAGAAACACAAAAAAAATGAAGAAAAATAATATCCAGTTGAACCAATTGCATTTCAACTGTGTCTCGATCAGATTCAACTGCAATTCAGTTCAATTAGATTATGGTACAGCCGAGTTTAAACCTACTAGTGAATGGACGAATTCATGATTCAATTGGTTCAATTGGGCTATTCAATCCTATTTGTAAAACTTTGGTTACACATGGAGTTCAAACTATGCTGAACTAAGGTAGAGCTATGTTAATCAATGGCTCCTGAGGGATAGTGTTAAAGTTATGAATGAACTTGTTATAGAGATTGGTGGTCCTTGTTTTATTATTAGAAGGTTATGTTAATAAAATGGAAATGGATTACACTAGAGACAAAAAACATAGAAGGGTTGGAGAAAAGACTTCCTTCCCAATTGAAAGATTTTTACAACAGTAGTGGCTCAGTGATTTTCCATTTTCAAAAGGAGAAAATGAAACATCCAAACTTAATACCTAAAATTTATACATAAAATAGTTGCAAAGTAAACAAGTGGACTTTAAGCCCAATGTTAGCAGTGTACCAAATTCAATTATGATCAACAAAATTAGAAAATGATATTACAACTGTCTTCACATTTCCTCCTAACTACAATTGTCATACTGCAAGCTAAATGATCATGCAATGAGACAAATAAAAATCCATGACTCCTTGGTTCATTCATCTCCTCCTAACTACTTGCACTCTGTCACATATGCATCTATCATTCTCTTTGATCTTGCTCTTTTTACAAAAACCTTCCCACCCTTGCACAAGTACTCGACCATCTTTCCATATTCGTATTTCACCTCTCTTTTTGATATGTCCTGTGCTAATTTGTGGCAAGGCAAAATGGTAGGCGTCGATATCCCTTTTTTGAACATCCTGTGATATAACAAAAAAGATGAATTCAACTAGAATATCAAGAGATACAAAAAATAAACAAAAGTGAACATGAAGGTAAAGATTGGAGTTATATATACCTTGCAATGGCAACATACAAGTGGGATGTGTTTGGTAAAGCAAATGCAAAAATCCTTAATTGCGTTTTTTGGAATAGGCTGCAAAAGTTAAGGGTGATGCCATAATAAGTACATGAAAGAATGAACATGTAAATGTTGTAAGTTATGAAAAATGAAATTGCAACTTCTCTTGTTTAGTCTCACAAAATGGATTAAATCCTTCCCCCACCTAAGCAAATGAACTAATTACTTATCTAGCCATGCACCCATGTTAAACAATGCATATATATAATAAAGAAATGAAAAAACAAATAATAATGTGTACAGTATGTTACTATTTCATTGGGTCGGTTATGAAATTGTTTTGCAACAAAATATGGATTTCCTTCTTGAACATATATTTCAGCATCAAATTCATCACCTTCAAGTTTTGGGTATTTAGAACTGCTCCCAATGTCCCCTAAACCAAAAACATAAATAAAAAATCATCAGGGTAAGTTCTAAATTATGCCTGCACAAATACATATAAAAAATAATAATAAATTTTCAGTGTGATGTCAAAATATACTAGCTTTGCATGTTCTCAAATGTTGAGGTTGATTTCTAATGTTTCCCTTCACAGCTTCATTCCTTTCTTCTTCTGGATCATCATCATCACCATCTTCTATCATTATTACATCATAATCATCACCATCATCATCATTACCATCATCATCATCACCATTAGCATCACCATCATCTTCCTCCTCCTCCTCCTCCTCCATCACATTGTTCTCCACTTCCATTACCTTAATCTTCTCACACATTGATGCCAATTCAAGGATTTTGAACTTGAACACATTGTTTTCAACATGTGTGAAAACAATGAAATCACTCTCTTCTAAACAATTTTCTTCTCTAAATCTCTTCCAACCATCAGCAAAATAAATTTTCGCACCAAAAGCACGCGTTTTGACATGCCATTCTCTTCCTCTACGATCTCTGAGGGTAAAATCCTTCATTAATCTTGTTTTCAAACACATCAAATTCACAAAAGCATCTGGAATTTGCTGCAATAGATTAAAAAAAACATGAAGATCAATGTTACTTAAGAGTTGAGTTACCTATTATTTTCATGAAATTAATAATTCATGCATAGTGTTAGTAAATTTAATAATTCATACATTATGTTACAATGCTGTAAATATCATGCAAGTGTACATTACAGGAATATGAAAAAGTTTTAGTTGTAGATTATTAACATAGTTGGGATTTCAAACTCTATTGTGAGGCCTTTAAATGAAAAATTGGTTTTTATCATAAAATTATATAAAACATTTAAGGAAGAATGATTAAGAATAAGAAAAATACCATTCTCTCATAGTGCTTTTCTAGAAGGAAGACTTTGAAGAAATCAGGGTACTCCTTAGTAACGTTAGTCATATTTTGGTTATCTGAAAATACCAACATTGAAATTATATAAATAAAATTTTCAAGAAATTGAAGAAAAGCTAAAAGACATCTTATATAAGAATGGACAAAACTTATATGCATTTCTAAATAACTTATTCTTACTATACCTAATTAAAGTCACCTTACAATATATTTAATCTTCTAATAAAAATAAATTAAGGGCAGTAATAGATCTGTTTTCTTAACCCCTTTTACTCTTCTTCATCCAAAAAATATCTTTGAATTTTTATCATAATAAATAGAGAGAATCAGACATATATTCTAAAAATTATTTATCAAAGTTGGCAATAAAAATGAAATCTTGCATACCGTTCAAAATGAAGAAATGAAAGAAACAATGGCTGAAAAATCAAACTTATGAATCAAATTCCCAAAGTAGGATTCCAAAGAACTAGAAAACAAAGCTGAACAAACTTTGGCACTTTATAGAAGGAAGAAATTTATTATCTTTGTGAAGAGTGATATTGCAAAGCTAACAAATAAATTCAAATTTTAAAAACAAAAAAGTTCATTAATTTGTTTCCTTCAATGACTAAATGTTATGTATAGATAGGTTAGTGGAAGTCCATTTGTTTTTCTACTTATGCTATTTAGTCATTATTATTTTTTCTAGAATTCTCTCATAACACTTTTTATTTGTTTCTCGTTTTGGAAAGTGATTGTGAATGTGAGATATAAAGTTTTATACAGATGGAATGGTGTATCATGTGCATTGCAGCATTGATATATATAGTGATAGTTTTTTCATTCTAGCTTGGTGTTTAAATAGTGGTCCTCATTTTGAGGTAATTTTATTTCAACCTGGTAGGAATTAGGAAATACTATTGCTAATTATGCTACACCACACTTATTAGGAATCGTGATTTTGAGAATTAAACGAATATTTAATTCAAACTTATTGATATAAGTCATTTAATTAAGATCGGACCGTCTAAAATATAGAAATGCAAAAATTTAGGACTTTTAAATTGAGTTCAACTTAATTTAGCTTTTTTTTTTCATCGAACTTAATTAATCTAACTTTTTTT
>JBBPBR010000005.1:40581994-40602721 GCA_037974775.1 Cicer pinnatifidum
TCTTTAATTTATGTCAACTTAAAACTGTTTGTTACATACTATAAAAATTTATAGATTATTTATTAGATATTTTTTAAATAAAACAGAAGTTATTTTGTGATTGTTTATCATCCTAAAAATCATTTTTATGAGAAATTATTTAAAATAATTTACTTAAACAAGTTATAGATTTTTTTTTAAAATTATCACAAATAAATAAAACCTTTTAAAAATGATTATTTTAATAGTTAAGAAGATTAAAGATGATGTACTGTTACTATATTTTATACGGTCAACTAATCATAATGTGCCAATTTATAAAATATACGTGTAACTTTTCTTTTCAAATTTTTATTTATTATTTATTATTTTAACAAAATATACTTTTCACTGAAATGAATTACCCTTAATCTCATAAATAAATTTCAACAAACATACTTTACGTCCCTAAATATTAAAGAAATATCAAGTTAATCCTGTAAGATTTAATATTGTTAATAACTTGGATAGATAAAAAAATAAAATGTGAATTGTGTGTATATTTAAAATTTAAATGATCAATTTAAGAAAAAATAATAACTGGCAGATCTAGAATTTTAAAATAAAGTACTTTAAAATAACTGCTTACAATTTATTACTAATTAATTCGGTAAGCAACTTTCAATTGTTTGCTTTTGCAAAAATAGAAAATGGCAGTAAAAGGGGGTTGACAAATAATTGCAATTTTTAGATAACATCAAAAACTTGAGATTTCAATTTGACTTTCCATCATTGAGTTTACGCGGTGCGATTACTTGCCATTTGCCACCAAATTCTCTTTCACTATAAAAACTCGAAATCTGATTCTAACTATTTTAAAATAATTGGATTTTTGTGCTATATTTGAAATTAATATTGTGTGGGAGTTTCCAACATCTACGGATAAAAAAAGAGAATAAGACTATTAATTTGGATTTCAATTGATTCAAATAGTTTCGAGATTATATTATTTTGGAGGCACAAAATATATTCTTAAATTAATACTAAGATGGAGAAAACTCATCAGACAGTTATGCAGGGGCAAAATATTGGCATTTAAAGGGGCAGATATGGTCCTTGGATGTTAGTCAAAACTCAAAAGCATATGAGAAATGTTAAAAACCACACTAAAGGTAAAAATTAATAGTATTATTATTCACAATATTTACTTTTAATATATAAAAATATTATTGGAAAAAAGTATGTTATAGTGTGAATTTAAAAATGTGTTGAAGTCCCGCATTGAAAAGAAATATTTTTTATAAATTTAAGTTCAAAGAAAATTGTTAAGTCCCACATTGAAAAGAAATAATTTTGAAATCCCACATTGGAAAACTCTAGTATTTTGAGTAGTTTCAAATCTATACATACTAAAGTCCCACATTGCTTAGAAAACAAAAGTGAGTTTCCTTCCATCCCTATATAATGAGCTTCAAACTATTGTAAAAAGTACACCAAAGTTGGATACTTTGAACAGGTTGTATGTTTTGAAAGGAATTAGAATTGGAAGAAAAGAGAAGAAAAAGGAAGAAAACAGATGAGTAGATTGATCAATCAACTTCTGCAGAACAATCTTTTCTTTCTGCAGAACGATCTTTTTCTCTTTTATTAGAACAATCTTTTCTCACTTTTCACAGCATTACACTTGCATTCTTATGAGTTGATCTTGGCCTTTTATAGCATTAGTTAGGAGGCTGTTTTACATCAACCAACTTAACTAACTCTTAACCAAATCCTAACTAATTGTACATCATTTTGGATTACATCTAACATGCTCCCTAATTCAAAATTGATTCAATTTGAAGTTAATCCAAGCTTGATTCTCATTTCTTGGAACTTCACTCTCTTCAAACCTTTTGTTAGAATGTCAGCCTTTTGATCATTTGTGTTGCAATGTTCCAGCTTTATTTTGCCCTTTATTACTTGATCTCTTAGGAAATGAAATCTGGTTTCAATGTGCTTGCTCCTTCCATGAACACTTGGATGCCTTGCTAGATCTATTGCTGATTTCTTGTCTATCTTCATCTTCACTGCATTGTTACTCCTCAGCCCCATTTCTGCCATTAATTCTGCTAGCCATACAGCTTGGCATGCTCCCATGGATGCAGCCACATACTCAGCTTCACATGTGGACAACGCAACTATGCTTTGCTTCTTTGAACACCATGATATTGGTGAGTTATTGATTGTAAATACATAGCCTGTTGTGCTCTTTCTATCATCCATATCTCCACACCAATCTGCATCAGTAAAGCCAATAAGTTCAGCTTCTTTTCCATCTGGTTTTGAGGAATACAGCAGGCCCAATTCAATGGTTTCCTTTATGTATCTCAAAATCCTTTTTGCTGCCATGTAGTGTGATGTCCTAGGCTTCTCCATGTACCTACTAATCAGTCCAACACTATATGAGATATCTGGCCTAGTGTTGCACAAGTATCTCAAGGATCCTACAATTTGCTTGAAGATTGTAGGATCAATCAATTCATCATTGCCTTCTTTGGACAGCATCAGTCCTGGTTCTAATGGTGTGCTGCTTCCATTGCAATCTTGCATTTTGAACCTTTTTAATACATCACTTGCATACTTTCTTTGATGCATAAAAATTCCATTTTCTCTAGTTTCAAATTCAATGCCAAGGAAATATGCCAACACGCCTAAATCAGTCATCTCAAATTCCTTTTCCAATCTGAATTTGAACTCATTTATCTTCACCTCATCACTGCCAGTTAGTAGCAAATCATCGACATAGAGACATATCAGCAATGCAGGTGCTGTTGCTGCCTTCTTGACATACACTCCATGCTCATTCACACACTTTTCAAATTGCTGCTCTATGAGAAATCTGTCAATTCTCTTGTTCCAAGCTCTAGGTGCTTGCTTCAAGCCATACAAGGCTTTCTTCAATTTGTAAACATGGTCTTCTTTTCCTGTTTTCACATATCCAGGAGGCTGCTTCACATACACTTCTTCATCCAATGAGCCATTGAGAAAGGCTGATTTAACATCCAATTGATGCATAGACCACCCTTTATAGCTAGCAATTGAGACTACCATTCTTATTGTTTCAATTCTTGCTACTGGAGCAAATACTTCATCATAGTCCAGCCCATGTTTCTGCAAAAATCCCTTTGCTACAAGCCTTGCCTTGTACCTTGAAATCTGCCCATCAGGTTTCAGTTTCAGTTTATAAACCCATTTCACATCAATAGGTCTTTTATTCATTGGCAGGGTCATTAGCTCCCATGTTTTGTTCTTTTCTATGGCTTCTAGTTCCTCATCCATTGCTGCCATCCATCTAGGATCACTCAATGCTTCTTCATCACTTATTGGTTCTGATTCAGCAAGCAAGGCAAAGTGAATTAATTCTCCATCTGCATTGATAGCTGAGTCAGAGGTTACTTCATATGGCTGCAACATGATTGAAGATTGTCTAACCCTTGCTGATCTCCTCACAGGTTCAACAGCAGATTGATCTGCTTCCTCTGCTGGCTGGTCTTCAATCAATTCAGCTGCTTCTGCACTGCTGTCTAGACCGGTTGATATGCTTGGGCTGATTGCATTTGTTGTCCAGTCCCAGCCTCTTGATTCATCCACTAGTATGTCTCTGCTTATCACTACTTTGTTCTTGTTTGGATCATACAGTTTGTAAGCACCAGTGGCATCATAACCCAGCAACACCATTTATTCAGCCCTGTCATCAAGTTTCTTTCTGGTTTGAGCTGGTACATGCCTGAAACACAATGAACCAAACACTCTCAAGTGATTCACAGCTGGTTTCCTTCCAGTCCAAGCTTCTTCAGGTGTCCTTATGCCCAGTCTCTTGGTTGGACATCTGTTTAATATGTATACAACAGTTGATATTGCTTCTCCCCAGAATTTATGAGGCATTTTCATTCCTTTTAACATACATCTAGCCATGTTCACTATGGTTCTGTTTCTCCTTTCAGCCGTGCCATTATGTTGGGGAGTGTAGGGTGCAGTTATTTCATGCAATATTCCTTCTCTTTCACAAAAATCATGGAATTCATGAGAGTTGTATTCTCCTCCTCCATCTGTTCTAATGACTTTCATATTAACACTACTTTGTTTTTCAGCCATTATCTTGAACCTTTTAAGAATTTCCAGCACTTCATTCTTTCTTTTGATTAGATATACCCACATTTTCCTTGTAAAATCATCAATGAATGACACAAAGTAATGATTACCTCCTATTGATGCTTCTTTAAAAGGACCACACACATCCGAGTAGATTATCTCCATCATTCTTGAGGATCGAGTTTGCACTTCAGCTTTGAATGCATTTCTGTGCTGTTTGGCCTGACAGCATTCTTCACACAGCTCCTCTTGCATTTGAATTCTGGGAATTCCTTGCACCATTCTATTGTTATGCAGCATTTGAAGACTTCTAAAATTTAGATGTCCAAACCTCTTATGCCACAGCCAGTCTTCACTCAACACTTCAGCTGCTAGACACTTGCCTTCATTGATCTGGATATCAATCTTGAAGGTTCTGTTTTTTGCTAGTGGTGCCTTCAAGATCAATCTTCTTGAATTATCGAACAATCTCATCTCACCTTGTTCCATCTTCATAGAATACCCTTTTTCAAGCAGCTGTCCTAAGCTTAGCAGGTTGTTCTTCATGTTTGGCACATACAACACATCACATATGGAGGATTGTTTGCCATCCCTCCTATGAATCAAGATTTTGCCAATACCTTCAGCTGTCACTGTGCTATTGTCAGCAAATCTGATTTCCTTCTTCACCTTCTCATCAATATTTACAAACCACTCTTTATGACCAGTCATATGGTTCGAGCATCCTGTGTCAAGGTACCACAATCCGGGACAATCATCCTCCATGCTTGTAGATGCCATCAGCAGCACTTCATCTGAGTCAGAACTATCTGCCTGGGCCAATTGTGCTTCACCATCATCTCTTTGTACTTTCTTGGATCTGCATTCATCTGCAAAATGTCCATATTTTTGACAATTATAATATTGGACCTTTCTCTTGTCAAATTTCTTTTTGCCAAATGGTTTCCTGCGTTTATTATCATTGTTTTGCTGACTTTTTGATCCTCCAGCCTCCTCATCTTGATTCTGGTTCTGGTTCCATTTTGATTTGCTCTTCCACTTCTTGTTTTTTACTCCATCTTGATTGGACCTCTTGCTGATTTGAGCTTGCAGTGCCTGTGTTTGTGTGTGTGCCTCATCTCTTTCTTTTATCCTTAATTCATGAGCTTCTAGGGAACTTTGCAGATCTTCCAGCTTCATTGTATCAAGGTTCTTTGATTCCTCGATTGCCACCACTATGTGATCGTGTCTTTGTGTTAGTGTCCTCAGAATCTTTTCAATGATCATAACCTCTATCATCACTTCTCCATTGGCCTTCATCTGATTTGTGATTGCCTGTACTCGATTGAAATAATCAATCACATTCTCATTGTTCTCCATTTGCAGTAATTCATACTTTCTTCTTAGCATTTGGAGCTTCACTTTCTTGGTTTTTTCATCACCTGTGTAATACTTCACCAAGATATCCCACGCCTCTTTTGCTGTAGACACCTTTGAGATTCTTTCAAAATTGTTTGAATCCACACTTTGCTGGATGTAAAACAATGCCTTGCAATCCCTTTTCTTGCAGTCTTTGAAAGTTGTTTGTTGTCTTTCAGTTGGATTCGCACCAAATTGTTCTTAGCCATCTTGAACAATCTCAAACACTTCTTGAGCTCCCAACAATGATCTCATTGATGCATACCACCTCTCTCAGTTCTTCCCGTCCAGAACTGGCAAATTCGATGGAAATCCTACTCCATTCATTTCTTCTTTTTCTTTCACTCACTTGTGTTTCCCAATTTTGATTTTCCCCTCACACTTTCACTCGTGCTTCCCAAGATCTAAAACTCAAGCTCTGGATGCCAATTTGTTAGAATAGGTTGTATGTTTTGAAAGGAATTAGAATTGGAAGAAAAGAGAAGAAAAAGGAAGAAAACAGATGAGCAGATTGATCAAAAGATTGATCAGATTCTGAAAAGAACGTTCTTATCAACTTCTGCAGAACAATCTTTTCTTTCTGCAGAACGTTCTTTTTCTCTTTTATTAGAACAATCTTTTCTCACTTTTCACAGCATTACACTTGCATTCTTATGAGTTGATCTTGGCCTTTTATAGCATTAGTTAGGAGGCTGTTTTACATCAACCAACTTAACTAACTCTTAACCAAATCCTAACTAACTAATTGTACATCATTTTAGATTACATCTAACACTTTTTCCAACTTTTTCTTTTCTCCCTCTTATATTCTGCTTGCCTAATTTCGAGCCACTTCTCCCATTTCTTTCTGTCCTTTTGGATCATCCTGGCTCTCATCTGAGGGCAAAGCCCAGATTTCCACAATAGTTGTAAAGGGTCACCAACCGAAATTAACAGGTAACACATAACATTTAAGTTTTTAAATGCACAAATAACCTTCCCACTTCGCATGCACCTTAAAAGGGTTTTCCATATGCTAAAGATTCATATAATAATTGCCAAATGAAAATGAAATCAAAATAGAGTTCTCAATCCATCAAGTAATAAATAACTGGCCTAAACATTGATAAATCCATTGAGCAATCGATTATCTAACCCAAAATGAGAATTTATACTGAGCCAATTGATTAAGGAAATCGATTTCCTAAAAGTTTTTAGTGAAAACTGAACTCTGGGCTTAAATCAATCGATTGGGGAAATCGATTGAATGAAAAACTGAGCCCCTGTATTAAAGCCAATCGATTGGGGGAATCGATTGAATGAAGAACTGTGCTCCTGTGTTAAAGCCAATCGATTTCCAAAATCGAATTTGTCAATTTGGCTGAGTTCCTATCTTGGCCAAATCGATTGGCCCAATCGATTTCTTAATTGATTTTGAAAAACATATTACAAAATCGATTGGCAAAATCGATTTTGTCAATTTATAAAGGTCCCTGTAACTCATCAAATCGATTGGGGAAATCGATTCCCCTGCATATTCTTCCAAAAATTCATAAACTAACTCAATCACATTCATACACAACTCCAAATCTTAACACTTAGCAATTTCAACACAATCACTACAACATCATGAACTTCGAACTAGTTTTGCAATCAACATGCTATCACACAATTCCAAATCATAACACTTAACACTTATAACACAATCACTACAACATCATGGGTTTCGAAATAGTTTTGCAATCAAACATGCTTTCACACAATTCCAAACATAACACTTAGCAATTTCAACACAATCACTACAACATCATGAACTTCGAAATAGTTTTGCAATCAACATGCTATCACACAATTCCAAATCATAACACTTAACACTTGTAACACAATCACTGCAACATCATGAGTTTCGAAATAGTTTTGCAATCAAACATGCTTTCACACAATTCCATACATAACACTTAGCACTTATAACACAATACCCACACGGACAAGATGAACCAACAAATCACATGGAATCATCTTGACGCGACAATCCCCACACAGACAAAATGAACCAACAAATCACAATTTACCAGGGTGTAGTCTCTCACGGACAAACACCTGTGCAATCTCTCACGGATAAACACAATTTACCAGGGTGTAGTCTCTCACGGACAAACACCTGTGCAGTCTCTCACGGACAAACACAATTTACCAGGGTGTAGTCTCTCACGGACAAACACCTGTGCAGTCTCTCACAGACAAACATAATTTACCAAAAACGTAAATCGTAAACGTACCACCTATCACGGGTCAGTACTGTTTACCGAGGTGCCACCTATCACGGGTCTGCACGATTTACTAAAAATCGTAAACTATAAACGTACTGCCTATCACGGGCCCGTACCGTTTACCAAGGTGCCACCTATCACGGGTCTGCACGGTTTACTAAAACAACGTAAATTGTAAATGTACCGCCTATCACAGGCTGAAGTACTATTTACCAAGGTGCCACCTATCACGGGTCTGCACAATTTACAAAAAACCGTAAATCGTAAATGTACCGCCTATGACGGGCCAAAGTACTATTTACCGAGGTGCCACCTATCACGGGTCAGCACGATTTACCAAAACAAACATTAAGTAAACAAAACATTAAGAGATTCCCCATTCTTAATACTCATTTAACTTAAACGAATTTCAAAACAAACATTAAGTAAACAAGACATTAAGAGATTCCCCATTCTTAATACTCATTTAACTTAAACGATTTTCACAAACAAACACACATTAAGTAAGCAAGACATTAAGAGATTCCCCATTCTTAATACTCATTTAACTTAAATGATTTTCAAAACAAACATTAAGTAAACAAGACATTAAGAGATTCCCCATTCTTAATCCTCATTTAAATTAAACGATTTTCACAAACAAACACACATTAAGTAAACAAGACATTAAGAGATTCCCCATTCTTAATACTCGTTTAACTCTAATGGTTTTCAAATTCCACACAGAAAAAACTCAAACATATTCACAAATTTATTACACAATTCACGCCAAAACACAACAATTCATTTCTCCACAAAATCATTTTCACGACGACATTAAGTAAACGCAAATATTAAGAGATTCCCCATTTTTAATACTCATTTAACTTAACGATTTTCACAACAAACATTAAGAAAACAGAAATATTAAGAGATTCCTCATTCTTAATACTCTTTTAACTTAAACGATTTTCCAAAACAAACATTAAGTAAACAAGACATTAAGAGATTCCCCATTCTTAATTCTCATTTAACTTAAACGATTTTCACAAACACACATTAAGTAAACAAGACATTAAGAGATTCCCCATTCTTAATACTCGTTTAACTTAATGGTTTTCAAATTCAACACAAAACAAACTCAAACATACTTTCACATTCAATCCATAATTCACTCCAAATCATTTTTACACACAAACCACACAAAACACATCTCAAATTCTATAATTATCAATTATGAACACGTCGAATACGACGACACAAATCAACACAATCCATCACTCAAACACAACAAATTTCATTTACTCAAAATCATACATAAATGAGGTAAATTCATTTTTCATGAAACATTCATCAATATCACCAAAACCCCACATTAGAATTTCACCCATAAAGCATTAATTCGTTTTTCCCCAAATCAAAGCTTCAACCCTAACAAATTCTTTTCCACACAACCACCAGTAAGTCCCTAAATGCAAACTAAAAGTTTGGAAGGAGCCCTTACCTTCACGTTAGCTTTAACGTGCGATTACGGTGCCGCGAGTAAATCCGGTAAAATCTCCACTCGCAACGTCGCTTCCAAAGTTGGTTCCCTAGCACCGTAGCGTGGTAGTGAGCAACTTTCCCTTCTATCTCTTCGCGAAACAAAGCTTAGATCTAGATGAAACGGGGAGATTTGTGTTTGACGGTTTTGAAATCCATAACTCCGTTTTCGAATCCGGGAGGAAGGAAGAAGTTGAGAACTTGATCTTTCTCACCCACTAGCCTTGGGTTTGAATTTTCGAACTCAAAGGAAGCAAGAATACGAAAAATGGAGGAAGGAGGGAGAATGTTTCACGCAAGCAGGGAGAGAGAGGGAGGAGATGGAAAGTGTTTTCACTTTTCTCTCTCTTTTCCTTTCTTCCTTTCTCTTTCCTTTCTATTTCTTTTCTTTCTATTTCCTTCCTTTCCTTTTCTTATACTTATATACATATATATTACTAATAATAATAATATATAATATATATATATATATATAATAATAATTAAACCTAAACAAATAAATATCTAACAACTCTCACATCCATCACTTCACCCACATCTCAAACTATTTTGATAAAAATATCTACTCCCGTCTCAACTCAATTGTCAAATACAATTTTCAGCAACCTGAGATATTTTGAACAAAACCGCCCAGAATTAAATTCTTCGAAACCCATATAAATTATTCTTCGACAAATAATTTTAATCTAATTTCCAAAAATATATTTTCGGCCTTTAACTCACTAAATACTGAAAACTGGGTTAAAAGCCTAAGCAATTTAACACAAAATACCCTAAAATTGTATAACTTAGGATTTAAAATTATGGGTCTTACAGTTGTTATGCCGTAGTCCCTTTGTTTTTAGAGAGGCTGTTATGCAGTAGTCCCTTCGTTTTTAGAGCGGTCGTTATGCCGTAGTCCTTTTGTTTTTAGAGCGGGCATATTGAGAGTGACTTTAACCGTCATATTAAGAGTGGCTTTAAGCGCCATATTGAGGGTGTAATTTTAGAACGGTTTTCTATATTGCAGTAGAACTCCGATGCAGTGATCTGGGATGTTTTATTCTGGGGACTTCGTGGTTGATAGTCTGCCTTGCACAATTTGGGCAGTGCCGCGAAACGTCTTAAAGAGAGCGACCTAGTCCGCGACTCAACCCAATAATATCTTCGGTGGCATAAATTGTGATTTTTAAATAGTTTTTGAAACTCAAATTCCAACAACTTTAAGACGTTTTATTCTGCCATGTCAACCAAATATATTGCTGGATTTGGTTCTGTTGCCTCTGATTTTAATAAATTATTTCAGTTTAAAGCAAATGATAAGAAAGCTGGAGAATTAACCCATGGGAAAATAATGATAAGAATTATATTCTTAATAGACTTGCTGATAATATGTATAACTACTACAGTTTCAGCAATATTGTTGGAGATATTTGAGATTCTCTCAATAAATATGTAGTGAGCTACTATCCAGAATAGCAGATGACAGATTCGTGGAAGCACACTCCCGTACAATTCAGAAGATAACTCATGGGATCATCTATTAAGGTACGTCACTCGTGACATATTTAAATTAAGTGTTGAAATTTAATATGTCTCTTTATGTTTGATTGTTGAAATCAATAAAATGTATCTTTTTGCTTGCATGTTGTGTGATTATAATTTTTGACATGCTATACTATATGATATGAACACATTTGATTACAACATTTGATTTCAAAATTAAGTAACTTAGGTAAAATTCCAAAATTATTGTTAAAAGATTTTGAAAAATGTGATTTTTGTAGTCAAGCTAAAATAATAAAAAGTTCACATAAATTTGTAGTTAGAGAATCTAAGTCTTTAGACTTATTACACTGTGATATATGTGATCTTGATGAGCAGCTAACAAGAAATGAAAAACAAAAATGAAATGCTTGACATGTTAAGAATCTTTGTAACTGAAATTGAAAATCAATTTAGTAGAAAGATTAAAAGGTTCCAAGTATGATTCTAGTTCGTTTAAATAAGTCTTATAAATTGTCTAGAATTATATGTGGAACAACTACACCATAATTGCTTGATGTGAATGGTAAAGTTGAAAAGAAAGGAAATATAACTCTTATTGAACTAGTTGTTGCTAGTATGCTTAATTATATTGTTGCATTTCATTAGTGTGCAGAAAATATATTGCTTATTTGTTATGTTTTGAATAGAGTTCTTAAATCTAAAAACAAAATATCTCCTTATGAGATAGTGAAGAAAAGACAATCGAACTTGTCTTATATTCAAACATGAGGTGGTCTGACTTATATCAGAATCCCCGATCCCGAGCGAATTAAACTCGACAGTACAACCTATGAATGAGAATTCATTGGGTATGCGGTAAAGAACAAAACATATAGGTTTTATGACCTAAATGCAAAAGAGATCATAGAGTCAAATGATGTTGACTTCTATGAAAATAAATTCCCTATAAAATGGAGAAATAGTGGGGGCAGCGAACCAAGTTATGTTCCTGTTACAAGAAGAACTGAAAGCAGCAAACAAGGTGAAACATAAACTCGAAGAAGTAAGAGAGTTAGAGTTGCTAAAGATTATGGACCATAATATATGGTCTATAATTTAGAAGAGGATCCTGCAAATCTTAAAGAAACTCTGTCGTCTTTGGATGCAGATCTATGACAAGAAGCTATCAACGATGAAATGGATTCTCTAGAATCTAACAAGACCTGACATTTAGTAGACTTGTCTCCTGGTTGCAAACTAATAGGTTGTAAATGAATTTTGAAAAAGAAACTAAAATCCGATGGATGTATTGATAAGTACAAGGCATGCCTTGTAGCCAAGGGTTTTAGACAAAGAGAAAATATAGATTTCTTCGACATTTTCTTACCAGTCACTAGACTAACATCCATTAGGGTGCTTATATCACTTGCGGGTATTCATAACCTGGTGATACACCAGATGGATATTAAAACAATCTTTTTTAAATGGTGACCTAGAAGAAGAAATTTATATGGAACAACCTGAAGGTTTTGTAATTCATGGACAAGAAGACAAGGTCTGTAAGTTAGATAAATCTCTATATGGTCTTAAACAAGCTCCTAAGAAATGGCATGAAAAGTTTGATAACTTGATTAAATTGAATGAGTTTAAATGGAATGAAAGTGACAAATGTATTTACTACAAATTTGAAAATGGCATTTGCACTATCATATGTCTCTATGTAGACGATATACTCATAATTGATTCAAACTTTCATGCTATAACATTTTGAAATCATTGTTGTGTAACAACTTTGATATGAAAGACCTCGGAGAAGCAAATGTAATCCTGGGAATCAAGATTACTAGGTCATAAAAGGGAATTTCTTTGGATCAATCTCACTATGATTAAAATATCCTAAAGAAATATAATTACTTTGACTGTAAACCTGCTTGCACACCATACGATCCAAGTGTGAAACTTTTCAAGAACATTGGTGAAGGTGTTAGACAAACTAAATATGCGAGCATCATTGGCAGCCTCAGGTTTGCCACTAATTGTACTAGACCCGACATTGCCTATGTTGTGGGATTGTTGTGCAGGTTTACTAGTAGACCTAGTATAAAGCATTGGCATGCTATTGAAAGGGTCATGAGATACCTTAAAATGACCATGAGTCTTGGATTACATTATCAAAGATTTCCTATAGTGCTTGAAGGATACAATGTTGCTGATTGGAACGTCTTATTAGATGACTCCAAAGCAATCGATGACTATATTTTAATATAGTGAGTGGTGTTATATCTTGGAAATCGAAGAACAGACGATATTGGCTCAATCCATTATGGAGTCTGAAATTATAGCACTAGCTACTACTAGTGAAGAAGCAAGTTGGTTGAGATGTTTGCTAGTTGAGTTTCCTATATGGGAAAAACCTATGACAGATGTGTTGATCCACTGCAATAGTACCGCGGCTATTGCGAAGATTGAGAATCGTTATTACAACGATAAGAGATGACAAATTTGTAGTAAGCACAACATTGTTAGAAAGTTATTTACTAAATGAGTTGTTATAGTGGATCATGTATGCACTGATGATAATTTGGAAAATCTTTTGACGAAAGGATTTAGCTACAGAGAAAGTCATAAATACATCCAAAAGGGTGAGACTAATGCCTATAGAGTCATTCATGATGGTAACCCGACCTAAAAGACTGGAGATCCCAAGAATTAGGTTCAATGGGTAATAACAAGTCGTGGAGTGATATGAGATGAACATGCTATTGTAAATTAGAGAAGCATGATTCCTGAAGAAATGATAGGATGAGGTAATAGAAACTCTTAATGAGATCTATACTCTACGTGGAGGGAGTACCTAGCTACAGGAGTACTCTTGATAGACTCACCTATGTGAATGTGGAAGTGGGGCCGCTTCATATGGAATTTCGAGGCAGAATTCCTAGAGCGTTCACTATACTGGGATACACGTGCAGGGCCATTAATGCACGGGCTTTTGAGAATACACCCTATGAAAAGGTTGTGTGTGGGTTTGATGTCAGAGATAGATTTCAAGACTACGAGTCACTCTTGTTGAATCTGAATCTTACTTACTATGCAAAGGTTCAAGTCAAGAGACACCTTTGTTTATGCACAGTCTTATAGAAGTATTTGATGCTATTTTAGAAACATTTTTTAAAATTCAAGAGGGGGATTGTTGGAAAAAAAGTATGTTATAGTGTGAATTTAAAAATGTGTTGAAGTCCCACATTGGAAATAAATATTTTTTATAAATTTTAGTGGAAAGAAACTTGTTAAGTCCCACATTGAAAAGAAATTATTTTGAAATCCCACATTGGAAAACTCTAGTATTTTGAGTAGTTTCAAATCTATACATACTAAAGTCCCACATTGCTTAGAAAACAAATGTGTGTTTCATTCCATCACTATATAATGAGCTTCAAACTATTGTGAGAAGTACACCAAAGTTGGATACTTTTTTCAACTTTTTCTTTTCTCCCTCTTATATTCTACTCGCCTAATTTCGAGCCACTTCTCCCCTTTCTTTATGTCCTTTCGGTTTTTACAGTGGTTATTATACCGTAGTCCCTTTCGGTTTTTAGAGCGGTTATTATGCCGTAGTCCCTTCGTTTTTAGAGCGGTCGTTATGCCGTAGTCCTTTTGTTTTTACAGCGGGCATATTGAGAGTGACTTTAACCGTCATATTAAGAGTGGCTTTAAGCGCCATATTGAGGGTGTAATTCTAGAACGGTTTTCTACAGTGCAGTAGAACTCCGATACAGTGATCTGGGATGTTTTATCCTAGGGAATTCGTGGTTGATAGTGTGCCTTGCACAATTTGGGCAGTGTCGCGAAACGTCTTAAAGAGAGCGACCTAGTCCGCGACTCAACCCAGTAATATCTTCGGTGACATAAATTGTGATTTTTAAATAGTTTTTGAAACTCAAATTCCAACAAATATATTTTTAGAAATCAATATCTTTTAATTTTTTTTAGAGAATTTATTAACAATTATTTAAAACGTTTTAAATTATTTTTATCAACATTTTTCACACAACCACAATTTTTTTTTAAATTTGTCATAGTTCATTTTGTTTTCAAATATGTTCAATCAAAGTATTTATCTCATAACAACGTAACCACACAAAAGAATATCGATAAATATTTTTATAGGTTCAAAGTTCTAACTCTTTGAAATAGTTTCATTTATTTTAAAATATATTAAATATTTTTTTTCTTCTTTTCTTATCAACAAAGTGTAAGACCCGTAATTTTAAATTACACTTTATGTATTTTAGTGTATTTTGGTGTTGAACTTGGAGGCTTTTTAGCCAAAGTTATTAATATTTTGGAGTTTATGTAATCAATAAGATATTTTGATGTCCGATTAGAATTACTCGTCGATAAATAAATTAAATTAACTGCGGTGAATCTTTTACGAATAGTTTAATGCGTTATGGGTAAAATAGTAATTTAATAAATATCTAAAGAGTTGGAGATATTTGTTAAAAATAGTTAATTTATGTTTATATATAAAGAAAAGGAAAGGAAGGAAATGGGAGAAAAAGAAATAGAAAGGAAAGAAAAAGGAAGAAAGGAAAACAAAAGGAAAACTGAAAGATTTTCCGTCTCCTCCTCTCTGCCTCACGCATCCTAAATTTCTCCCTTCCTCCATTGTTGCTCGTTTTTGCTTCCTTTTCTTTCCTTTGAGTTCGAAATTGGTAGTGGGTGATAGGACAAGGATTTCTCAACTTCACTCCTCCTCGTTGATCCGAAAACGAAGAAAAACGGTATTAGGGATTCAAACACAAACCTCCCGTTTCACCTAGATCTAAGCTTCGTTTCGCAAAGAGATAGAAGGGAAAGTTGCTCACTACCATGCTACGGTGCTAGGGGACCAACTTTAGAAGCGGCGTTGCGAGCAAAGTTTTTACCGGAATTGATCGCGGTGCCGTAAATCGAAGTTAAAGCTAACGATAAGGTAAGGGCTCCTTCCAAACTTTTAGTTTGCATTTAGGGCCTTATCTGTGGTTGTGTGGAAACGAATTTTGTTAGGGTTGGAGTATTGATTTGGGAAAAAGGGAATCTAAGGCTTTATGGGTAAAACTTTAGAGTTAGGTTTTGGTTATATTGATGAGTGTTTCGTGGAGAATGAATTTAAACTCATTTATGTATGATTTTGAGTAAATGAAACTTGTGTGTTTGAGTGGTGGATTGTGTTGATTTGTGTTCATCGTACTTGGCGTGTTCATACTTGACGTTTGTTGATTGATGTGATTTGGTGTGAATCGTTGATTGATTTGGATATGATGTTTGAGTTTGTTTGGTGTGGAATTTGAAAACCATTAGAGTTAAACGAGTATTAAGAATGGGGAATCTCTTAACATCTCGTTTACTTAATGTGTGTTTTGGAAAGTCGTTTAAGTTAAATGAGAATTAAGAATGGGGAATCTCTTAATGTCTTATTTACTTGAAGTTTGTTTTGAAAATCGTTTAAGTTAACTGGGCGTTAAGAATGGGGAATCTCTTAATGTCTCGGTTACTTAATATTGTTTTGAAAACCATTAAGTTAAATGAGAATTAAGAATGGGGAATCTCTTAATGTCTCGTTTACTTAATGTGTGCTTGTGAAAATCGTTTAAGTTAACTGGGCGTTAAGAATGGGGAATCTCTTAATGTCTCGATTACTTAATGTTTGTTTTTGAAAATCGTTCAGTTAAATGAGTATTAAGAATGGGGAATCTCTTAATGACTTGTTTACTGAATGTTTTGTTGTGGAAATCGTTTTAAGTCAAAAGTATATTAAGAATGGGGAATCTCTTAATATGTCTGTTTGCTTAATGTTTTGGTGTGAAAATCGGTTAAGTAAATGAGTATTAAAAATGGGGAATCTTTTAATATCTGCATTTACTTAACGATTGTTGTGAGTGGAGTTAGTGTATGCTCATGCATTTCATTTGGTAAATTGTGCTGACCCGTGATAGGTGGCACCTCGGTAAACTGTATTGACCCGTGATAGGTGGTACGTTTACGATTTACTTTTTGGTAAGTTGTGTTGACCCGTGATAGGTGGCACCTCGGTAAGTAGTACTTTGGCCTGTGATAGGCGGTACACTTACGACTTACGCTTTTTCTTTTAGTAAGTCGTGCTGACCCGTGATAGGTGGCACCTCGGTAAACAGTACTGACCCGTGATAGGTGGTACGTTTATGATTTACGCTTTTTAGTAAATCGTGCTGACCCGTGATAGGTGGCACCTCGGTAATTGGTACTTCGGCCCGCGATAGGCAGTACAATTATGATTTACGGCCCTTCGAGGAGGGTTTTGGTTTGGAATTCCGAGTTCATGCATTTTGGCATATACGCATTGCATTAGGGTGCTTGGCACATGAGTCGTGGTTGATTCAAATTATGATTGTGTTGATTTTGCTAAGTGTTATGTTTTGAAATTATGTGTAAGTGTGTTTGATTCAAATTGTGATTGTGTTGATTGTACTAAGAACTATGTTTTGGAATTGTGTGATGGTGTGTTAAATTGCAAAACCATTTCGAAACTAATGTCGTTGTGGTGATTGTGTTATAATTGCCAAGTGTGGATGTTTGGGAAGTGTGTGATAGCGTGTTTGACTGCAAAACCATTTCGAAACTTTAAATGTCGTGGTAATTGTGTTATAATCGCTAAGTGATTTGTTTTGGAGTTTGTGTAAGTGTGGTTGATTGCAAAACTGTTTCGAAACTCAAGATGTCGTGGTGATTGCGTTATAATTGCTAAGTTTGATTGTTTGGATTTGTGGGTAAGTGTTGATTGATTTCGAAACCTTTTGAAAAGCTGAAAAATGCTGAATTTTGCTGTTTTTCTGCTGCTGTCTGATGTGTATTCGAATACAGCAGGCTGTATTCGAATACAGACATGCTGTTTTGCCACTGACTTGCTGTGTAGTCGAATACAGACTGTTGTAGTCGAATACAGACATGCTGTTTTGCCACTGACTTGCTGTGTAGTCGAATACAGACTGTTGTAGTCGAATACAGACATGCTGTTTTGCTGCTGAATGCTGAAATAGCCTTGTATTCGAGTACAAAGATGCTGTATTCGAATACGGCAGTGTTGTTTTGTTAAAAACTTCATTTTTCAACCTTGTTTATGAATTTTTAGCATATGGAAACCCTTTTAAGGTGCATGCTAAGTTGAAAAGGTATTTTGTGCATTTAAAAACTTAAATGTTATGTGTTAACTGTTAATTTCGGTTGGTGACCCTTTACAACTATTGTGGAAATCTGGGCTTTGCCCTCAGATGAGAGTCAGGACAATCCTACCTGTTCGTACCCTACGGATGGGAATGTAGATGGGAATGCTTGACTGGAGCTATGTTAGGAGGATCTTACGGGGCGCGTGGAGATCACTCAGGGTGTATAGTTTTTGTAGAATGATCAGATTAGGTTGACATAGAGGGAACATATGTCTTTATTTTGAATTGTGTTTATTTCAAAGTGGAAGACTGTACCACTTTTTGATGTGTAAATATTTTGGACTCATGTTTCGAAAAACTATTCCGCTGCTTGTAAATTATTATGACTTAATTATTTACCCAAAGGTGTTTCCTTATTTATTTTCTCTGTTTTATTTTAATTTCTTTTAAAAAAAAAAATACACCCTCACTTTGAAAAACGGGGTGTTACATTGGTCACGTCCATCAAACAACTGATTTCAAACTATAGAGACCACCATTGCCCAAAACCATGAAACTTTGTTGTATGAACTCAATGGCCTATCCATCAAAATTGACTGCCATCACCAAGCATATATGGTGATGGAATTATTAAATTTATAACTGGAATAACATACTGATAAGAACACTACAGTTGACGTAGTTGTACAACTTAAGCAAATCGAGGATTTGTGGACAAGGGAGAAATTTAGGAGTTCTCGGATGTAGTGATTGTTTGGTGCTCAGTGTGTTGGGGTCATTCTAAGTGTTCCAGTTTGGTACCAAATGGATGTTTCATACCAAGTGGATGCCAATGAGACTACGTGACAAAGGTATGGGATATTTTACTTCGTCGACAGGATCAAAATTATAGGAAAATAAGGGAAACTCAATGGACTTTGAGAAGATTGTTGACTGCTTGTACATTAAGATAACCTCAGTTATAAGTTGCAATGAGTGCTATTACAGTTCGGTTAAGATAGTCTAAGCCACTATCATGGTTGTTGGTTATTTATTGACAAATTGAGGGACTGATCATCCTTAATCTCTTGTTGATAATAGACAAAACCATGTTGAATGGGACGGACGAGCCTTACCGACTATGAATGGGTACAGAGTTATTAAGCACCTTATAAAAAGGGGTAGGCAAGACTTTCTTCGAGAAGGCCAGGTGAAACAAGTTGTGACTTGTATGTTGAATTTGAGTACAAACCTAGGGTGGATTGTTACTCGAACTTTAAGTTTCGAGGACGAAACTAATTTTAGGGGGGTAGTAATGTAAGACCCGTAGTTTTTAAATCCTAAATTATACAATTTTAGGGTATTTTGTGTTAAATTGCTTAGGCTTTTAGCCCAGTTTTCGGTACTTAGTGAGTTAAAGGCCAAAAATATATTTTTGGAAATTGGATTAAAATTATTTGTCGAAGAATAATTTATTTAGGTTTCGAAGAATATAATTCTGGGCAGTTTTGTTCAAAATATCTCATGTTGTTGAAAATTGTATTTGACAATTGAGTTGCGACGAGAGTAGATATTTTTATCAAAATAGTTTGAGATGGGAGTGAAGTGATGGGTGTGAGAGTTGTTAGATATTCGTTTGAGTTTGGTATTAAGTATAATATAAATATATATATATATATATATGTATATAGATATATATTATTATAAGTTATATATATATATAGATATGCTGGAAAGGCTAGAAAGGAAAAAAGGAAACAGAGGATTGAAAACGGTTTCTCCCTGCCACGCGCTCATCTTCCTCCTTCCTTCTCCCTCCTTCCTCCATTTTCGTTCTCCTTGCTTCCTTTGAGTTCGAAAATTGAAACCCAAGGCTAGTGGGTGAGAAAGATCAAGTTTCCATCTTCTTCCTTCCTCCCGGATTCGAAAACGGAGTTAGGGATTTCAAAACCGTCAAACACAAATCTCACCGTTTCTTCTAGATCCAAGCTTCGTTTCGCGAAGGGATAGAAGGGAAAGTTGCTCACCACTACACTACGGTGCTAGTGAGCTAATTTTGGAAGCGACGTCGCGAGCAAAGTTTTTACCGGAATTGATCGCGGTGCCGTAAATCGACGTTAAAGCTAACGATAAGGTAAGGGCTCCTTCCAAACTTTTAGTTTGCATTTAGGGCCTTATCTGTGGTTGTGTGGAAACGAATTTTGTTAGGGTTGGAGTATTGATTTGGGAAAAAGGGAATCTAAGGCTTTATGGGTAAAACTTTAGAGTTATGTTTTGGTTATATTGATGAGTGTTTCGTGGAGAATGAATTTAAACTCATTTATGTATGATTTTGAGTAAATGAAACTTGTGTGTTTGAGTGGTGGATTGTGTTGATTTGTGTTCATCGTACTTGGCGTGTTCATACTTGACGTTTGTTGATTGATGTGATTTGGTGTGAATCGTTGATTGATTTGGATATGATGTTTGAGTTTGTTTGGTGTGGAATTTGAAAACCATTAGAGTTAAACGAGTATTAAGAATGGGGAATCTCTTAACATCTCGTTTACTTAATGTGTGTTTTGGAAAGTCGTTTAAGTTAAATGAGAATTAAGAATGGGGAATCTCTTAATGTCTTATTTACTTGAAGTTTGTTTTGAAAATCATTTAAGTTAACTGGGCGTTAAGAATGGGGAATCTCTTAATGTCTCGGTTACTTAATATTGTTTTGAAAACCATTAAGTTAAATGAGAATTAAGAATGGGGAATCTCTTAATGTCTCGTTTACTTAATGTGTGCTTGTGAAAATCGTTTAAGTTAACTGGGCGTTAAGAATGGGGAATCTCTTAATGTCT
>JBBPBR010000005.1:40602731-40650288 GCA_037974775.1 Cicer pinnatifidum
TGGAGTTAGTGTATGCTCATGCATTTCATTTGGTAAATTGTGCTGACCCGTGATAGGTGGCACCTCGGTAAACTGTATTGACCCGTGATAGGTGGTACGTTTACGATTTACTTTTTGGTAAGTTGTGTTGACCCGTGATAGGTGGCACCTCGGTAAGTAGTACTTTGGCCTGTGATAGGCGGTACACTTACGACTTACGCTTTTTCTTTTAGTAAGTCGTGCTGACCCGTGATAGGTGGCACCTCGGTAAACAGTACTGACCCGTGATAGGTGGTACGTTTATGATTTACGCTTTTTAGTAAATCGTGCTGACCCGTGATAGGTGGCACCTCGGTAATTGGTACTTCGGCCCGCGATAGGCAGTACAATTATGATTTACGGCCCTTCGAGGAGGGTTTTGGTTTGGAATTCCGAGTTCATGCATTTTGGCATATACGCATTGCATTAGGGTGCTTGGCACATGAGTCGTGGTTGATTCAAATTATGATTGTGTTGATTTTGCTAAGTGTTATGTTTTGAAATTATGTGTAAGTGTGTTTGATTCAAATTGTGATTGTGTTGATTGTACTAAGAACTATGTTTTGGAATTGTGTGATGGTGTGTTAAATTGCAAAACCATTTCGAAACTAATGTCGTTGTGGTGATTGTGTTATAATTGCCAAGTGTGGATGTTTGGGAAGTGTGTGATAGCGTGTTTGACTGCAAAACCATTTCGAAACTTTAAATGTCGTGGTAATTGTGTTATAATCGCTAAGTGATTTGTTTTGGAGTTTGTGTAAGTGTGGTTGATTGCAAAACTGTTTCGAAACTCAAGATGTCGTGGTGATTGCGTTATAATTGCTAAGTTTGATTGTTTGGATTTGTGGGTAAGTGTTGATTGATTTCGAAACCTTTTGAAAAGCTGAAAAATGCTGAATTTTGTTGTTTTTCTGCTGCTGTCTGATGTGTATTCGAATACAGCAGGCTGTATTCGAATACAGACATGTTGTTTTGCCACTGACTTGCTGTGTAGTCGAATACAGACTGTTGTAGTCGAATACAGTCATGCTGTTTTGCCACTGACTTGCTGTGTAGTCGAATACAGACTGTTGTAGTCGAATACAGACATGCTGTTTTGCTGCTGAATGCTGAAATAGCCTTGTATTCGAATACAAAGATGATGTATTCGAATACAGCAGTGTTGTTTTGTTAAAAACTTCATTTTTCAACCTTGTTTATGAATTTTTATCATATGGAGACCCTTTTAAGGTGCATGCTAAGTTGAAAAGGTATTTTGTGCATTTAAAAACTTAAATGTTATGTGTTAACTGTTATTTTCGGTTGGTGACCCTTTACAACTATTGTGGAAATCTGGGCTTTGCCCTCAGATGAGAGTCAGGATGATCCCACCGGTTCGTATCCTCCGAACGGGAATGTGGATGGGAGTGCTTGACTGGAGCTACGTTAGGAGAATCTCACGGGGCGCGTGGAGATTACTCAAGGCGTATAGTTTTTTTGTTATGTATAGAATGATCAGACTAGGTTGTCACTCAGGACACATATGTCTTTCTTTTGGGCTACCTTTATGTTAAGTTGAAAGGATGTACCTGTACTATTGTTGACCTCAGGACATGTTTTGGATTTATATTTTGAAAAACTTTTCCGCTGCTTGTAAATTATTATGACTTAATTATTTACCCAAAGGTGTTTCCTTATTTATTCTCTCTGTTTTATTTTAATTTCTTTTGAAAAAAAAAAATACACCCTCGCTAAGAAAAACGGGGTGTTACATTGTGGTATCAGAGCTTTGGTTTGATTTTCTTTGGGGGCTGTGGAACCTTTAGTTCTAGATTGTAGGTTAGGAGTTGTTGTCTGATCATGTGTCGGTTAGGTGGTTTGAGTTGTCAAGTTCAGAATATTTTTTTATGTGCTGATGTGGTCGGAAGTTATTTTTGGAATTAGTGAACTAGTGTTAAGACTCTACTTGATGATGGTTTTATAGGAATACCATGCCGCCAAGGAGGAATGACGTTCCGAGAGCCAATGCCAATAGGGATGATCGAATGGCGGAGGCTATGAATAACATGGCTGCTTCTGTTGCTGCACAGACTGCTGCCAAGACTCAACGTGATCTCGAAAAGAGGGAAAGAGAGATCCGTGCTGCGGAGTCAAGAGGGTTAGAAGACTTCCGTCGTTACAATCCTCCCAAGTTTAAGGGGGATGAGAACTCAGAGAAAGCGGATCAGTGGATCCAAGAAGTGGAGAAGATCTTCGAAATGATTAACTGTCAGGCGGCAGTGAAGGTCAACTATGCCACTTATATGCTACTAGGGGATGCTGAGTACTGGTGGAGGAGTGCAAGATTGTTAATGAGATCAGCTCACGAGGAGGTGAACTGGGAATCATTCAAAAGGAAGTTTCTAGACAAATACTTCCCGATGAGTACCAGGACTAAGCTGGGTGATGATTTCCTGAAACTGCATCAGGGAAACATGAACGTGGGCGAATATGCCGCTAAATTTGAGTCGCTATCAAGACATTTCAGGTTCTTCCGTGAAGAGATAGATGAACCATTCATGTGTCATCGCTTCCAAGACGGACTAAAGTATGAGATTCAAGACTCTGTCTTGCCCTTGGGAATTCAATGTTTCCAAGTTCTCGTGGAAAAATGCAGGGAAGTTGAGGATATGAAGAATAAGAGGGCTAGCCGAGGAGGGAATTTTGGTGCGGGAGGGCCTAGTCGGGTGAATTATCAGAACAACAAGGGGAAACAAGTTGCTAAACCCTATAATCGACCACAAAGTAACAACAGTGGGCAGAATCGCCCAGGGAACCAGAATTTCGGAAGACAATTGGGACAGGTGCTTAGATGTTTCCGATGTGGGGAAGAGGGACATTATGCTAGTGCTTGTACCTCTAATATTCCCACCTGCTACAATTGTCGGAAGCCAGGGCACGTGGCAAGGGATTGCACGGCTCCAAAGGTGGAACCAGTTGTGAATGTAGCTAAGGCTACTCGTCCTACTGCTAGAGGACGCATTTATTGTGTGAGTGCTGAAGAGGGGAATCCATCTGGCAATTTGATTCAACGTGACTGTGAGATTGCAGGTAACACTCTAACTGCACTTTTTGATTCGGGGGCGACCCATTCCTTCATTGCTATGGATTGTGTAAATCGTTTGAAGTTATCTGTGTCTGCTTTGCCGTTTGATTTGGTTGTTTCCACACCTGTTAAGACTTTGACAGTAAATTCTGCATGTTTACATTGTCATATAACTATTCAGAATAGGGATTTCTTGGTTAATTTGATTTGTTTACCTCTACAATCACTCGAGGTCATTCTCGGTATGGATTGGATGTCTTACCATTATGTGATCTTAGACTGCGCTCGCAAATTGGTTCTTTTCCCTGAACCAGGAGTTGTTAAGTATTTAGCCGCTAACAAACTCCGAGTGTCGCTAAGTGAAGGGACTCATGAGTTTTTGTCTCTGGCTAATGTGGAGGCAAAGATAAATGTGAACATAGAAGATGTGATGCTTGTCAATGAGTACCGGGATGTATTTCCAACGGAAATTCCAGGATTACCCCCGATAAGAGAAGTGGAATTTTTCATTGATTTGCACCCAGGAACGGGACCAATTTCAATTGCGCCGTATCGAATGTCGCCATTGGAATTAAATGAGCTCAAAAGCCAAATTGAAGATTTGTTGGAGAAAAAATTTATTAGACCAAGTGTATCGCCATGGGGGGCTCCAGTTTTACTAGTTAAGAAGAAGGACGGAAGCTCACGTTTATGTGTGGATTATAGACAGCTTAATAAGGCAACTATTAAGAATCGTTATCCTTTACCACGCATTGATGATTTAATGGATCAATTGAGAGGGGCCGCGATATTTTCGAAGATTGACTTGAAGTCGGGTTACCATCAGATTCGAGTAAGGGAAGGAGATATTCAGAAAACCGCTTTCAGAACCCGTTATGGACATTATGAATATCTGGTTATGCCGTTTGGAGTTACCAATGCACCAGCAATTTTCATGGACTACATGAACAGAATCTTTAATTCATTCCTTGATAAATTTGTTGTGGTGTTTATTGATGATATTTTGATTTATTCAAGAACTGAAGAAGAGCATGGAGAACACTTACGTCAAGTTCTTGAGATTTTGCGCGAAAAGCAATTGTATGCCAATTTGTCAAAGTGTGAATTTTGGCTAGAGAAAGTAAATTTCTTAGGACATGTGATAACCAAGGAAGGAATCGCTGTAGATCCGGCTAAGATTGAGGCGGTTCTTGCTTGGAAACAGCCTCAGACTGTCACTGACATACGAAGTTTTGTAGGACTGGCAGGGTACTACAGGAGGTTTATTGAAGGTTTTGCTAAGATTGTGACCCCATTGACACAACTTACCAGAAAGGATCAACCTTTCGCATGGACGGAGAAGTGTGAGGAAAATTTTCAGTTACTGAAGACGAAATTGACGACCTCACCAGTGTTGGTGTTACCGCAATCAGATGAACCCTATGAAGTTTATTGTGATGCGTCTCACCAAGGGTTGGGATGTGTTCTGATGCAACACAAGAAAGCTGTAGCTTATGCCTCCAGGCAATTGAAGATTCATGAGAGAAACTATCCTACTCATGATTTGGAGCTTGCTGCGGTTGTTTTTGCATTGAAGATCTGGAGGCATTACTTATATGGGTGCACGTTCACCGTGTTCAGTGACCATAAGAGTTTGAAATATTTGTTTGATCAGAAGGAATTGAACATGCGTCAAAGAAGATGGATGGAGACTCTCAAGGATTTTGATTTCACACTGCAGTACCACCCTGGGAAGGCCAATGTAGTGGCTGATGCGTTGAGTAGAAGGAGTGTATCGGTATCTTCCATAATTATGGCTAGACAACAAGAACTGTGGGAAGCTTTTAGAGACCTACACTTGAACGTAGAGTTTGCACCGGGAATTTTGAAATTCGGAATGATTAAGATTTCGTGTGGGCTACTAGAAGACATTGCAAATTCTCAAGATGATGTCTTGATTCAAGAGAAGAGGAACCTAATAATGCAAGGGAAGACAACAGATTTCAAGGTTGGATCGGATAATATTTTGCGATGCAATGGTAGGATTTGTGTACCAGAAATCACAAATATGAGGAAAGCGATTTTGGAAGAGGCGCATAAGAGTAAGTTGAGTATTCATCCTGGAGCAACAAAAATGTATCAGGATTTGAGACAAAATTATTGGTGGCCAGGAATGAAGAAACATGTAGCGGAGTACGTGTCCACTTGCCTAACTTGTCAGAAAGCGAAGGTGGAACATCAGCGACCTGCTGGGATGTTACAATCTTTAGATATACCTGAATGGAAGTGGGACAGCATTTCCATGGATTTTATTACTGGATTTCCCAAAACGAGGAGAAAGAATGATTCTATATGGGTAATAGTGGATCGATTAACTAAATCCGCACACTTTTTGCCAGTAAAGACCACCTATAAGGTAGATCAGCTAACAGAGATCTACATTGCTGAAATTGTGAGGTTACACGGGGTACCATCGAGTATCGTATCAGACCGTGATCCAAAGTTCACATCACATTTTTAGGGAGCATTGCACGAAGCGTTGGGAACGAAACTACGATTGAGTTCAGCTTACCATCCCCAAACGGACGGACAGACTGAAAGGACGAATCAGTCCCTTGAAGATCTGTTGAGAGCATGTGTGTTAGATGATAGAGGGAGTTGGGATGATGTACTTCCGTTGATTGAATTCACCTACAACAATAGTTTCCACGCGACTATTGGGATGGCACCATATGAGGCTTTATATGGGCGCAAGTGTCAAACGCCCTTGTGTTGGTATAAGGACGGTGAAAATATGATCGTCGGACCAGAGATGGTGCAACAGACTACAACTAAGGTGAGGAAAATCAAGGAGAAAATGAAGACTTCACAGGATCGTCAAAAGAGTTATGCGGACAAACGTCGTAGACTTTTGGAATTCGAACAGGGTGACCATGTATTTCTGAGAGTCACACCTACTACAGGAGTGGGTAGAGCATTGAAATCGAAGAAGTTGACTCCGAAATTCATTGGACCATATCAGATTTCTGCACGAATTGGGCCCGTTGCTTATCGGATTGCATTGCCTCCGATACTGTCCAATATCCATGATGTGTTTCATGTGTCGCAATTGAGGAAATATCTTGCAGATCCATCTCATGTGATCGAGCCAGACACAATCCAGCTAAAGGATAACTTGTCGTTTGACGTACCACCGGTGAGAATTGATGACAGAAAGATAAAACGATTGAGGACCAAGGATGTTTCGTTGGTTAAAGTGATTTGGAACCCAATTACTGGAGACGCGACCTGGGAACTAGAGAGCAAGATGAGAGAACAACACCCAGAGTTATTTATCGACGCATAGTTTCGAGGACGAAACTAATTTTAGGGGGGTAGTAATGTAAGACCCGTAATTTTAAATTACACTTTATGTATTTTAGTGTATTTTGGTGTTGAACTTGGAGGCTTTTTAGCCAAAGTTATTAATATTTTGGAGTTTATGTAATCAATAAGATATTTTGATGTCCGATTAGAATTACTCGTCGATAAATAAATTAAATTAACTGCGGTGAATCTTTTACGAATAGTTTAATGCGTTATGGGTAAAATAGTAATTTAATAAATATCTAAAGAGTTGGAGATATTTGTTAAAAATAGTTAATTTATGTTTATATATAAAGAAAAGGAAAGGAAGGAAATGGGAGAAAAAGAAATAGAAAGGAAAGAAAAAGGAAGAAAGGAAAACAAAAGGAAAACTGAAAGATTTTCCGTCTCCTCCTCTCTGCCTCACGCATCCTAAATTTCTCCCTTCCTCCATTGTTGCTCGTTTTTGCTTCCTTTTCTTTCCTTTGAGTTCGAAATTGGTAGTGGGTGATAGGACAAGGATTTCTCAACTTCACTCCTCCTCGTTGATCCGAAAACGAAGAAAAACGGTATTAGGGATTCAAACACAAACCTCCCGTTTCACCTAGATCTAAGCTTCGTTTCGCAAAGAGATAGAAGGGAAAGTTGCTCACTACCATGCTACGGTGCTAGGGGACCAACTTTAGAAGCGGCGTTGCGAGCAAAGTTTTTACCGGAATTGATCGCGGTGCCGTAAATCGAAGTTAAAGCTAACGATAAGGTAAGGGCTCCTTCCAAACTTTTAGTTTGCATTTAGGGCCTTATCTGTGGTTGTGTGGAAACGAATTTTGTTAGGGTTGGAGTATTGATTTGGGAAAAAGGGAATCTAAGGCTTTATGGGTAAAACTTTAGAGTTAGGTTTTGGTTATATTGATGAGTGTTTCGTGGAGAATGAATTTAAACTCATTTATGTATGATTTTGAGTAAATGAAACTTGTGTGTTTGAGTGGTGGATTGTGTTGATTTGTGTTCATCGTACTTGGCGTGTTCATACTTGACGTTTGTTGATTGATGTGATTTGGTGTGAATCGTTGATTGATTTGGATATGATGTTTGAGTTTGTTTGGTGTGGAATTTGAAAACCATTAGAGTTAAACGAGTATTAAGAATGGGGAATCTCTTAACATCTCGTTTACTTAATGTGTGTTTTGGAAAGTCGTTTAAGTTAAATGAGAATTAAGAATGGGGAATCTCTTAATGTCTTATTTACTTGAAGTTTGTTTTGAAAATCGTTTAAGTTAACTGGGCGTTAAGAATGGGGAATCTCTTAATGTCTCGGTTACTTAATATTGTTTTGAAAACCATTAAGTTAAATGAGAATTAAGAATGGGGAATCTCTTAATGTCTCGTTTACTTAATGTGTGCTTGTGAAAATCGTTTAAGTTAACTGGGCGTTAAGAATGGGGAATCTCTTAATGTCTCGGTTACTTAATGTTTGTTTTTGAAAATCGTTCAGTTAAATGAGTATTAAGAATGGGGAATCTCTTAATGACTTGTTTACTGAATGTTTTGTTGTGGAAATCGTTTTAAGTCAAAAGTATATTAAGAATGGGGAATCTCTTAATATGTCTGTTTGCTTAATGTTTTGGTGTGAAAATCGGTTAAGTAAATGAGTATTAAAAATGGGGAATCTTTTAATATCTGCATTTACTTAACGATTGTTGTGAGTGGAGTTAGTGTATGCTCATGCATTTCATTTGGTAAATTGTGCTGACCCGTGATAGGTGGCACCTCGGTAAACTGTATTGACCCGTGATAGGTGGTACGTTTACGATTTACTTTTTGGTAAGTTGTGTTGACCCGTGATAGGTGGCACCTCGGTAAGTAGTACTTTGGCCTGTGATAGGCGGTACACTTACGACTTACGCTTTTTCTTTTAGTAAGTCGTGCTGACCCGTGATAGGTGGCACCTCGGTAAACAGTACTGACCCGTGATAGGTGGTACGTTTATGATTTACGCTTTTTAGTAAATCGTGCTGACCCGTGATAGGTGGCACCTCGGTAATTGGTACTTCGGCCCGCGATAGGCAGTACAATTATGATTTACGGCCCTTCGAGGAGGGTTTTGGTTTGGAATTCCGAGTTCATGCATTTTGGCATATACGCATTGCATTAGGGTGCTTGGCACATGAGTCGTGGTTGATTCAAATTATGATTGTGTTGATTTTGCTAAGTGTTATGTTTTGAAATTATGTGTAAGTGTGTTTGATTCAAATTGTGATTGTGTTGATTGTACTAAGAACTATGTTTTGGAATTGTGTGATGGTGTGTTAAATTGCAAAACCATTTCGAAACTAATGTCGTTGTGGTGATTGTGTTATAATTGCCAAGTGTGGATGTTTGGGAAGTGTGTGATAGCGTGTTTGACTGCAAAACCATTTCGAAACTTTAAATGTCGTGGTAATTGTGTTATAATCGCTAAGTGATTTGTTTTGGAGTTTGTGTAAGTGTGGTTGATTGCAAAACTGTTTCGAAACTCAAGATGTCGTGGTGATTGCGTTATAATTGCTAAGTTTGATTGTTTGGATTTGTGGGTAAGTGTTGATTGATTTCGAAACCTTTTGAAAAGCTGAAAAATGCTGAATTTTGTTGTTTTTCTGCTGCTGTCTGATGTGTATTCGAATACAGCAGGCTGTATTCGAATACAGACATGTTGTTTTGCCACTGACTTGCTGTGTAGTCGAATACAGACTGTTGTAGTCGAATACAGTCATGCTGTTTTGCCACTGACTTGCTGTGTAGTCGAATACAGACTGTTGTAGTCGAATACAGACATGCTGTTTTGCTGCTGAATGCTGAAATAGCCTTGTATTCGAATACAAAGATGATGTATTCGAATACAGCAGTGTTGTTTTGTTAAAAACTTCATTTTTCAACCTTGTTTATGAATTTTTATCATATGGAGACCCTTTTAAGGTGCATGCTAAGTTGAAAAGGTATTTTGTGCATTTAAAAACTTAAATGTTATGTGTTAACTGTTATTTTCGGTTGGTGACCCTTTACAACTATTGTGGAAATCTGGGCTTTGCCCTCAGATGAGAGTCAGGATGATCCCACCGGTTCGTATCCTCCGAACGGGAATGTGGATGGGAGTGCTTGACTGGAGCTACGTTAGGAGAATCTCACGGGGCGCGTGGAGATTACTCAAGGCGTATAGTTTTTTTGTTATGTATAGAATGATCAGACTAGGTTGTCACTCAGGACACATATGTCTTTCTTTTGGGCTACCTTTATGTTAAGTTGAAAGGATGTACCTGTACTATTGTTGACCTCAGGACATGTTTTGGATTTATATTTTGAAAAACTTTTCCGCTGCTTGTAAATTATTATGACTTAATTATTTACCCAAAGGTGTTTCCTTATTTATTCTCTCTGTTTTATTTTAATTTCTTTTGAAAAAAAAAAATACACCCTCGCTAAGAAAAACGGGGTGTTACACAAAGCTTGTAGTTTAATTCATGAAACTTTAAATTTTTTTTAAAAAAATGAAATTTTAATTCACTACTTTGTAACATTTACTTAATAAATTTGAAGTTTAAATTAAAATCATGTAAAAAATTTTAAAAATTGAAAGTATACATATAAAAACTTGAAATCACAATTCACTAATTTTTTTTAAAACACAAGTTCAAAGATTTTATAACTATATGTATACATTCTTGATCATCAATCATAACAATTATTCTTTAAAAAATCATAAACTAAAAAAATTATTATTTTTTATTCACCACAACAACATTAATATTTTAGAGTTTTTCCAACCGCCAATTTAACTTTGTTATTTTTGTTTCCTTGAGGTGTGACCCTTTCTTTTCATAAAAAAATATAACTAAATATATTTCTCTTTATTGGACTAATATAATAACTTAATGGGTATCTATATCTATATCTATAATTTATAATTTATAATTTATAATAAAGATAACTTTTTTTTGAGTCTATTTTACTTTCAAAGATACCCTTTATTATTTTGTTGTTATTACGCGAAACAATAATTGCATAGTAATTTCATTTTTGCAACTGCAAGTCTATTTGAGACTTGCATTATTTTTTTAGCTTCAATCGCTTCCAATTTCGTACATCGATCCAAGTCATAAACCTATGAAATACACCACAAAAATTACAGAAAAATCATAAAATGAAAATATAAGGGCTGAGGCTTAGAAAATATCTTCAATGATTTATTCGCCTAAGACAAAAACTACGAGAAAATATCAATTAACAAAACTATGAGAATAATATCATTGTTAACCCTTAAAAGAAGATAAATGATACAAAATTATTTATGAAAGATGATGAAATATTTGAGAACCAAAATCTAGATTATACTGTTGCTTATACAACCACCGAACCACGATTCATTGTACACTCATATATGAATAAAAATAGTGCATCTTTATAAACTGTAACCGATGGTCAACTACGTCATAACTACAATATATGAATACGATTTACATAAGGCTTTAAACTCTTCAATCATATCAAATCAATGTTTTAAAGTAACCCATTAAAACAATTAAAAATAAGTATATAATACATTCATTCTTTCAAAATTTCACTGATAGGTTCATCAATTTTTTTTCATTGATAGGTTAGCAAAATAATTTAATTAATTAATCTCATTTATATATATATATATATATATATATATATATATATATAAATTCATTGAAGACTTTAATATTTTGAGTAGTTTCAAATCTACATACTAAAGTCTCACATTGGTTAGAAAATAAATGTGAGTTTACTTCCATCACTATATAATGAGCTTCAAACTATTGTGAAAAATACACCAAAGTTGGATGTTTTTCCCAACTTTCTCTTTTCTCCCTCTTATATTCTGCTCGCCTAATTTCGATCCACTTCTCCCCTTTCTTTCTGTCCCTTCTTGTTTTTAGAGCGGTTATTATATCGTAGTTCCTTTCGATTTTTAGAGTGGTTATTATGCAGCATTTCCTTTCGGTTTTTAGAGAGCTCATTATGCCGCAGTCCCTTCCGGTTTTTAGAGCGGTCATTATGCCGCAGTCCCTTTCGGTTTTTAGAGCGGTCATTATGCCGCAGTTCCTTCATTTTTTAGAGCGGTCGTTATGCCGCAGTTCCTTCGTTTTTTAGAGTGGTTGTTATGCCGCAGTTCCTTCGTTTTTAGAGCGGTTGTTATGCCGCAGTCCCTTCGGTTTTTAGAGCGGTTGTTATGCCGCAGTCCCTTTGTTTTCTAGAGCGGTTGTAATGCCGTAATCCATTTGTTTTTAGAGCGGTCGTTATGCCGTAATTATGAGTGGTCATAATACCATATTGTGAATGACTTTAATCGTCATATTGAGAGTGACTTTAACCGTCATATTGAGGGTGTAATTCTAGAACGGTTTTCTACAGTGCAACAGAACTCTGATACAGTGATCTGGGCTGTTTTATCCTGGGGACTTTGTGGTTGATAGTCTGCCTTGCATAATTTGGGCAGTGCCGCGAAACGTCTTAAAGAGAGCGACCTAGTCCGCGACTCAACCCAGTAATATATTCGGTGACATAAATTGTGATTTTTAAATAGTTCTCTTAAACTCAAAAACCAACAATTTTAAGACGTTCTTTCTGCCATGTCAACCGAAGAGATTACTAGATTTGGTTATGTTGCCTCTGGTTTCAATAAATTGTTTCAGTTTGATGCAAATAGAAAAGGATAAGAAAGCTGGAGAATTAACCCATCGGAAAATAATGATAAGAATTATATTCTTAATGGACTTGCTGATGATTTGTATAACTACCACAATTCCAGCAATACTGGTAGAGATATTTGAGATTCTCTGAATGAGTATGAATAGAGCTGCTACCCAAAGTATCAAATGACTGATGACAGATTCGTGGAGGCAAACTCCCGTAAAATTTAGAAGATAACTCATGAGATTATCTATTAAGGTACGTCACTCATGTCATATTTGAATTTAATATTAAAATTTAATATGTCTCTTTATATTTAATTGTTGAAATCAATAAAATGTATCTTTTTGTTTACATGTTGTGTGATTTTAATTTTTGACATGCTATACTATGTGATGTGAACACATTTGATTTCAAAATCAAGTAACTTAGATTTATTTCCAAAGTTATAGTTAAATGATTTTGAAAAATGTGATTTTTGTGGAGGCACACTCCCGTAAAATTTAGAAGATAACTCATGAGATTATCTATTAAGGTACGTCACTCATGTCATATTTGAATTTAATATTAAAATTTAATATGTCTCTTTATATTTAATTGTTGAAATCAATAAAATGTATCTTTTTGTTTACATGTTGTGTGATTTTAATTTTTTACATGCTATACTATGTGATGTGAACACATTTGATTTCAAAATCAAGTAACTTAGATTTATTTCCAAAGTAAGTTAGATTAATCTCTATATGGTCTTAAACAAGCTCCTAAAAAATGGCATGAAAAGTTTGATAACTTGGTTAAATCGAATGAGTTTTAAAGTGAATGAAAGTGACAAATGTATTTACTACAAATTTGAAAATGGCATTTCCAGTATCATATGTCTCTATGTAGATGACATACTCATATTTGATTCAAACATTCATGCTGTAAATTTTTTGAAATCATTGTTGTGCAACAACTTTGATATGAAAGACCTCAGAGAAGCAAATGTATTCCTTGAAATTAAGATTACTAGGTCAGAAAATGAAATTTCTTTGGATCAATCTCACTATGTAGAAACAATACTGAAGAAATAAAAATATTTTGACTCTAAACCTGCTTGCACACCATATGATATAAGTGTGAAACTTTTCAAGAACACTGGTGAAGGTGTTACAAAAACTGAATATGCGAGCATCATTGGCAGCCTCAAGTATGCCACTGATTGTACTAGACCCGACATAGCCTACGTTGTGGGATTGTTGTGCAGATTTACTAGTAGACCTAGTATAGAGCATTGGGACGCTATCGAAATGGTCATGAGATACCTTAAAAGGACCATGAGTCTTGGATTACATTATCAAAGGTTTCCTACCGTCCTTGGAGGATATAACGATGCTAATTGGAACACCTTATTAGATGACTCGAAAGCAACTAATGGCTATGTTTTCAATATAGCTGGTGGTACTGTATCATGGAAATCGAAGAAACAGACGATATTGGCTCAATTCACTATGGAGTCTAAAATGATAGCATTAGCTATTGCTAGTGAAGAAGTAAGCTGGTTGAGATGCTTGCTAGCAGAGATCCCTCTGTGGGAAAAACCATTGTCAGCTGTGTTGATCCATTGCGATAGTATCGCAGCTATTGCTAAGATTGAGAATCATTATTATAATGATAAGAGATGACAAATTTGTCATAAGCACAACGCTGTTAGAGAGTTACTTTCTAAAAGAGTTGTTATAGGGGATTGTGTGTGCATTGATGAAAATTTAGCAAATCCTTTGATGAAAGAGTTAGCTAGAGAGAAAGTCATAAATACATCCAAAATGATGTGACTAATGCCTATAGAGTCACTCATGATGGTAACCCGACCTAAAAGACTGGAGATCCCAAGAATTAGGTTCAATGGGTAATAACAAGTCGTGAAGTGATATGAGATGAACATGCTATTACAAAATAGAGAAGCAGGATTCCTGAAGCGATGATAGGATGAGGTAATATAAACTCTTAATGAGATCTATACGCTACATGGAGGCAGTACCTAGATACGGGAGTACTCTTCATAGACTCACCTATGTGAATGTGGAAGTGGGGTCGTTTCCTATGGAATTTCGAGGTAGAATTCCTAGAGCGTTCATTAAACTGGGATACACGTGCAGGACCATTAATGCACGGGCTTTGTGAATACACCTTGCAAAAATATTGTGTGTGAGTTTGATGTCAGAGATAGAGTTCAAGACTACGACTCAACAAATGGGCATCACCGTTGCCAATCTAGTCACTGATGAAAAAGTGTCGAAGAAACCTATAGCGTGTCTGGTATTTATTAATAATTCCATTAGGTTTTAGTTTCTTTTTCAAGATCCATTTACAACCTATAGGTTTGCAACCAAGAGACAAGTCTACTAAATATCAGATCATGTTAGACTCTAGAGAATCCATTTCATCGTTTATTGCTTCTTGCAATAAATCTACATCCAAAGATGACAAAAGCATCTTAAAGATTTGTAGGATCATCTTCTAAAATATAGGCCACATAGTCGGGTCTAGAATTTTTAGCAATTCATACTTTCTTACTTCTTCGAGTTTCTATTTCGCCTTATTTGCTGCTTTTAGTAACAGGAACATGACTTGATTCACTGCCCCCACTATTTCTCCATTTGAAAGGGAATTTATTTTCGTAGAAGTCAACATCATTTGACTCTATGATCACTTTTTCATTTAGGTCATAAAACCTATACGCTTTGTTCTTTACCGTATACCCAATAAATTCTCATTCGTAGGCTCTACTAGAGTGTTTAATTCGCTCGGGATCAAGGATTCTGACGTAAGCCAGACCGCCCCATGTTTGAAAATAAGACAAGTTCGATTATCTTTTGTTCATTATCTCATAAGGAGATGTTTTGTGTTTAGATTTAGGAACTCTATTCAAAACATAGTAAATAAACAATATAATTTCCGCATACCAATGAGATGCAACACTAAGCGTACTAGCAACAACTAGTTCAATTAGAGTTATATTCTTTTTATTTTTATTTTTAACTTTTCCATTCACTTCAAGCAATTATGGTGCAGTTCTTCCGTGTATAATTCCAGGAAATTTATAAAACTTATTTAAACAAACTAGAATTATACTTGGAATCTCTTAATCTTTCTACTAAATTGATTTTCAATCTCAGTTAGAAAGATCCTTAACATGTTAAGCGTTTCACTTTTATTTCTTATTTCTTGTTAACTTTCCCGTCATATTCACATATATCAAAGTGTAATAAATCTAAAGACTCATATTCTCTGTGAACTCTATTATTTTAGCTTGACTACAAAAACCACATTTTCCAATATCATTTAACAATAGCTTTGGAATTAAACCTAAATTACTTAATTTTGAAATCAAATGTGTTCAAATCACATAGTATAGCATGTCAAAAATTAAAATCACACAACATGTATGCAAAAAGTGACATTTTATTGATTTCAACATTAAAACATAAAGAGACATTAAATTTCAATATTTAATTTAAATATGCCATGAGCGATGTACCTTAATAGATGATCTCATGAGTTATCTTCTGAATTTTACGGGAGTGTGCCTCCACGGATCTGTCATCGGTCATCTGATACTCTGGGTAGTAGCTCACTACACATTTTTTCAGAACATCTCAAACATCTCTAGCAGTATTGCTGGAACTGTATTAGTTATATAGATCGTCAGCAAGTCCATTAAGAATATAATTCTTATCATTATTTTTCGATGGGTTAATTCTACAGCTTTCTTATCCTTTTTTGTTTGCTTCAAACTGAAACAGTTTATTGAAATCAGAGGCAACATAACCAAATCCAGTAATCTCTTCGGTTAAAATGGCAGAAAGAAACGTCTTAAAATTGTTATTTTTTAGTTTCAAAAACTATTTAAAAATCACAATTTATGTCACCAGAGATATTACTGGAATGAGTCGCGGACTAGGTCGCTCTCTTTAAGACATTTTGTGGCACTGCCCAAAATTGTGCAAGGAAAACTATCAACCACGAAGTCCTCAGGATAAAACAGCCCAGATTCACTATATCGGAGTTCCACTGCACCGTAGAAAACCGTTCTAGAATTACACCATCAATTGGCGATTAAAGCCACTCTCAATATGATGATTAAAGTCATTCACATTATGGTACTACAACTGCTCATAACTACGACATAGTAACCGCTCTAAAAAAAAAGGGACTACAGCATAATAACCGCTCTAAAAAACAAATGGACTACGACATAACAACCGCGCTAAAAACCGAAGAGACTATAACATAAAACCATTCTAAAAAAGGGAGCTACATAATAACAACCGCTCTAAAAATCGAAGGGTCTACGGCATAACAAATGCTCTAAAAAAAACCCGAAGAGACTACGACATAACAACCGCTCTAAAACCGAAGGTGTAAAACACATGTTTTTGATGAAGATAAAGACCAAGAATTGTGATCAAAGCAACAAAGCTCAAAAAGAAGTCCAAATATCATATGTCAACTATAATCAAACATATTAAATGATTAATAAATATAAAGGTACATGTTACAATCAATACTTCAAAAGTACATGAGAACCATTCATTTTTGCATATGCATAAAAAAGATTTTCATGTCAAAATTACATTAACAATGTTTAAGAATTAAAGTTTTTGACAAAAAACAATGTCGTATTCGAATACAACATATTGTATTCGAATACAAATGCTAAGTCAGTAGCAAAAACTTGATATCTGTATTCGACTACGAGGTGTTGTATTCGAATACAAGTGCTAAGTCAGTAGCTCAGACTACACATCTGTATTCGAATACAACTTGATGTAGTCAAATACAAACATCAAGTCAGTGGCAAAATACAATTATTTGTATTCGACTACATGACCCTTGTATTCAAATACAAGATAAAAATTTTGAATAAATTTGAACATTATAAGAGGTGTATTCGACTACATTCATACTGTATTTGAATACAACTGGAAACAATGCAATTTTTCTGATCTGAAATGGTTCTAGATCATTGCATTTGTTCATCAAAACTCTTGGAACAATGGCCACTTATTTGAAGTGATGTCTATGGAGTATAAATACCCCATAGTTTCAAATTAATAAACACACAATCCTACTACCAAACTTTGAACCACTTTGAACAAATTTTTGATTTTATTTTCTCAAAGTTATTTTTCTTATTTCAAGTACTTGCATTACATTTTCATATCATTGAGAAAGGTTCTCAAAGTACACTTGAAATAATATTGGATTAATATCATTATACCATTCTTATTCTTATTCCAAATCAAATTATATTGTTTGTAAAAGAAAGTAGTACTTTCTTAAAGTAGTCTAATCTAAGATAGTGGTGTGCTATCTTAGAAGTTTTTGTTAGAAGTTTGTAGCAGAGATCCTAGTGTGGGATTTGTACATTTTCTGAAAATAGTGCAAAAATCTCTTGTAGTGTGCAAGAGGACTAGATGTACCCTTGGTCACAAGGCAAACCAGGATAAAATTAGTGTGTTCATTAATTTACTACCATTTACTCATTGCCCTACACTGTCCAAAGAAATTAAAATCGATCACTAAACCTCTGAAAATAAGAAAATTTCCTAACACCTATTTCACCCCCTCTTAGGTGCACCTTTGTTCTTACAATTGGCATCAGAGCAGGTTTAGGTAACTTACTCCTCGATCATTACTCATGGCTTCCACACAACCTATTTTCAGAGATGGTGGTAGTAGCAACAAACCCCCATACTTCGTTGGGGAACACTATGACTTCTGGAAGATACGCATGCAAACGTATCTTGAAACACAAGGAGATGACATATGGGATGCAGTAGAAAATGGTCCTTACATTCCAAAAACGGTCATCAACAATAAAGAATAAACAAAGATAAAAATGTCATGGATTGACGATGATAAAAGAAAAGTGATGTTCGATAAGAAGGCTAAAAATATGCTACAATCAGCACTTGGATTTGATGAATTCTTTCGTGTATTTCACTGCAAAACGGCCAAAGAAATATGGGATACGCTTGAAGTAACTCATGAAGGGACTATTGAGGTAAAAAGATCTAAACTCATTACATTATCTCAAGAATACGAATTATTTCAAATGTTTCCCGGAGAGTTTATCTTAGACTTATAGAAAAGGTTCTCCCACTTAACCAATCACTTGTCGGCACTTGGAAAAATCTTCACCAACGATGAATTAAATCTAAAAGTGTTAAGATCATTAACGAGGGTTTGGAAACCAAAAGTGACAGCAATCTCCGAAAAGAAAAGCCTATCCAAAATGTTTCTTCCTGCATTGTTCGGAAAACTTCAAGAACACACAACCGAACTTGGAAGGTTAGAACAAAATGAAAGTCAAGAAAAAAAGACCAAAAACATTGCTTTAAAGGCCAAATCAAAAGAACAAATCAAGGAAGAAAATTCATATGAAGATGAAAACATCACATTCCTTGTTAAGAAATTTGGTAAGTTTCTTATAAACGATAAAAGATTCAAAAAGAAAAGTTTCAGAAAGAAGGATAGTTCTACCTCAAGCCAAAACTTCACTTGCTTTGAATGTGGTAAGCAAAAACACATTAAAGCATAACGTTCGAATATTATCAAGAAAAATACCATAAAAAAGAAACACTTCAAAAAGGCATACATAGCATGGGAAGACAACGAAGTGAGTTCATCTTCGAAAACAGAAAGTGACGAATGCGCGAATGTTGCATTAATTGGCATCGCATCAATCGAATGACGAAGAAGAGGTTAGTAACATAAACTCCCCTCATCATAATAAAACTAATAGTGAATTACTTATCGAATATAATGATGCTCAAAATGCCATTAAAGAACTACTTATCGAATGTAAAAATCTTTTCAAATTAGTGTCAATCCAAAAGCAACAAATTTCAACTCTTCAAGAAAAAGTTGACACTATGGAGAAGGATTATGAAAAACTAAAACATAATTTTACATGTAATAAGTGTGATTCTCTCTCTTCCAAAGTTGTTCAATTAAATAGAGTAATTGAGCGATACGAAAAGGGACAAATGGGAATGGAAGACGTTTTAAATATGCAAAGATACTCAAATGATAAAAGTGGTCCTGGATACTCAAAATTTCATTAACGAAGCTTGAATAAAACCATTTTTGTTAAAGCGAGTAACCAATCCAATCAAGAAAAGGTTATAATTATGCAAAAAAATCATCATTATAAAAAGAAAATTATTCAAAAGAAATCTCATAAAATTTTAATTTACTTCTACTTGTTCTTATTGTGGTCTTAATGGTCACACACCTAATGCCTGTCACGTTAGAAACTTTAGTGTTCCAAAAGGGCATTGGGTACCTAATAAAACTTGATTTTAATTTTGTAGATATGCACGCAAAGTAACTCAAATATGTGGTACTTGGATAGTGGATGCTCTAAACATATGACGGGTGATAAAACAAAATTTTCAGCTTTAACTCTTGAATCAAAAGGCTATGTGGTCTATGGAGACAACAACAAAGGAAAAATTTTAGGCATTGGAAAAGTTGGTACAACCCCATCTCCTTCGATTGAAGATGTTTTATATGTTGAAGGTTTAAAACACAATCTCATAAGCATTAGCCAACTTTGCAACAAAGCATACAAAATAGCCTTCAACAAAGATGAATCCATGATGGCACTTCATCATATGCATATTTTTTTTTTATTGTTTTTAGTCTTATTTATCTTTTATTCATTAGTTAATTTAAGGATTCATTTGATATATTTTGTTAATTTTATTTCTTTGATTTAATGAAATGTTTATGTTCTTATTTCCTTGATTAAGTAGAAATTTTTCGGAGTTTTGCGTTGTTACATTGTTTTATTGCAGTGCTGAATTTTGATGAGATCTTAACATGACCTATGTGGAATATTTCAGCCATATCTGGAGTTGTAGATGTCTAATTGGAGTCAAACTAAGTTCAAATGAAATCTAAGATCCATAGCTACAACCTTCATAGAGACATTGGTACCCAATTCATAATCTAAAGAGGTGAAAATATAGAAAACGTCAACTAGAAGAAGCTGTGTGCCTGAAGCGCAACAGTCGCGCCTGAGGCATATTTCAGGACCAATGACACTGCCCAGGCACGTCCGGAGCACAAATCATGCGCCTGGGGCATGTGACGCGCATCAGCGTTCATTAAAATGCATATTTTTTACTTTCTAGGGATCGTTTTGACTATTGGGAAGTGGGGAGACTTGTGCCCTAGCATAGAAACTAAAAAACAGTCGTTTTTAACACCATTGGAGCAATTTTATCAAGAATCATTTATGAATCTTTCTTGTAATTCTTCTCTAATCTCTATCTTTTATATCTCTGTCATGAGTAACTAATCCCTGTTTGTTAGGGATGAGTGTAACAAGATGAAACCCTTATTTTTCTAATTTGATTTCTATTTATATGAATGAGTTTATTTAATTATTTTTCTCATCTCTGTGCTTAATGCTTTTAACTGCTTGATCAATATTAAAATGTTCTACGATTCGTATTTTGAAACAGGAGTGGACTTTACGAATGCTTGAGATGAGAAATTCATGATTTTGTAGTCTAAGGATAGATGCAGGTCATAAAACCAATTAAATTAGTTGCAAAGACAATAGTTTAAAAAGAGGATTCCTATATGGTAATGCTTAATTTTAATCTGAAATTTATTAAGGAATTAGGGGTTACTTTGGAATTAAAGGTTCTATCACTAAGACATTAGGGCAAGAATAATAAAGAGAATTCGGTAGTAATTCAATAAAGGAATTCAGTAACTAGGATCAAATTAGGCACCAAGGTTGGATTCGAAGTGAAACTCATCCCTGACATTTTTCTCATTATAAAGGATCAATTTTATTACCATTGTTAATTTTAAATATTATTTCAATCAATTTGAATACTTTTTGTTCAATTTTAGTAATTAAATATAATTCAATAGTAAAACACAATCCTTGAGTTCGACACTTGGTACTACTGTTTTATTATTACTTGCAACGATTCAGTACACTTGCCGGGGATTGCCATATCACTATTGAATTTAATTTATTTACTTAATTGAAATTTTCTGCTCTGCAATAAAATTTTTGATTTTATTTTGTTTTATTTTTTGAAAAAAAAATTCTTTTATTTTTTTTTATTTGTTGAACTTGCTAATGTCATGTCTAGTGGTTTGTCTCTTCTTTGTTTGAGATAACTATTCGCTGCAGAGCATGGAAGATTATAATGATGATATTCTACTACAATTATATGAAGAGTGTGATACTTATTTTATATCGGGTATATGTCGCATGATTGAGGGACAAATCTTGAGCTATACATTTTTAAAATATCACCCTCAGATCCCTCTGATGCAGCCTCTTAGATGTGAGTTTTGCGGAGAAGCACATAAGAATGGAAATTGTTCTGATGACCTTGCCGAACTAGTAGAATATGAAGATTTTTTGGTCAAAGCTGCAGAAAACGTTACGACAAAGATAAATTGGGAACAAATTCTACCTCATAAAAAGATAAATTGGGAACAAAATCTACCTCCTAGAGTTCAATCCAAAGAATCAGATGACAAAAACTTTCACGTTACGAATGTTTTGGTTGAATTCATGAAGAATAACATGGTTTCAATTGAAAGATTTGAAAATCAATGTGAGAGGTTATTTGAGCAAGTGGCTAAGTTTGAGAAGATGAAGGAGAAGTTGAAGATTGAAGATAATTTCATTGTTGTGGTAGAAGAAGAAAAGAAAGACGAAAAGACGAACGAGGAAAAGAAAAAAGAAGAGATTGATAAAGTTCAAGATTCAATCTATGCCTTGTTCATCAATGTCCAATTGAGAAGGACATGGAAGCAACATCTTTTATTTCTTAAGTTCATGGAATTTCTACCAAACAAAAAGAAAAAGAAGGATGATGTGTTCTTCTTGTCATATATGCAACCTTGACAATAGTTGAGGCGTCAAGCTAATGACTTTAAAGAAGCGCTTCGTGGGAGGCAATGTAAGACCCGTAGTTTTAAATCCTAAGTTATACAATTTTAGGGTATTTTGTGTTAAATTGCTTAGACTTTTAACCCAATTTTCGGTATTTAGGTCGAAAATATACTTTTGGAAATTGGACTAAAATTATTTGTCGAAGAATAATTTATTTGGGTTTCGAAGAATTTAATTCTGGGCGGTTTTGTTCAAAATATCTCGGTTTGCTGAATATTGTATTTGACAATTGAGTTGCGACGAGAGTAGATATTTTTATCAAAATAGTTGGAGATGTGAGTGAAGTGACGAATGTGAGAGTTATTAGATATTTATTGGTTTAGGTTTAATTATTATATATATATATATATATATATATATATATATATATATATATATATATATATATATATATATATATATATATATATATATATATATATATATATGTGTGTGTGTGTGTGTGTGAGAAGAAAGAAAAGAAAATGGAAGAAAAGAAAAAGAGTGGAAAAGAAAAAAAGAAAGAAAAGGAAACGTAAAAGAGGAAGAAAACAACTATTCTCGCGAAGCTTTCTTTTTCTCCCTCCCTCCATTTTCGTTTTCTTTGCTTCCTTTTCCTTAAGAATAGAAACCCAAGGCTTAGTGGGTAAGAACGCAAGGATTTCTCAGCATCATACTTCCTTGTTGTTTCGAAAACGAAGAAAAACGGTGTTAGGGATTTCAAAACTGTCAAACACAAACCTCCCCGTTTCATCTAGATCTAAGCTTCGTTTCGCGAAGAGATAGAAGGGAAAGTTGCTCACCGCTACGCTACGGTGCTAGGGGACCAACTTTGGAAGCGACGTTGCGAGCGGAGATTTTACCGGATTTACTCGCGGTACCGTAATCGCACGTTAAAGCTAACGTGAAGGTAAGGGCTCCTTCCAAACTTTTAGTTTGCATTTAGGGCCTTATCTGTAGTTGTGTGGAAAAGAATTTTGTTAGGGTTGGAGTATTGATTTGGGGAAAAATGTATCTAAGGCTTTATGGGTAAAATCTTAGAGTTAGGTTTTGGTTATATTGATGAATGTTTCGTGGAAAATGAATTTAAACTCATTTATGTATGATTTTGAGTAAATGAAACTTGTGTGTTTGAGTGATGGATTGTGTTGATTTGTGTCGTCGTATTCGACGTGTTCATAATTGATAATTATAGAATTTGAGATGTGTTTTGTGTGGTTTGTGTGGAAGAATGATTTGGTGTGAATTATGGATTGAATGTGAAACTATGTTTGAGTTAGTTTTGTGTGGAATTTGAAAACCATTAAGTTAAATGAGTATTAAGAATGGGGAATCTCTTAATGTCTTGTTTACTTAATGTTTGTTTTGGAAAATCGTTTAAGTTAAATGAGAATTAAGAATGGGGAATCTCTTAATGTCTCGTTTACTTAATGTTATTTTGAAAATCGTTTAAGATAACTGGGCGTTAAGAATGGGGAATGTCTTAATGTCTTGGTTACTTAATGTTGTTTTGAAAATCGTGTAAGTTAACTGGGCGTTACGAATGGGGAATCTCTTAATGTCTGGGTCACTTAATGTTGTTTTGAAAATCGTTTAAGTTAACTGGGCGTTAAGAATGGGGAATCTCTTAATGTCTTGGTTACTTAAGGTTGTTTTGAAAATCGTCTAAGTTAACTGGGCGTTAAGAATGGGGAATCTCTTAATGTCTTGGTTACTTAATGTTTGCTTTGGAGAATCGTTTAAGTTAAAAGAGTATTAAGAATGGGGAATCTCTTAATATTTATGTTTGCTTAATGTTTTGTTTAGAAAATCATTAAGTTAAATGAGTATTAAGAATGGGGAATCTCTTAATATTTGCCTTTACTTAATGTCTTCGTGAAAATGATTTTGTGGAGAAATGAATTGTTGTGTTTTGGCGTGAATTGTGTAATAAATTTGTGAATACGTTTGAGTTCGTTCTGTGTGGAATTTGAAAACCATTGTTTACTTAATGTGTGTTGTTTGTGAAAATCGTTTAAGTTAATTGAGTATTAAGAATGGGGAACCTCTTAATGTCTCGTTTACTTAATGTTTGTTTTGAAAATCGTTAAGTTAAATGAGTATTAAGAATGGGGAATCTCTTAATGTCTCGTTTACTTAATGTTTGTTTTGGAAAAATCATTTAAGTTAACTGGGCATTAAGAATGGGGAATCTCTTAATGTCTTGGTTACTTAATATTTTGTTGTGGAAAATCTTTTAAGTCAAAAGTATATTAAGAATGGGGAATCTCTTAATATGTCTGTTTGCTTAATGTTTTGGTGTGAAAATCGGTTAAGTAAATGAGTATTAAAAATGGGGAATCTTTTAATATCTGCATTTCCTTTACGATCGTTGTGGATGGAGTCAGTGTATGCTCATGCATTTCATTTTGGTAAATTATGCTAACCCGTGATAGGTGGCACCTCGGTAAACAATATTGACCCGTGATAGGTGGTACGTTTACGATTTACGTTTGGTAAGTTGTGCTGACCCGTGATAGGTGGCACCTCGGTAAACAGTATTGACCCGTGATAGGTGGTACGTTTAAGACTTACGTTTCTTGGTGAATTGTGTTTGTCCGTGAGAGACTGTACAGGTGTTTGTCCGTGAGAGACTACGCCCTGGTAAATTGTGTTTGTCCGTGAGAGACTGCACATGTGTTTGTCCGTGAGAGACTACGCCCTGGTGAATTGCGTTTGTCCGTGAGAGACTGCACAGGTGTTTGTCCGTGAGAGACTACACCCTGGTAAATTGTGAATTGTTGGTTCATCTTGTCCGTGTGGGTATTGTGTTATAAGTGTTAAGTGTTATGTTTTGGAATTTGGTGATAGCATGTTTGATTGCAATACTATTTCGAAACTCATGATGTTGTAGTAATTGTGTTATAAGTGTTAAGTGTTGTGTTTTGGAATTTGGTGATAGCATGTTTGATTTCAATACTATTTCGAAACTCATGATTGTAAAACTATTTCGAAACTAAAGTTGTTGTGGTGATTGTGTTATAATTGCCAAGTGTGGATGTTTGGGAATTGTGTGATCGCGTGTTTGATTGCAAAACCATTTCGAAACTTAAGATGTTGTGGTAATTGTGTTATAATCGCTAAGTGTTCTGTTTTCGAGTTGGCTGTAAGTGTGATTGATTGAAAAATTGTTTCGAAACTCAAGATGTCGTGGTGATTGCGCTATAATTGCTAAGTTTGATTGTTTGGATTTGTGGGTAGGTGTTGATTGATTTCGAAACCCTTTGAAAAGCTGAAAAATGCTGAATTTTGTTGTTTTTCTGTTGCTGTCTGATGTGTATTCGAATACAACAAGCTGTATTCGAATACAGACATGCTGTTTTGCCACTGACTTACTGTGTAGTCGAATACAGACTGTTGTAGTCGAATACAGACATGCTGTTTTGCCACTGACTTACTGTGTAGTCGAATACAAACATGTTGTTTTGCTGCTGAATGCTGAAATAGCCTTTTATTCGAATACAAAGATGCTGTATTCGAATACAACAGTGCTGTTTTGTTAAAAACTTCATTTTTCAACTTTGTTTATGCATGTTTGGCATATAGAAACCCTTTTAAGGTGTATGCTAAGTTGAAATGTTATTTTGTGCATTTAAAAACTTAAATGTTTGTGTTAACTGTTAATTTCGGTTGGTGACCCTTTACAACTATTGTTGAAATCTGGGCTTTGCCCTCAGATGAGAGCCAGGATGATCCTACCGGTTCGTACCCTACGGATGGGAATGTAGATGGGAATTCTTGATTGGAGCTACGTTAGGAGGATCTCATGGGGCGCGTGGAGATCACTCAGGGTGTTTAGTTGTTTTGTAAAATGATCAGACTAGGTTGACACAGAGGGAAAAAATGTCTTTCTTTTGGGTTGCTTTTATTTTTAAACTGGAAGACTATACCACTTTTGTTATGTAAACATTTTGGATTCATATTTTGAGAACTTTTTCCGCTGCTTGTAAATTATAATGACTTAATTATTTATCCAAAGGTGTTACCTTATTTATTTCTCTGATTTATTTTAATTTTTTTTGAAAAAAAAAATACACCTTCGCTTTGAAAAACGGGGTGTTACAGGCAACCCACAAGTAGATGTAACTTTTATATTTTGCAATCTTATTTTTGTTATTTGAATTTGTTTATTTCTAATTGTGTGTAAACGTGCACTATGATAAAGAATTATTAACAACTTGCATTTGGTCTTAAGTTTTTTGTTTGGGATTTTGAAATTTAAACTATATTTCGTTGCTCATATCATTTGTCAATTCGATAAGTTTCACTAATGCATGCATTGTTGATTACTCCTTGGTTGTTGAAGTCTCACTTGCCATTAAATAAATTTTGTAGTAGCATGTTTGACATCATTTAGATAGTTCATACTCTTTCTTATTATCCTAGTTGTGAACTTTTGGGCTTAAACACTTTTAATTCTTTGTGGTGTGATTATCCAGACATGTTATCCCATCACAACTTGCACTAATTCTGACTCGCATCACTTGTAATTTATGCATACACTGAGGCAATTTTGTTTGATTGCTTGAGGCATTTTAACTACCCTTTGCTAGCCCCTTTGAGCATTGCCCTTTTATTTCGGTTACTAGCCACATTACAAGCCAAATACCTAATTTTAATTAAATCACCTTACTTGGAGTTAGGTAGAAAAAAAAGATTTTTGTCTTGATAAAGTTATAAGTTTGGGGTTGCTCATGGGATAACAACCTTTTAAGTTTGGGGTGGTGATTCTCACAAAAGGAAAAAGAAAAGAAAAGAAAAGAAAAGAAAACAAAAGAAAAAAAATCAGTTTGTGTACTTTGGTAAATAATATCTTCTTGGTTTTTTTGTCAATGTTTGAGAATCTCCAGAATGAAAAGGTGAAGAAAAATAAAAAATGGTAGAATAATTTGGAAATGTATGCCGAACTCCAAGTAGTAAAGCCTACTATCCCAAAATGTCATACCCTTACCTAAGCCCCATTACAACCCGAAAGTCCTCCAAAAGTGTATGTGTTTGCTACATTGTGATTGCTAACTAGAAATATTTCAAGCCTATGGTAGCGTGATGCATGTTCTCAGATTTGAGTGATAAATTCATAACCTTTTGTAAACACTTGAGAGAAATTTTGGTGAGATTGTGTGAAAAGAGAATTGAACTTGATGAATGAATGCTAAAGTGTACAAATTGTGTTGTTTTTTTTGTAAGCAACCATGGAGCATGATGAATGTTTTGTAGTAGCTCAAACTTTGAAAATTGAGTTTGATTTGATTTGAGAAATTGAGTTTAAGTTTGGGTTTAACTGCACCAAATTTTAAATTAATTGTTGCTTGGGGACAAGCAATAGATTAAGTTTGGGGTTGTGATGACACTTCATCATATGCATATTTTTTTATTGTTTTTAGTCTTATTTATCTTGTATTCATTAGTTAATTTAAGGATTTATTTGATATATTTTGTTAATTTTATTTTTTTGATTTAATTAAATGTTTACGTTCTTATTTCCTTATTTTTCTAATTTGATTTCTATTTATATGATTGAGTTTATTGAATTATTTTTCTGATATTTGTGCTTAATGCTTTTTATTGCTTGATCACATTAAAATGTTCTAAGATTCGTATTTTGAAACGGGAGTGGACTTTACGAATGCTTGAGATGAGAAATTCATAAATTTGTAGTACAGGGATAGATGCAGGTCATGAAACCAATTAAATTAGTTGCAAAGACAATAGTTTAAAAAGAGGATTCCTATACGGTAATGCTTAATTCTAATCTTAAATCTACTAAGGAATTAGGGGTTACTTTGAAATTAAAGGTTATGTCACTAAGACATTAGGGCAAGAATAATATAGAGAATTCGATAATAATTCAATAAAGGAATGCAGTAACTAGGATTAAATTAGGCACCAAGGTTGGATTCGAAGTGAAACTCATCCCCGATATTTTTCTCATTATAAATAATCAATTTTATTACCATTGTTAATTTTAAATATTATTTCAATCAATTTGGAAACTTTTTGTTCAGTTTTAGTAATTAAATATAATTCAATAGTAAAACGCAATCCTTGAGTTCGACACTCGGTACTACGATTTTATTATTACATAATCTTTATACATAATCTTGATGATCTATCCTTAAAAATGAAATGTCTTTTGGTGAGTGACAACAATGATGCATGGCTATGACATAAACGAATTGTACATATCCATATGGATCATTTAAACAAGTTAGTCAAGCATGACCTTGTTGTAGGCTTATCAAAGTTGAAATTTATAAAGGATAAATTGTGTGATGCTTGTCAAAAAGGTAAGCAAACAATGATCTCGTTCAAACCTAAGAATGTTATATCAACTTCAAGACCACTTCAATTAATACATATGGACTTGTTTGGTCCATCAAGAACCAAAAGTCTTGGTAGAAATTCATATGGACTAGTAATTGTTGATGATTACTTAAGGTTCACTTGGACCTTTTTTTTGGCAAATAAAAATGAAGCTTTCAAAGCATTTGAAAACTATGTCAAACTAGTCCAAAATAAACAATCAGCCAAAATTATATCAATTAGAAGTGATCATGGAGGAGAATTTCAAAATGCATCTTTTGTGGAATTTTGTGAAGAAAATGGAATTTTCCATAATTTTTCTGCACCAAGAACACCTAAACAAAATAGGGTTGTTGAGAGAAAGAATTGATCTTTGGTAGAACTTGCAAGGACCATGCTAAGCGACTCAAGTTTATCAAAATATTTTTGGGCAGATGCCGTAAACACAACATGTTATGTATCCAACCGGATAATAATTCGGCCAATTCTTAACAAAACTCCTTATGAACTCTACAAAGAAAGAAAGTCCAACATCTCTCACTTCCACATTTTTGGATGTAAGTGTTTCGTGCTAAACAATGGAAAGGATAACCTTGGAAAATTCGATGAGAAAGCCGATGAAGGTATCTTTATTGGTTACTCATTATCTAGTAATGCCTTTAGAATTTTCAATAAGAGAACTTTATTAGTTGAAGAATCAATGCATGTATCTTTTGATGAAACTAACCCCTTGAAAGAGGAAAAAACATATTTTTTATGATGATGATGTTGTAAGTAATGATACAAACAAAGAAAATCAAGATGATCAACCAATTCAAAAAAATGAAGTCAACGTTGAAAAGCAAGATGATAATCTTCCTAAGGAATGGAGAACCCATAGAGATCACCCAATTGACAACATTATAGGTGATATCAACAAAGGAGTTACAACAAGGCTAAAACTACAAGATGCTTGCTTGAATATGGCATTCATTTCACAAATAGAACCCTTCAGGATTGGTGAATCACTTAAAGATGATCAATGGATACTTACCATACAAGAAGAACTAAACCAATTTGAAAGAAGCAAAGTATGGGAACTTGTTCCTAATCCTGGAAATAAACACATCATTGGTACTAAATGGGTGTTTAAAAATAAACTAGATGAAAATGGTATAGTTGTTCGTAACAAGGCAAGATTAGTTGCATAAGGATACAATCAAGAAGAAGGGATTGACTTTGATGAAACATTTGCTCTGGTAGCAAGGTTACAAGCAATTCGGTTATTACTCGCTTATGCTTGTTCTATGAATTTTGAATTATTTCATATGGATGTCAATAGCGCTTTTCTCAATGGATACATTAATGAAGAAGTCTATGTCAAACAGCCACCCGACTTTGAAGACTTCAAGAATCCTTCACATGTTTTCAAATTAAAGAAAGCTCTTTACGAGTTGAAACAAGCTCCAAGAGCTTTGTATGATATGCTAAGTAACTTCTTATGTGAACGAGGGTTTGAAAAGGGTAAGGTTGACAAGACATTATTTATTAAAAGAACTAACACTTACACCTTACTGGTTCAAATCTACGTTGATGATATCATATTTGGATCAACCAATAAAGAGATATGTGAAGAATTCTCACTAATGATGCAAGGAGAATTTGAAATCCATGATGGGAAAGTTAAATTATTTTCTTGGACTCCACATCAAGCAACTCAAGAATGGGATCTTCATAAATCAAGCAAAATATTGCAAGGAATTTTTAAAAAGATTTAAGATGGGAAACAACAAAGAATGTGCAACTCCTATGGGCTCCAAAACCTATGTTGAAAAAGATGAATCCAATATTTCAATAGACATATCAAAATATCGAGGCAGATCCTAAATAATCGCATCTTGTAGCAGTAAAAAGAATTATGAAATATTTGAAAGGAACAACCAATGTAGGCCTATGGTATCCAAAGGGTAGCATATGTAGTCTCGTTGGCTTTTCGGATTCTGATTATGCAGGATGCAAAACGGATCGTAAAAGCACAAGCGGCACTTGCCATATCTTAGGTAATGCATTAGTATCACGGTCTTGTAAAAAGCAAGCTTGTGTTGCCCTTAGCATTGCTGAAGTTGAATACATAGTAGCAGGAAGTTGTTGTGCATAGATTCTCTGGCTCAAACAGCAATTATATGACTACGGGCTTGATCTCGTATGCATTCCACTAAGATGTGACAACACCAGTGCAATAAATATCTCAAAGAATCCAATCATGCACTCTCAGACTAAACACATTGATATACGTCATCACTTTCTGCGAGATCACGTGCTCAAAGGCAATGTTGAAGTAACTTTTGTGGATACACATAATCAATTAGCAGACATCTTCACAAAGCCTCTACCTAAAGACTCTTTTTACAAGATACGAAGAGAACGTGGCATTTTAAATGAAAATGATCTCTAAATTGCAAGGTGCCTATACTTTGTCATTTGTCTTCAAGATCTAAACTTTCCTCTTGATAAGTTGTTAGAATTAATTCTTTGATGTTTATCTTCTCTTAATATATGAATATGTGCTTTACATGTTGTATTTTTTGTGAAAAAAATTCGTTTTTAAGCAAAAACTTGATAATGTAGCTGAATACACATTAATTGTATTCGAGTACATGTTTCCAGAAATTCTTGTATTCGAATACAACTCATATGTAGTCGAATACACGTTCTCATAACAATCTGTATTCGAATACAACAGGGGTGTAGTCGAATAAAGTTTCATGATTTTCCCCAAATATAAAAGTTGCTTCGCATTTTTAGGTTATTTTTACAACACAATATTCGAATTCAGTCGTCAGCTTCATCCTCTCCTCCAAAAATTCGTCCTATCTTGCTTACAACAAGTTGCCCAATCAACCAACCTTGCATCTAAGAACATTCCCCACTCAAAGTAACCTTTCAAACCTCAAAATTTCTCATACCTCTAAAACCCCCCATTTTTCTCCCAAATTCGTGAATCTTCATTACAACCATGGATGCCTGCAAAAGAGGATCAAGAACCAAGCATGCCGGTGTGGGTCCTTCAAAGAGGAGGGCTGGAAATGATAATGTGGCCAATTTGTCTCGCTTGCTTCACTCACCGGAAGAAATTGATCGGTTCTGCACCCACTACTCCGACAAAAGACTCATCACTCCCAAATATGGTACTCTTGATTCCTTTTCGGCTTTTCATTTTCCTAAGTTACTCAAAGCTCAACACTTAGAGGCATTCATTGGTTACAATGGTCCTATTTATCCTGATTTGGTTAGGGTATTTCACTATAATCTCACGAAAGACGAATCTAAGCTAGTGTCTCGGGTTAATGGTAAACTCATTGAGTTAGACACTCACATTATTGGAGAAATCTTGCAGCTTCCATTTGAGGGACAGAAAATTCATCCCAACAATCTGTGTGAATACGAGGGTATTGTGAAATATGATGCATATGTTGCATTGTGTCGGTTTGACAAAACGACCATGGAACGAAAAAGGACACAAGCTGGTTTAGATTTTACTCGGCAATGGTACGGAGTTGGACTTCAGATTATGTACTTCATGTTCGAAGGATGTTCGCTCAACTGGGCTTACTTTGTCCGCTCTGTGATATTTGTTTCAAAAGACATTGTTGGATTACCTTATGCTAAGGAAGTCACTAGAATTTTGGATCACTTCAAAGTAGATTTTTCTGGCGAAGCCATGTACAAACAAACCAAGGACAATCTGCTTGACTTAAGTGTGTTTCTGAGTATGAAGATCATATGAAATGAACAACAGCAGACCTATGTTCATGAAGGGGATCTTGGTAAACCTTCTATGGCGGCCTAAGAAGACGATGAAGCACAGGACACCGCATCTGATGATGATCATGTTTCAAATCGCATGGTCATGGACAAACTGGATTCCTTACAAACATTCATCACTACCCAATTCCAAAACATGACCACCTCCATCAACACCCGCTTTCAAACCATCAAAACTACTATTGCTCACAACCATGAAACATTAGCTCACGCCCTTAGTGGTTTATCTGACAAGATTGACCATCTTACCTCCCACCAAATGTTGACATGTAGTTCGATCCTAGAAAATGTATTTGATGTTATGGGGGAGCAACTTTTAAAATGATGAAGTCTCTACAAACAACAAGTTTTTGTCCTAATCAAAAAGGGGGAGAATGTAAAACACATGTTTTTGATAAAGACAAAGACCAAGAATTGTGATCAAAGCAACAAAGCTCAAAAAACAATGTCGTATTCAAATACAGCATATTGTATCCGAATACAGATGCTAAGTTAGTAGAAAAAACTCGATATATGTATACGACTACGAGGTACTGTAGTCGAATACAAGTGCTAAGTCATTAGCTAAGACTACACATCTGTATTCGACTACAACCTGATGTAGTCAAATACAAACAACAAGTCAGTGGCAAAATACACTTCTTTGTATTCGACTACATGAACCTTGTATTCGAATACAAGATGAAAATTTTGAATAAATTTGAATGTCATTGCTTTTGTTCATCAAAACTCTTGGAACAATGGCCACTTATTTGAAATGATGTCAATGGAGTATAAATACCCCATAATTTCATATTAATAAACACAAAATCCTACTACCAAACCTTGAACAACTTTGAACAAATTTCTAATTTTTTTCTCAAAGTTATTTTTCTTATTTCAAATACTTGCATTACATTTTCATATCATTGAGAAAGGTTCTCAAAGTACACTTGAAATAATATTAGATTATTATCATTATACCATTCTTATTCTTATTCCAAATCAAATTACATTGTTTGAAAAAGAAAGTAGTACTTTCTTAAAGTATTCTAATCTAAGATAGTGGTGTGCTATCTTAGAAGTTTTTGTTAAAAGTTTGTAGTAGAGATCCTAGTGTGGGATTTGTACATTTTCTGACAATAGTGGAAAAATCTCTTGCAGTATGCAAGAGGACTGGATGTACCCTTGGTCATAAGAGGAACCAGGATAAAATTAATGTTTTCATAAATTTACTGCCATTTACTCATTGCCCTACACTGTCCAAAGAAATTAAAATCGATCACTAAACCTCTGAAAATAAGAAAATTTCCTAACACCTAATTCACCCCCCCCCCCTCTTAGGTGCACCTCTATTCTTATAGAAGGGACAAAAAGAAATGGGAGAAGTGGCTCGAAAATTAGGCGAACATAATATAAAAGGGAGAAAAGAGAAAGTTGGGAAAAGCATCCAACTTTGGTGTACTTTTCACAATAGTTTGAAGCTCATTATATAGTGATGGAAGCAAACTCACATATGTTTTCTAACCAATGTGAGACTTTAGTATGTATAGATTTAAAACTACTCAAAATATTAGTGTTTTCCAATGTGGAATTTCAAAAATATTTCTTTCCAATGTGGGAGTTCAACAAATTTTTAAATTCACACAATAAAATACATATGTTCCAACAATCCCCCACTTGAATTTAAAAAAATGTTTCTGAAATAGCGCCAAACGCTTCTATAAGATCGTGCATAAACAAAGATGTTTGTTGACTTGAACCTTTGCATAGTAAGTAAGATTCAGATTCAACAAGAGTGACTCGTAGTCTTGAACTCTATCTCTGATATCACACAACCTTTTGATAGCGTGTATTCTCAAAAGCACGTGCATTAATGGCCCTGCATGTGTATCCCAGTATAGTGAATGCTCTATGAATTCTGCCTCGAAATTCCATAGGAAGCAGCCCCACTTCCACATTCACATAGGTGAGTCTACCAAAAGTACTCATGTAGCTAGGTACTCCACTCCATATAGAGTACATATATCATTAAGAGTTTCTATTATCTCATCCTATCATCGCTTCAGGAATCATGCTTCTCTGATTTATAATAGCATGTTCATCTCATATCACTTCACGACTTGTTATTACCCATTGAACCAAATTCTTGGGATCTCCAGTCTTTTAGTTACAATCATGAGTGACTCTATAGGCATTAGTTACATCCTTTTAGATGTATTTATGACTTTATCTCTAACTAACCCTTTCGTAAAATGATTTGCTAAATTCTCATTAGTGCATATATGATCCATTATAACAACTCTTTTAGAAAGTAACTTTCTAACAACTTGTGCTTACGACGAATTTGTCGTCTCTTATCGTAGTAATAATGATTCTTAATCTTCGCAATATCCGCGATACTATCGCAGTGGATCAACATATCAGTCATAGATTTTTACATATTGGGATCTCAACTACTAAGCATCTCAATTAGCTCGCTTCTTCACAAGTAGTAGCTAGTGCTATCATTTCATACTCTATAGTGGATTGAGCCATTATCGTATGTTATTTGATTTCCAAGATATAGTGGTTGTTTTGGAATCATTTGATAAAATATTCCAATCAACATCATTGTATCCTTCAAGGACTGCAGGAAATCTTTGATAATGTAATTCGAGACACATGGTCCTATTTAGGTATCTCATTACTCCTTCGATAGTGTGCCAATGCTCCATACTAGCTCTAGTAGTAAACATGCACAATAATCCCACGACGTAGGCAATTTCGGGTCTAGTACAATCAGTGGCATATACGAGGTTGTCAATGATGCTTGCATATTCCGTTTGTCTAACACCTTTGCATAGTAAGTAATATTCATATTCAACAAGAGTGACTCGTAGTCTTGAACTCTATCTCTGATATCACACAACCTTTTCATAGGGTGTATTCTCAAAATCACGTGCATTAATGGCCTTGCACATGTATCCCAGTATAGTGAACGCTCTAGGAATTCTGCCTCGAAATTCCATAGGAAGCAGCCCCACTTCCACATTCACATAGGTGAGTCTATCAAAAGTATCCTGTAGCTAGGTACTCCACTCCATATAGAGTATATATCTCATTAAGAGTTTTTATTACCTCATCCTATCATCGCTTCAGGAATCATGCTTCTCTGATTTATAATAGCATGTTCATCTCATATCACTTCATGACTTGTTATTACCCATTGAACCAAATTTTTGGGATCTCCAGTCTTTTAGGTCGGGTTACCATCAAGAGTGACTCTATAGGCATTAGTCACATCCTTTTGGATGTATTTATGAATTTCTCTCTAACTAACCATTTCGTCAAAAGATTTGCTAAATTCTCATTAGTGCATACATGATCCACTATAACAACTCTTTCTAACATCATTGTGCTTAAGACGAATTTGCTGTCTCTTATTGTTGTAGTAATGATTCTCAATCTTTGCAATAGCTGCAGTACTATCGCAGTGGATCAACACATATGTCATAGATTTTTCCATATTGGGATCTCAAATAGCAAACATCTCAATCAGCTCGCTTCTTCACTAGTAGTAGCTAGTGCTATCATTTCAGACTCTATAGTGGATTGAGTCATTATCGTATGTTCTTTGATTTCCAAGATATAGTGGTTGTTTTGGAATCATTTGATAAAAGATTTCAATTAGCATCACTATATCCTTCAAGGACTGTAGGAAATCTTTGATAATTTAATTCGAGACTCATGGTCCTTCTTAGGTATCTCATTACTCTTCCGATTGCATGCCAATGCTCCATTCTAGGTCTAGTAGTAAACCTGCACAATAATTCCACGACGTAGGCAATGTCGGGTCTAATACAATTAGTGGCATACATGAGGCTATCAATGATGCTCACACATTCTGTTTGTCTAGCACCTTCACCAGTTCTTGAAAAGTTTCACACTTAGATCATATGGTGTGCAAACAGGTTTACAGTCAAAGTATTTATATTTCTTTAGGATTGTTTCAACATAAAGAGACTGATCCAAAGAAATTCCATTTTATGATCCTGTAATCTTGATTTCAAGGATTACATTCACTTCTCCGAGATCTTTCATATCAAAGTTGTTACACAACAATGATTTCAAAATTTTTACAACATGAATGTTTGAACCAAATATGAGTAAGTCGTCTACATAGAGACATAGGATAACGCAAATGCCATTTTCAGATTTGTAATAAATAGATTTGTCACTTTCATTCACTTTTAAACTCATTCAATGCAATCAAGTTATTAAACTTTTCATGCCATATGTTAGGAGCTTGTTTAAGATCATACAATGATTTATCTAACTTACAGACCTTGTATTCTTGTCCTTGAATTACAAAACCATCAAGTTTTTCCATATAGATTTCTTCTTTCAGGTCACAATTTAAAAAATTTGTTTTAACATTCATCTAGTGCATCACCAGGTTATGAATAGTCGCAAGTGATATAAACACCCTAATGGATGTTATTCTAGTGACTGATGAAAATGTGTCGATGAAATCTATATTTTCTCTTTGTTTAAAACCTTTGGCTACAAGGCGTGTCTGGTATTTATCAATAGTTCCATCGGGTTTTAGTTTCTTTTTCAAGATCCATTTACAACCTATAGGTTTGCAACCAGGAGACAAGTCTACTAAATATCAGATCATGTTAGACTCTAGAGAATCTTTTTCATTGTTTATTGCTTCTTGCAATAAATCTGCATCCAAAGATGACAAAAACTTCTTAAAGATTTGTAGAATCCTCTTCTAAAGTATAGGCCACATAGTCGGGTCCATAATTTTTAGCAATTCATACTTTCTTACTTCTTCGAGTTTTTATTTCGCCTTATTTATTGCTTCTAGTTACAGGAACATGACTTGATTTGCTACCCCCACTATTTCTCCATTTGAAAGGGAATTTATTTTCATAGAAGTCAACATCATTTGACTCTATGATCACTTTTGCATTTTGGTCATAAAACCTATACGCTTTGTTTTTTTACCGTATACCCAATAAATTCTCATTCTTAGGCTCTACTAGAGAGTTTAATTCGCTCGGGATCAGGGATTCTGACGAAAGCCAGACCGCCCCATGTTTGAAAATAAGACAAGTTCGATTGTCTTTTGTTCATTATCTCATAAGAAGATGTTTTGTTTTTAGATTTAGGAACTCTATTCAAAACATAATAAATAAATAATATATTTTCCGCATACCAATGAGATGCAACACTAAGCGTACTAGCGATAACTAGTTCAATAAGAGTTCTATTCTCTTTTTTTCAACTTTATCATTCACTTCAAGCAGTTATGGTGCAGTTGTTCCGTGTATAATTCCAGACAATTTATAAAACTTATTTAAACAAACTAGAATCATACTTGGAACTTCTTAATCTTTCTACTAAATTGATTTTCAATCTCAATTACAAAGAGCCTTAACAATAATTCTGCAGCTTTCTTATGGGTTAATGCTGCAACTTTCTTATCCTTTTCTGTTTGCTTCATACTGTAACAGTTTATTGAAATCAGAGGCAACATAACCAAATCTAGTAATCTCTTCGGTTGACATGGCAGAAAGAAACGTCTTAAAATTGTAATTTTTGAGTTTCAAAAGTATTTAAAAATCACAATTTATGTTTAAGACGTTTCGCAGCACTGCCCAAATTGTGCAAGACAGACTATCAACCACATAGTCCTCAGGATAAAATAGCCCAGATTCACTATATCGGAGTTCCACTGCACCATAGAAAATCGTTCTAGAATTACATCCTCAATATGGCGGTTAAAGCCACTCTCAATATGAAGATTAAAGTCATTCGCAATATGGTACTACGAATACTCCACTCATAACTACAACATAATAACCGCTCTAAAAAAAGTGACCGCTCTAAAACCGAAGGGACATAAAGAAACGGGAGAAGTGGCTCGAAAATTTAGGCGAGCAAAATATAAAAGGGAGAACAATGAAAGTTGGGAAAGCATCCAACTTTGGTGTACTTTTCACAATAGTTTGAAGCTCATTATTTAGTGATGGAAACAAACTCATATATGTTTTCTAACTAACGTGGGACTTTAGTATGTATAGATTTGAAACTACTCAAAATATTAGAGTTTCCAATGTAGGATTTCAAAAATATTTCTTTCCAATATGGGACTTGAATTTTAAAATAAGTTTCTTTCTACTTAAATTTACAACAACAAAAAAAGATTATTTTCGATGTGAGACTTCAATAAATTTTTAAATTCACAAAATAACATACTTATGTTCCAACATGTCGTCATCATATAATCTTCTTAAAAGATCCATGTACATGAGAGTTCGTGCAAAGTGTCCTAAGATTCGGTTCTTGGAGGAATCATCTAAAGGTAAAAGGTATTTCAACGACACTTGTGAATTCAATAAATGTTTTAGGGTGCCAATATTCTTGAGGAAGATCCATGAGGCATATCCAAAGTTGGACGTGTGTTTAACGTTGGTTACGAGGATTGAAGTTCATAGACCACTAATATTATGTTCCTCATGTCTTCTATAGAAGAGAACTAAAACTCGAAGAAGAAACCATTGCCTAACGAGATTAGTTTCTATTGTCTTAAGGTTTTCATGATAACGATATGTTAAAGCACATGATTTCAAAAGTTGATCTCCCTTGTTCATTACCAATAATCCGTGGAAGTGTTGCTTGCACTCATCCAGACCATGTTTATATTCGTCTTGAGAATTTTGATGCAAAAGGAATCACCCTTAATTTTGGGTTTCATTAACTAACTAGATATTTCCCACTTGTTGATATATGCCTATGAGAATGATCCATATGAAGTGGTTTCCTTGTTTAAGGATGTGCTTGTCATGCAAGCAAGTACACAATCCCTAAGACAAAATAATTTTTTTTTAATGAAATATAGTTTAATTAATATGCAATACCACTTTAAAAGAGTTATTAATTAACTTAACTCTTTTTCAAAAGTGACTAATATAATAGAGTGATATAATGATATATGTGATCAAACGGATGTTTAAACTATTTAAACTAATCGTGTCTATCATGTCTTAGGAAGTCTAGCACATGAGATAAGAAATCTAACCCTAAGTGGTTGTTGTCCATAAAATAATATCAATTTTTATTTAGTAAATGATTATTTTGATCTTTGAATGTGTGGGACTATTAATATAGTGTTCGAATGTATTGAAATTATAAATAGTTTTTCAATATATTTTTTGTTAGTAATTTTGTCATTTAATTTAAGTTGACTAACTAAAAAAACACATTTGTTGATTAAACTAACTACACATATATTCGAGGACTAAATTACTTTTTATTCTAATTTTTTTTTTCTTTTTGTTCTAACTCGTTACTCAATTTTTAGACTAAATTACTTATTTTGTCCCTTAATTTATTTTCTGATTTTATTTTAGTTCCATAATTATTTTTCGTTTTGTTTTGCTCCCTTAACTATATGACGAGTGTTACTCAATTAGTCATTTCCATTAATTTATGTTTAAAAATATTAAGTTTTGTCATTTTTTTTATCCCACTAATCTTCAAACTCATAAATTCAGATATTTTTTTATCTCATTCAATCTAAAACCCAAAAAAACTCATCAAACTTTATAATTTTCAAACCCATAAACTATCAAATCAATAACTTACAAATTCAAATCCATAACATTTGAAACTTAAAAAATTGAAAAATATCTAAATCCATTCTTCTTCTTTAGAATTCCACTGTGAATCAACAAATTTATTTCTTTGTTTATTTTCTTTAAAGTATTTTTTTTATTAAAATTAATAAATTTGTCATCTTCATCACCTACATTATCATGTTCGTCATCAAAACCTTGAAATTTATTATCCGTTTAATCCAAAAATTTAGAAAAATTCATCAAACCCGTGATCTTGGAGCTAAACCTCATACATTTCATTCTCAAAATAGACAGAGATGACATCAAATCAATTATCGACATTAAATTTGAGATTGATGGAGAATAGTGTATCTTCTTGGTAGAATCTCTTTGTGAATTAATAAAAATAATTATTTTTTATTTTTATGAGTTTGAAATGTTATAAATTTGACCTTGAGTTATAAACTTAAAATGTCATAGTTGAAGCTCATAGATTATAGATTTTTGGATTTATAGATTTGAAAATTAGTAAGATAAAAACATGACAAAGATTAATATTTTTTCGATAAAAATTAATGAAAATGACCAATTTGATAAATACAAATATATTTAAAGAATTAAAATAGAATGCAAAATAATAAAAAAATTAAAATTAAAATAATAATAATTAAATGATTAAAATAAAATACGAAAATAAATTAAGATACTGTAATATACAATTTTTATTAGCACTTGTACAAAAATCAGATAGCCATGTTAGTATGTGTGGAGCAGAAATAGCCACATCAGTGTTCTTAACTTCAGTCTATCACTCAGCTGAACTGAACTAACCACTAAGCAATGTCTTCCTTCGTTGCCAAACTCTCCTCCCTACCCCTTTCTCTCTCCGTTCGCTCATCATCATCACAAGGTACTTTACCTACCTACCCTTCTTCTTTTTCTCTTTATGCAATTGCAATCACTTCATTCTTTTTCTTCTTCTTTTGGAAGCAGATTCCACTTTAAAACAAGACTGGAGGAAAAGGTCCAAACCTATCCCTCCAGGTGGCACCTACCCAGCAAAAGATCAATGCAGGTATGTTTCATTCTTTTTGAATCCACACTTCGTCATGTTCCTTACTTTCTTGCATTCAATTCACTTTTCATTTCTTCTTCTTCTTTTTTGACAGTCGTTGCGGCTTGTGTGATACATATTATATTGCTCATGTTAAGAATGCCTGTGCTTTCTTGGGAGATGGAATGTCTAGAATTGAAGTAACTATTTTTTTTATTTTATTAAATTGAATGCCATATTTTGTATGCCAAAGTTAAGTATTGCCTTAATATTTTTATAAGCGTGATGTATTAATGATGGGAAATTTCATAACCGATGATATAGCTGCATCCAGAATTAGCCAAACCAATATAATTCCTTTTCCTTTTCAGAAATTGGAACCCGTTGTTCATGGCAGAGGGCGTAAAACTGATACCTTAGATGAGACCTACTTAGGGGTGTATGAGGAACTGCTATATGCACGGAAACTTAACCCTGTGGAAGGTATCTTCTCTGAATTTAGAAACTCTTATGTTTCTACATCTGTCTTACTTTCTTGTTATCATGAGTATGATGCTATATCAATTTTGAGCTCTCTAGCACTAGCACCGACACTTTTTGGTGGAAGACTTGTCGACTGTTTGACACCAACACGACACCGACAATGTGATAACATTCAATTAATTCATTTTATTTCCGGTGTCGGCATGTCAGGTGTCCATGTCAGTGTCTATAGATTTTGAGAATCTGAGTTTCTTGACTTGTACAATGCAATTGTGTTTGGAGATGTCCCTCACTTCCAATTAATTTCCTAATCAAATTATTTATGCATTTATGTCTAAGATGCGCATGTTTTTTTGATATTAGATCAGGTTTCTATTCTAAATTTTACTTTAAAATTCATTCTTTTTTATAGGAGCTCAATGGACTGGTATAGTAACAACCATTGCGATTGAAATGCTTAAATCAGGCATGGTTGAAGCTGTCATTTGTGTACAAAGGTATTGGAAATAATCTACATGTTTCTACTGTCTTTCATTCTTAAATCTGACTTTGGTTTCTGCCTATAATAACTTTGGTGTAACTTTGTATATCATAGTGATCCTGATGACAGATTTTCTCCCAGACCTGTTTTAGCAAGGTTTGCATCTTTGTATTTCATTTTTAAACGAATCCGTTAATTATCTCACTATATAGGTTTACTTATTAAAGTACTTTATTTGCTTACATCCTGAAATTTCTTGTAGGACACCAGAAGAAGTGTTGGCTGCTAAAGGTGTCAAGCCGACATTATCTCCTAACCTTAATACCCTTGCACTTGTTGAGGTGTGTGAATCTATAAGTACTGCTTAATGTTTACATCTTTCAATTGCATGTCGAAACAAATTCATTATGCAAATAGAATTATTGATTCATTTAGAAAATATTTTTTTTTTCTTTTTTAAAAAGCTTTCATTGTAATCGATCAAGATTACAAAACACATGGGGGTTCTGTCTAAGGTGTTGTAGTATCTTAATATAATGTGAAAGAAAGGGCCACCAATACTCGCTTTAACACTTCCTTTCCAACACTCACTCTCTTATTGGGGGAAATTCATGTAGTTCCCATCACTTTAGTGGGACCCAGTCCCAAAATGGTAGGACCTATATGAATTTCAACCAATAAGAGATAGTGTTGAAATGAGAGTTAATGTTGCATCACTCCTCTAATGTGAAACATCACAAGGAAATGACAATTTATGGCATTTTAACTTTTGCCTTTGATTACTCATGTCTGTACTCTTATTTTTCAGGTTATTGTTCAAATAGTACAATTCAAGAGATGCTAATGACAAAACTTTTTTTTTTTTTTATGATTAAGAGAGTATTGAGGATGTTTTCTATGAAATTCAATTGTTTTTGCATTCTGTCCAAGTTGTTGCAGTACAGTTATCACATTTTTTGACATTGCCTAAGAGCATGCGGTCCTTCAAAAAGTTTTTCATTGTTTTCAATTTGTTCATTGTTCAAAGCAAACTTTTTATATTCACAGTATGGCTGTTTGAGTTTTCATTATTGACAGGCTGCAGGTGTCAAGCGTCTTCTTTTCTGTGGCGTCGGTTGCCAGGTGCAAGGTACAACTACTGTAAAGATATATTTTTTGCTAGTTTCCTGTTACTTTCTCCATTGTGACTGGTTATGTTGTAATGCAGAATAATTTCTTCAATTGCAGCATTAAGATCTGTAGAGCACCACTTGAATTTGGATAAGCTCTATGTTTTAGGCACAAATTGTGGTATGTTTTAGAATGCTGTGCATTTCTTTTGTTAGCTATAAATTTTTTTTGTTTTTAGAATGTTTTGAATATATTGGACTAATTCTAAAATTCTTATTCCACAGTGGACAATGGACCTAGGGAAGGACTTGATAAGTTTCTAAATGCTGCAAGCGATTCACCTGAAACAGTTCTTCATTATGAATTTATGCAAGATTACAAGGTTCTCTTTTAAAAAATCATGTTTTATTTAGTGCAGAAGAAAGTTTCTCTCCTCGATATTTTAAAAACAGGACCGATGATCAAAGTAGTGAGACCTCCGGATCATCATTTGATTGGTTCAATCGGTTCAACCATAGTTGAACTGGATAGTGAATAAAAAAATTATTAAAAATTCAGTAAATAAATTTCTGTTGAACCAGACACAATTCAACCAGACTACCAACCAGCAAACTAGCTGGTTCCTGATTGACCTGGCCGGTTTGATCCGATTTTAAACCATGCCTTTACTTTGTCCTATCACAATGTTTTAGTCAGGGTATGTAATATAAATCGGACAATTTACTATACCAACTGATTCAGTTAGGTTGCTTTATTGCCAAGGTTATATTTCCTTTACTCAGTTTCTGTTTCAACTTTCTGGCAGGTTCACTTGAAGCATTTGGACGGTCGTATTGAAGAGGTAAAAAAGCATCCTATATTTTAGTATTTCCGTCGGTTCATAGTCAGAAAGCTTCATTGAGTTTCAAATTTTAATTTGAACAGGTTCCTTATTTCTGTCTACCAGCAAATGACTTAGTTGATGTTATTGCTCCATCTTGCTACAGGTTATTTTTTTCTTTTACTTATCTAATTTGAAGGCAGTCACAAGTTCGGTTTCATTTCAATTTCTTATCTGCTCCTTCATTTTATGTTGCACTAATTTGTCAGAATCTCTCTTCTACAGCTGCTTTGACTATACAAATGGTTTAGCAGTAAGTCCTTGTCTTCTCGACTTTCTTGTATTTTTAACATGTGTTATTTACTTATATACAAATTGTTCCCATTATAATTTCTTCACCATCAGTATTTTAATCAGGCCTTTAAATGTTCTAATTTAACTCAGAACACAAATTAGTTCTGCATACCAATTCTCTGGATAAAAAAAAGAATACAAATTACTAATCTAGTGCAAGTCTTAAAAAATTTATCAAAGTAGTGCAAGTCTTAAAAAATTTATCAAAGTAGTGCAAGTGGTATATCTAGGAACAATTCCTATTGAACCTGAAAGATCGTATTACTAATGAAAATTCGAAGAACATTAAAAAATATTAAACAAAATCTCCCTGCCAAGTGAACCACCAATTTTCAGAGCCGTATCATTAGTAGACTTGTTTTGGTTAAGGGTTAGTTTACATAATTTGTGCCATTTTTTCATGTTAAAAAAACTGTCCTTTTATTAGACAGCATAAAAATTTTCAGGACTTGGTTATTGGTTATATGGGCGTGCCAAAATATTCCGGAGTCAGCATGACACAACATCCACAATATATTACTGTCAGGTAAAGCTACTTTTAAGATACCTAAGTCTCTTTTAACACTTTTTTTTGCTCTACATATGTTGAATTTTCATACATAAATATGTATTTCCCTAAGAAATAATGCATTACTGTTTCTTGATGGAGTCCAGTTTTACTAGAAGTTTATTCTGCATATTTTGTTCTTGTTCTTGAAATGACAGGAATGAACGTGGTAGAGAGATGCTGAGTCTTGTCGAGAATTTACTAGAGATTACTCCGACAACTAATGCGGTAAATTATCAGCTTTGTTTCTTTCAATAATAATTGTTCTCTCTCTAAAAGAAGGGTGTAATTTTTGCTATATTATTATTCAGGGGGATAGACGGCCATTTGTCATGGAGACTGTTAAGGCTGATGATGAAGCTAAATTCGGTATCCTTAACATTCATTTTGTTATGTATTTATTTTATTTATGTTACTCCTTTTGGTCCCCGACATAGATCCCACATTTAATGCTTGACTTTAGACCAATGTTGTCAATCGTGAATTTCAAAAAATAATAGTTTCTTTAAATTCTGCTATGCTATAGCACTGTTATAGCTGCTATTTGACAACACTACTCCTGAGCTCATGTTCACATGCTTTAGTTATTATATATATTTTTTTTTATGATAATTAGATTCTGTTGATTTATCTCTCCATGGGTGAATGCAAAGTTACCATGTTGTTACCTTTGAGTATCTTCTCTCTATATTTGTTTTGACTAACCCTGAATATTTAATTATTTTTCGTAAAATGTCTGATTTATTCAGGAAGAGGTCCTTCTCAGCCTGCCCCAAAATTTGTTGGAAACTTGCTGGCATTTATACTAAATTTGGTAAAAGATTCTTACACAATTTTTCCATTGATATATATATACAACATTAATATGCTTAACATAGTGAAATTTTTGTTTCTTGGCTTTGTCTCTATGCTCAGATTGGTCCAAAGGGTATTGAATTTGCGCGTTATTCACTTGATTATCATACCATTCGGAACTATTTATACGTAAATCGATTATGGGGAAAGGAAAGGTATGTGTAGCATAATTTTTGGACAACCTCACTTTGATTCAAAAGTGTGATTTGTTTATAATATTGTTGAAACATAAATTCTTGCAGGGCTGATAGGCACATGCCTTCATATGCTAAGAAAATTGTGGATCTCTACAATCAAAATGGTCAAATCGAAAAGATGCTCTCCAAAAAGTGACTTGAAAACGATTATATGTTCCAAATATGCATAGGCGTGACTTCAAAATATGCATTGAGTCTGTATTTTCATTTTGCATTTCAGTCATTGTGAATAATCAAGAAGTCATAACTTTGTATCTAGATGGAGAAAAGACCACTATATAAGCTTGTTCAATGGATACCAGATTCAAGGAGAAGGGATTAGTAGGTCACAGAGCTTATGAAGAACAGGGATAGTGTATTTTGTGAATATATGAAGATTTGGTTTTGAGCCCATGCATGTAAAACTGCTTTGTGAGAGTGGTAACAAGTATAAAATGCTGGAAGGAGTAATTTTATTTTGTTCCTTTTGTGGCAACATATTAAAACACTTGGTTGAATATTATTTCTTAGTAACATAAAGCCGAAAATACACCTATGGTCCTTTTGTTTAATTCAATTACCGTTTAGGTCATTTAAATTTATTTTATCTTAATTTAATTATTTAAGTTACATTTTATTTGTACCGTTAGTCTTTTATTTCAATTTCGACAACAATTAGTTCAATTAAAAGTTTCTAATCATTTGAAATTTTACAAAATGCTGCAATAATATGTTATTCATACTAATATTTCAGAAAATATTTATCAAATCTTATAAATGGTTTATATCTTTTTATTTTCTCTACAATTTAAATATATGTATAGAGTTAATAACAAAGTAATAAAAATATATCTATATAATCAATGTCTAATTTATTTAACATGTAAAGTAGTTTGGATAATCAATTTGATGTGATGTTTCAATTAAATCTATATATTTTATGACAATAATTGGAGAAAATTTTTAAACTTAAAAGAATACTTGTATAATTTAATATATCTTAAAAGTTAATAGTGTAAATGAATATAACTTAAAAGACAGAATAAAAATTAAATAAATTAAAAAAATTTAAACGAAAATTGAGTTAAACTTAAATGACTAAAAGTACACTTTTGCTTAAAGTAAAATTTTGTCAATTCATATCCCACAACAATTTAGGTGCGAATCTTGTTTTTCCTTACGTTGGTGAACTTTAGGACTTGATTCACGTAAACCTCCAAATTGGAGATAAGTTTTGTATGTCATGATTTAGAAGTTGTTTGTTCTTCAATTTTGTTTTAAAAATTAAAGATTGCATTAATTATTTTTGACTTAATTGTAGTTTAAGTCTCTCTATTTTTGTCTCTCGATATGATTTTTTAAAATAAAAAAAAATAGTGATGTGACATACTTTAAATAATGTTGCATATAATACAAAGATTAACACTTATGAAATCACAATAAAACCCTCTAAAAATTTAACTTTTAACTTTAAAATTTTGTAATTTAATGAATGATATGAATAATATTATATTGTATGCTTCATCATTTAAAATGTTAAATCAATCATTTTTTTAAATAAAAGATTAATTATGTGAATTTGTAAAAATAGATGAACTAAAACTGCAATTAAACAATTATTTTTTTTTATCAATTATATTCATATACATATCTAATTAATTGATGAAATTTACAATTATTGAAAGATAATATTGAAGACATAAAAAATACATTAAGAAAATTAACAATTTTGATATAAATGAAAATCCTAACTATATTTTACACTGCATTATAATTTAAAACGACTTAACGGCAAATTGTAACATTGTTATGTCAACAATCATTCGAGATATTTTTATATTAAAAAAATAATATTTATTAATTCAAATTGATAAAATACAT
>JBBPBR010000005.1:40653913-40669895 GCA_037974775.1 Cicer pinnatifidum
TAAAATAATATTATGTGAAAATTGTTAAATATATAAATTTATCTCAAACTACTCCTAACTAACTACATGTACACCCACACTTTTCAAAGTAAATAATTTAAATACATCGCGTAACACAAAATTATAAGAAAAAATAAAAAAAATAAAATATAAACTTAAAGTATTTTTAAATAATACATCTTATAATAAAGAATTAGAATCCATAAATATAACATTGACCTCCTTCTTTTTCTGTAAATTTAAACGATATAAGATTGACAATTGTATAGCTCTCATAAATATTATGTCTAATCTATTTATATTTACAACATTTATTAATTATCTATTTATATCTATATAGTAGATTGTGGCTTTGAAACAATGCTCATTCAGTAAAGTAAATTCTAGAGACTAACATGGAGGAATGGGCTTTTGATGGTGATAGATATTCTGATAGAATAAGAAGGGAGATAAGGGTGGTGCCATCCCATGTGTTTTCCTATATAAAGATAAATGTGATGTTTTTTTTTTTGTTATTGTTGAATAAGATAAATGTGATGTCTAAGTTAAAGGCTGCATAGCTTTTATGATAACCTTGGAAGTTCTATAGTTTGAGTCGACAAAAGAAACAGTGTGCTATTGCAAATTGCAGGCTGCAATTAATGTATATGGGTTCCATATTCTAATAGTAAATCTTTGTTCTTTGAAATTGATATTGAATGATGAAATCAATGTGTATAAATAGATGGGCGTTTTCTGTTCCCACAGATTAAGATTTCCCACTTGCAAGTTGCAACTCTTTTTGGTATGCTAAGTACACTACAGATGGGACATACACATAGTTGATGGTATTTTTTGGTCTTAAGCATTGGTTATTAGGAGCACAAGTTCTCATCAATTTAAAGTTTAGTCGGAAGGTAAGTAAAATTTACTTAATAATTATATTCTGATTTTGGATCAAAGTTGAATATTATGTTATCGATTTGACTTTATGTGAAATGCACAAATTATTTATGCTCAGCCATTTGGATGGATGGTATCTATCATTGCATGAGCGTAAGTGCCAAAGGATTGAGAATGTAGAAGTCACCTAATCAATTGTGGTGGCCAAATTGTAGAGAATTTTTGTTACAACCTTAAATCCACACCACTACATTTTTAGGGTATTGTTCGTTGTGGATTTTAGTAAGTCTTCATGGTTATGTCATTTGTAAAGGTGCATCGGTGGAATGTAGAGTAATATTATTTATAAAACTACCTTTAACCTTTATGAGACTTTTAAGTGTATTAGATCTGTAACCTCCAACTAAGGCTCAGGGGCTAAAGGGTTTGTCACCTCCCACACGTAGCTTAGGCTCTCATTAGTTCTATTGCTACAAACGACGTTAGTGTTATAATTGAACTTGAAGATTATGCTAGAAAGAGACAAAAATCTCACTATGGTGTTGGATTGATGGAAGAACAATTCCTAAAATGGTGATATATTGTAAAAATCCATGACGTAGGTGATACCCAACGGTGGGGGTGTACCTACATATATACATTTCAATGCTCAGTTCAGTATATTGATTGAGGTGAATGATAGTTTAAGAATGAGACATTTCTTGATAAGTGATTATGTGAGACTTATATAGCATGAAAAAGGAGGCATTGGGTTGGATCTTCCTAAAAGTTCACCCTGAAACAATTTTGTACTATTTACGCACACAGACTGTTGAATATGAGGTTTTAGTACAAGACCATTGCACCTGGACTTAGACCCATCCATCTCAATGTCAAACGGAGACAAGATAAAATAGATAAAATTGGGAGGATGATTCCCACAAGCGTCACCACTAATCTGTGCAAGATCACTTGAGACGGTTGGAGGTCGTTGGAGATGGCGACGTACAATTTTCGTTGATTGCTCTGCTCCTGGTGGGAGCACCTACAAATACCCTAACGCCTAAGTAAGTAGGAGTTGTGGGAAGTATGAGATAAAGAATAAAATGTAGCTTGTTTCTGAATGCAACGCCCTTTTGATAGAGATTCTTCAAAGGGTGATGATGTGGCGACAATTATTTCATTGTGGGGAACCTGCTGCATAAAGCATATAACAGTTTGATTATCATTTAGAGGTTCTGACTTACTGGGGGAGAACTTAACACTATTGGCCCTCGAATGATGCAATGATTTCAACATTTACTGAATTGGACTGAGGCCCAATGGCCATATGCTTGGTGGGTCTCAGTTTGGTCTAGAATAATTTCTCCCCAGCATGTACTTTGGATTTCCGAAGTGGAGGATTTGAAATGCTCGTTGTCCTTTGAGTGTTCAGACATATTCCCAGATAGGCATGTGTAGACGGGGATGTTCGTTCATGGGAGATTCCCGTAATTAATGTCTAGCTTTGGTGTGCCTATCCCTTTGTGAAACCATATTCATGGCATGGGACTTTCCACAAATGATGATGTTAGTAAAAGAGTTGAAAGAACAGTGTGTGGGACGCGTAGGCCACTTGGTTAATATGTTTCCTCTTCTTGGGTTCCCACATGGACTAGAGTTTTGTGTGTGATGATTGCTTTGAGTAACATAGGGCGTTTCACACTTTCACATGCTTCATTTGGGCTGTGCATAGCTTGCATGAGATATGGGTCGTTAGTCTTTTAGGATCTCATGCCTATAAATAGAGGTAATATTTCTCCCTTTCATTTCTTTAGTTTTTCTTTTCTCTACAAACTCATGATTTTCTATATCTAAAACTACCTTAAAAAATATCATCTTTCTCCTTGTAGAAGGTGAGTGTTGTTTAGTCTGTCGGTGTTCAACTTTCGAGGTATAGCCTTGTCAAGTAGTTTTTTTTTCTTTCCAAAATGGATGCTCTTTTCTCTATTTTCCCCTTTACGCAATAGGGACCCTCCCAATTAGGGGAAAATTTTCTATGGTTTGTGTTCTTGAGGCTGATTTAGGTTCTATGCAAAACAAGGTCCTCCACTTCAAATCTTGTTGGAACTACTCTTGTGCATGGAAGCTATGTACCTTTTCAAGATGGATGTAACATCCTAGACTTCTTTAAGGATTCCTATTGTCCCCACAAACCAACACAAGCCTTTTCAGCATGCTTTTTCCTCACTCGCATACATAATGGAAAACATCCCATAAGGTTACCCACTCAAATAGTACTTCAAGTCAAGCACGCTTAACTGTGAACTTTTTATGTGACGGGCTCCTAAAAAGATGCATCTAGTTGGTATATGTAGTACATATCAATCCTTATAAGCCTTCCTTCAATCGTATAGTTCCATACCTACACAACCTCTAGATCTATCTTATTCTAATGTGATCTGGTTCATTCATGTGTCTATTTTCCTAAAGGAGTCCAAAGAGCCGCTCGATACTTACTGCCTTACATTCGCAGACATAACATCAGCATCACTAATTGCATCCCAACCCGTGGCTTCATGTAAGAGGTCATGTTCTTCTCTAAGTAACTAGGAGTTCTCTGGTTGGGGTAATAGTCATTGTGTCCTCTAACTGAGTTCGTCGATCTCAACTAGGATCACCACTTTAGAGTCGTGTGTAAGGCAAAAAAAGGGCTTGCCTATTTTGGAATGGGGTGTAGTTTGATAAGCCTAGAGGACATGTCAAAGTCCTTCCACTGAATTCCCCTACACATTGTCTAGTCGTGCTCGAGTCCCTTAAGTATGACTTTGTTGGCTACCTCAACTTTCCAATTTGTTTATGGATTCTCGAAAGAAGTGAAGCGGTGTTTAACTTGTAGCTCTTGGAGGAAAGCACAAAAGGCTTTGTTAATGAATTGGGTACCGTTGTCCATGAACTTGACTTGAGGAATGCCAAACCTTGTCATGTTCTTCTTGGCGAGTGATTTTATGTCTATCCTTTTGGTGAAATAGTCCACTACTACAATAAAGTACTTCAAGGAGGTTTATCTCCCACTAGGAAAACGACCAAAGGGATTAGAGTATAAATATTTCCATTGACAGGGCCATATGTACATTATTATGCTTCCAAAAGTTCTCACACTTCTTTACTAGCTTATCTGCATCTTGGATCTTGTTAAGTTAGTAATATCCGACGTGCATAACTTTTTTCACTAGGTTCGTCCTCCAAGGTACTGCTCAAAGATACCTTCATGTACTTCTCCTAGAGTGTATTCGACCTCCCTAGGTTCAACACATTTAAGAAGAATAATGGATAATCTATTTATGTATCAAGTTTCTTCAATTAGTGAATATTTTCACGCCATCAGTGGAGTTTTGTTTCCTCTATCAGGTCATATGGAAATTTCCCCTCTATGATGTATTGGATTCTTGGTTGCGTCCACGGCTCTTTCCCCTATTTTGCCTCTTTTGTGATGGTGACGACCTTGAGGAATTCTATGTTGGCGCTTCAAGTGTTTCTTGGGTTATGGACTTGTTACTTCTGGAGGTTCGAGTACTTGCTAGTTTTTACAAGATATCATATCTCCTGTTTTGCTTTCTTTGGACATACAAGTCGTTAACTAATTTGAATTGCATGAGCTTGGTTTTGACCGTTGATAAATGTCTACAACAATGAATTTTTGGCCTGATATTCACCATTTATATGAGACACCACAAACTGAGAATTAGTGTGAAGTTTTACATCTGTTGCACCCAATTCTTAGTGTAAGAACAAACAACTTGCCTTTCATTGGTCTTTTCGCGCCCTTGTATTCGAGCAGGGTGTCAATACTCTCCCCGTGTTCCTCTAGATACGCTATACCATCATGTGAGTCTAAACATGGAGGCTTAGCCAAGTGGTCCGAAATAGGGAACAAAATGAATCTTGGTGCTGAGCAGTCTTTGATGGAATCGCTTGTCTTCTACTTCATTAGTACTTTATGTAATAGAACTGAAATGGTGTATTTCTGGGCACAATTGGTACTTGTATGCCGCTGATTTTAGTGACGCAACAAACAGTTAAGGCTCATTCCACGATGACGTTTAGAGGGACGACCAACTTTCGAGCGGTGATGTGTTCCTTCGCAATGACTCTTCTTTACCTGTTGTGGCATTGTGGCGAGCTGGAAGGAGATTTAGAGTGATGTCGAAATGATCTATTTTTTTCCTCTCTCAGAGGGTCTTTGCAATGTCCAACCAGGAGCATAACGATGATTGTAGAAATATTGCCCTATTGTTCCTCCATCCCAGTGAGGTGGAGGTTCTACTTGTTGTTCGTTTCTTCTAATTTTGCAACAACGCAAGCACTACAAAAAATACCCTTATTTGTGTCCAACTTCATAAATATTTTGTGGCCGAAAAAAACCCTCACAAATTAGTGACCGAAAAAGCCCTCACAAATACAAAAATTCAAATTGGTCTTTATTTGTGGCTGAAAAAGCCCTCACAAAAGACTAAAATTTTAGCTGGATTTTGTGGCTGCCTAAGCCCTCACAAAATCACAATGTTGTCATTTTGTGAGGGATTAGGCCGCCACAAAATTCAGCTGAAATTGGAGCCTTTTGTGAGAGCATTTGCAGCCACAAAATCAACCCTTTGTGAGGGTAAAGGCCGCCACAAAGGCAAGCAATTTGTGGCCGCCCAGGCCGCCACAAAGGACTTAATTTCTGACAATTAAAGCCGCCACAAAGGATTTTGTAGAGTTGGCTTTTGTGGCTGCTTTGGCCGCCACAAATGATCAACCATTTTCTATAAATATCCCTCTACTCCTCTTATCATTTTTCACTTCTACCTTCTCTCTAAACCTTCTTTCTAAATTTTCTCTCCACCTTCTCTCTACAAAAATTATTTCTCGAAGTTTTTCTTTACTATCTTGAATTTTGGTAAATTTATATTATATATTTAGTTTTTTAATTTTATTTTTGATTTGAAGTTATTTATTTAATTAATATTATTGAATTTTTATTTTCACAGTGGTGATATATTGTGTTTACTTCAAATAGTTGTCAGCTCTGTGAAAGCTTCAAGTCAGACACTACCCGACATCAAGTTAGTATTTTATATATTTTAAATATAGATTAGTAAAATATATGATATTATAAATATATTTATATTATGTTTAAAATATAGATTAGTAAAATAAGTGTTATTATAGATTTATTATAAAAAAAATTGAAATTATGTTGTTTACATAATATATGATAAATAAAAATTTGAAACATATGTAAAGTTTATTGATTTTAATATAACTATTTTTTAAAAAAACATTATTAAAACTGATGATATTAATATTTGCTGTTAGTTACTAAAAAGAGTTGTAGTTGAATTCGTATGAAAAATTTATATACTTTAATAATCTCTATTTTTGTTTATATATATATAGAAGTTATTTTATGAAAAATTTCACTAAACATCATTTAAAATTTTATTTCGGACTATATAATTATAGTCTTGATAATAATTTATTATATGAATATATTATATTTTGTCCTATTTAATTATGATGTGTTTAATTTTAGTTTGTAAGACATGATTTATTAATTTTGGAATGTTTTATTTGGTATGGTAGTAATTACTTTAATTAATATTAATATTATATTTTAATATATAATAGTTATTTTAATTTTTAAATTTAAATTTAATTTTAGTTTAAATTTAATTTAAATTTAAATATTATATTTTAAATTTAATTTAAGTTTTAATTAAATTGTAATATTATATTTTAAACTTAAATTTTAAATTTATATTGATATTAGTTTATTATATATAATATATTTAATTTAAATTTATTTTAAATATTATATTTGAAATTTATTTTGATATTAATTTATTATATATAATATCAATTTTTAATATTAATTTCAAATTTAATAAAATTATTATTTTAAATAAAGCGAAACTTTTGTGGCGGCCTAAGCCCTCACAAAAGGGAGACATTTGTGGCGGCCTGGGCCCCACATGCTTAATTTTAAAATTCTGCTTTAACTTTTGTGGCGGTCTAAGCCCTCACAAAAAGGAGGACTTTGTGGCGGTCTTTGCCCTCACAAATGGCAACGAAAATTTTAAATTTTGTGGCCGTTTTGGCCGCCACAAAGATTTGTGACCACCTTATTTGTGGCTGCCTAAGGCCGCCACAAATGCCTCATTTGTGGCTGCTTCTCCCCCTTTGTGAGGGCTTTTGACCCTCACAAATTCAATGTATTCTTGTTGTGAAGAAGATTGGTGACCAAATCGTTGTTGTTAGCTTCTCTGGTGAGGGCGGTGAAGGGAATTCCTTGAGTGATTGTTCTCCAACGGGTCCACTAGAGAAAGTACTGGAGAAATCCTTGATTGTTCTTCCAACTATTGCATATGAGATTTTAGATTAGATCACCTTGCATGAACTTAGATTCAACTATCTCGATGTCAATCAAAGACGAGAAAAATATAGAAATGTAAGAAGAAGATTCACACAAACAACATCATACAAAATTATCTAGTATGAGATCCTGCAAGCACTCTCACGCCTAAGTCAATAGGAGTTGGTGATGATATAATGACAATTGTTCCATTGTGGGGAACCCGACACTGAAAACGAATAATCTTTTGATCATCATTTAGTGATTTTGATCGACTGTGGGAAAATTCAACGTTGTTTACTTGAGTCTAGTCCTTGAATGATGCAATTTGTTTGACACTCACTAGATTGGAATGAGGCTCAATGGTTATTTTCCTAGTGTGTCTGAGTCTGATCCGGAACATATATATTATAAATAAAAGAAAAAGAAGAAAAAAAAATAAAGGTTTAAATATCTTTGATCCTTGCAATTAATTTTTTTTGTAGTCCTCATAAGTTTTTTTTGTCTTATTCACAACTTCAGTCCAAATTCTGTTAAAAAAATTTAACACCGTTAAACTGACGTCACAATGTATTAAATAATTTTTTTAATAAAAAAATAATTACAAATTAAAATTTTGATTGTTTTTTGAAAGAGAGACTAAACTTGAGATCCATAATATCTACGGTCTCTCTCTTGTCACCTTTATCCCTTTTCTTTCTCTCTTCTCACGAGCTTCTAACTTTCACCCTTAAAGATACTATTACACTCTTTTTAGTTTTATTTATGCTCAAATGTGTTATTAGAGGGATTGTTGCTAAAGAAGTCACTCAGTAATTACAATATCAACTTTGCCCTTAAACTACTTTCATTCTTGAAAATAAGTCAAATACAAAATTATGAAACAAATAATAAAAAATTCCAATCTAAGACAAAATACGCGCAAACAAAATTAAATTCAAATATTTGTTTATCCAAAAGAAAATAAGCAAAATAGACTGTAAGCAAAAAAGAAAAAGAAGAATTGAGAAATTAAAAAGAGTGTAATAGTATCTTTAAGGGTGAAGGTGAGAAGGTTGTGACAAGAGGGAGAGTATGAGAAGAGGGAGACAATAAACATTAGAGTTATCAATTTTGGTCTCATTTTCAAAAAATAATCAGATTTTTAATTTATTTTTTATAAAAAAATTATTTAAAACATTGTGATGTCAATTTAACGGTGTTAGAATTTTTTAACAGAAGTTGGAATGATGAACCATTTTAAAAGAATCTTTATTTGCATGGATGTGAATCAAACAAAAATACTTACGAGGACCAAAATAAATAAAAAAAATATTATAATTATAAGAACCAAAGACATATTTAAACCGAAAATAAATGAGTTTTGCAAAGCTACTATTTAAATAGATAAATATTGTATTTAATACAATTAAAAAGGTAAAATATAAATATTGGACTAGATGATGTACTATAAATATTTATATTGAAATACATCAATAAGGGATAAAATGATGATATTATCATGGTTAAAAAAAATTAGAGATTAAAGTTATATAGCTATACATCCAAAAAAACATAAATGATGGCCCAAAATCTACAAATTACAAATTTAGAGATTAAAAATAATTTATATATTTATTTTTAGTATTATGAAAAATATATTTTTTTTATATATGTGACCAAACAAACATTCAATAATTTATCTCTCACAATGAAATACTTATAGATAGTGAAACTTTTTATCTTACATATCGAGTCATAAAAATGTTCAATTAAATTCAATATAAAAAATTAATATGGTATTAAAAAATATCTATTTGAATCATACAAAATTATCTACACGCCAAATCCAATAATTTTAACATGCTATGCACTTCACGTGTATGAATTTAACCGTTTGACTATTTAGAAAGAATAAAAAGACACAATAAAGAATATTTCAATAAAATAGAGAGAAATAATTATTTTATTTCAAAGCAATATATCGAGCCTCACCATTGTACTACCATTTGTGTAAAACATTTCACTCAAGTACATATTTTACCAAACCAACCAATACAACTGGCAAAATGAGGTTTTAATTCTACCTCTAAAGAAGACACCGTAATATAATTCTCTCTATTTATTTTCTTCCTAAATTTGGAATATTTACTCTCTGACGCTCATATTTTACGAGCCCAAATATTTTCTACTGACACGAAACTTTGCAATGTGATTACCATTAAGAATTCGATAAAGTGTTTCCACATTACTCTGAACAATAGATGCTAACAAAACTTGTTCATCCATATGCATATTCTTGATACAATCCACCCCAAAAGTTTTTGTTAAAACAAATTTCACCTAGAGTTAGACAAATCATGTTGCACAAAATTTGTCGGTGGTACATTAAATTCACCAAATAATGGATGAGGGAAACCGGGAACAATCAAGGGTATAACATAATAATCTTCCATCATTAAAGCTACCCAAAATATATAACAAAATATCATTGAAAATTCTAGCACATGTTTTATTTAGAACATTCGTCCATCATTGAACCTTTTGAATTTGAAGAGTTGAAGTGAAATTTACTTTTTCATTAAATTTGAGGTTATAATCAAGCCACCATTATTTGGGATTTGAAATTTTTTAAACTCCAAACAGTTCAAGCAAGATGCACCTTCTTGTGTAACAGAATTGATAAGAGTAGGAGTACGAAACAACATTAGAATAACCAATTTTGTTCTAGCTAAAGTATAACGTTACAATATCTATACTCATATCAAAATCTTACTCATATCAATATAATCAAATAGTTATGGATCGTAGTTGGTGTGTTATTATTACCGAAATATATATTTAAGTCTAATATGTAAAAGTGACATGATATCTATACTTCTTTTTTTGTTACATAATTAATATAATCAAATGCCAGAGATTGTGGTTGGTGTGTTATCGTTACCAAAATGTAATTTTGAGTCTAATATGTGAAGGTGACATCCTATCTGTACTTGTTGGAACCAAATTGGTTTTATACTTAGAGTTTTGATGTTAACAAAAGTATTTTATGAGAATAATATATTTGACTTCACAAAGCATAAAAGAAGTTTTTTGTTTTTAAAGACAATCTAAAATAAAATTTGATTCAGATTTATAATTGAAGAAAATCTTTGACTAAGTTGAAAAGAAGACATGGTCAAAATTTGGTCAGAATTTATGTACAAGAAGATATGAATTATTTACAAGAAGATTTGATCAAGATTTTTCACAAGAAGATATGAATTATTTACCCGAAGATTTGATCAATATTTACCACAAGAAAATATGAATTATTTACAATAATATTTGATCAAGATTTATCTACAAGAAGATTTGATCAAAATTTATCACAAGAAGATACAATCATTAATTGTTTACAAAAAGAAACACTCACAAGAAGATACATTTATTATTTGCAAATATATTATTCAGAATTTGACAAAGGATAAAATTTTGAATTGGACTTATTCATATTTCTACTTGTGAAAGTTCAAGAACCAGTCCAACGCTATGTTCCCGCCCAGATCAAAGCAAACAATAGGAAGGAAGCTTCATTTGAAGAATTTGTGAAAGCAATCTTAGCACAATACGAATAGTATCAATATGAAGAATTTATAAACTCAATCTTAACAAAATACATACAATATCAATATGAAGAATTTGCAAATTCAACATGAACAAAATCAATCTAGAAAAACTACTCAGTTTGAATTCAAAAATAAAGAATTGACTAAAGAACATATTATCAAACAAACATCTTGTTTAGAATTATTTTAGAATAAGATCATTATTGATCAAACTAAGAATGAAGATACAATTCAAAAATTAAGCAAAGACTAAATTGAATCCCTAATTGTATATATAAATAGATACTCAAGGCTGAAGAAGAAGATCATAAAAAAAATCAGAAAAGAGTAGAAAAACTCAAGCTAAAAATTTCAAATTCATCTTAGAGTTCGAAGAGAGAAACACTTGTTCGAATGAGAAATATTTTTTAAGTATTTTTCTTAAAGTGTGATAGTCATTGTTATAATCAGCTTGTTAGAAATAATTACTCAAGTTCCAAACCTTTGTATTCAAACCCGTTTGTTGTCTTAGTGGACCTTCAACAATATGGGGTTGTCAGATTGTGAGGATAATACTTGGTAGATAGAGTCAAGTTGTGTGTTCCTTAAAAGTCCGGGGTTGTTAGATTGTTTGAGAAAACTGACTTAGATGGTTAGATGTTTTATAATTCAAGTTGTTGAATTAGTGGACTAAATTATTTTGAGTGAAGGAATTGGATGTAGCCAAGTTAGTGGTGAAATATGATAAATTACTTGTGTCACTTTATTCCTACACTCCTTAGTTTTGTTATTGCTTCAACTCCAAATAAATCATCAAGTCTAAAAAAGATTTAATCAAATAATAAAAAATTATCAACTTAGTCAAACACAATTCCACCCCTTCTCGTATTTGCACCTTCAATACCTCTTTTTTTGTTACATAAATCAATATACCCAAATGATATCGATTGTGGTTGGTGTGTTATCGTTAACAAAATGTATAATATATGAAGGTGTCATGCTATTTGTACCTCTTTTCTTGTTTACATGAATCAATCTAACCACATGGTATAAATATAGATCGATATGTGTAGGACCTCCGTAGCATTAATTAATTTCTCATTGGTATCAGAGGTAGTTATTACTTGTACAGAAGTATAAGCCAATATTACGACTAGGCATGTAAAACTTTTACAAATGAAAATGCACAAATAATGTTTATGTTGAAAATATGAGTCAATGTCATCGATACAAAACCAACGTTATATTTATACTAGTGCGGTCTTGTGCCGCGCACGAGATAGAAAATTCACATAAGAATTTTATTTAATGATATTGAAGGTCTGGTGCATGCACGAACTAGGAAATTCTCTTGAAAAATATCTTTAAAATTTTATTTTATATGTCACACTTATAGAGTGATTGACATAAATTAATATTAAATATATATAATTGTTACCACACTCACGATATTAAAGTAAAAATTTTATTTATATTAAATTTAGAGTGAGTAAATGATGTCTCAATTTAAGATAAATAATATATTAAAGTTTATTGAACACTTCTAATGAAATTTACAACGAATAGAATATAGGTTTTGTATTAAAACATAAAATAATGAATTATGAGTGTCAAGTTGGTACAAACCCCTTGTAAAAACCAATTAATGTTAAATAATAGACGTACCTTAAACAGTTGTCTGACATTATCATTTTTTATATAAATTATTTTTACTTTTCAAATGGTCTTATTTTTGGCTATTCGATCGTATATGCATTTCTTATATATGGCTATTCGATACATTCTTGATATTAGAATAACTATAAATAGATTGATGGTCTCTTACTCAATTTCATTTTCTATTTGAGCCATGTTTTGCCTCTACTTTTGGGTTCGTTGGTTTTTCATTTTCGGATATTTTTATAATTTGGGTTTTAGAGCATTTAGTTTCAGAATATCACAAGAAATATTGTCCTAATTTGAAACTTGTTGATCCAGTGAAGGCTACATCAATGATAAAGGAAAAAAATGAAAAAAGATATGTGATTTATTAGGCAGATTTACATTTGGTCAATAATGTGCTTGCTCACTGGTGTATGGATAATAATCCTTTTTCTGCAAGGTTGTGGATGTTATTCATGATGTTTTTGGTTGATTTGCATATTCGTTTGCGGCTTTGATCCATGAATTTGTTTTCTCCTCTTTTGACCACATCCAGCTAGTTTGATCATATCCTACTTTGTTGGTTTCTGATTTATGTGATGACCTTTGACCTTTGATCATAGAAACATTGACAACCAACTTTGACCTTTGGTTTCTTGTTTTTGATTTGTCTTCTTGACTATGTTGTTTTGCATCGTGAATGTTGGTTGTCTCATCTTTGATGTGTCTTTATAGTTAATGGTTGCCATGCGAAACTAACCACTCCGACGGACTATTTTTTTATTTGATGTTTTCAAGGACACCAATCAACGCAACTGTTAAAGTCAATATTCCTTTAAGTTAGTTACGAAAACATTGTATTAAAGGGTCAACTCTCGCTATCAAAATTTTAGAAGATGAATATCAACTCATTTTGGTGAGTTGCAAAAGTAACCTTCATGGTAGAGTTACTACAGTGAAAGGTGATGCACCAATTGTATTGTTGGTTTTACGAGAAAAACTTTAAAAAATATGGAAACCTATTGGTTAGTGGTAGGTTGTTCCCTTAGAAAATGATTTAACTAGTTCTCATTTTCTTCTTCTAATGATTTGCAAAGTATTCGAACTATTGTTACTTGGAATATGAAATCAGGTCTTCTTCGTGTTTTCTCTTGGATAAAATATTTCAATATGAATTTGGTAAGAAACACGAAGGCCTAATGTTGGATTTGTATCTACAATCGTCCCTAATAATATTGGAGACCAAAGATCATTTTCATAATCACTTCAGGTGTTGGCCTTTTATATCTTATAATGAAGCAACCAACTAAAATAATGTTGGAACATTTTTCCTGTATTTTGCTCGATTTGGACATGATATAAGAGCTGAGACACCACATTTTTGTTGAACGTGAAGGGTATGAATTTGTTGTTTATGTTAAATATGAAAAGTTGCCAATATTTTGTGATTTTTTTAAGGTTGTAGGGCATTTTATAAATAAATGTCAAACGTGTTCTAGTGGTCATGGAATAGCTAAGGATGTTGAAGATGTTGCATACGTTAAGAGTTGGGAAAAGAAGTATGTGCCTAAAAAGATTGATGCTCAAGCGAATGTCACGACTACAGGTTCAAATAAAGAAAGCCAAGGTGTTAGTACTCAATGTGTTGTTAATTCTTCTTTTGTTGATCACATCTCTAACGTTGAATTAGGAGACAACATGGTTGTTCAAGAATTTTCTCCCTCTGACCAAGAATAAATTGATTAACATCTAATTCAAATCCAGTTTACACTTTAAATCCCTAAAAGCACCATGAGGAAATAGTAGCAAATTCACTTCATTTGGGAATTGCTAAGAACAAGTTGTACAAAGAATAAGATGATCAAAATTATGAGATTTTATAAGAATTAAAAAATTATTTAACCTTTTGTTTTATTATCAAAATTTTAATAATAGATATTTGTATATGAACGAATTTGATTCTTAAATAAATGACTAAGAACACTGACCACTCATTGATGACAATAGAATGACCCAATAGATTTGTAAACAAAACCCAACACATGTCATTCATCCTATAATTAGTAGTTAGTAATTGACCATGATTTATTAAGTAATAATTCATAATAATTAATTAATTAATTAATTAATTAATCTAATATTCTCCGCCTGTATAACAATAATTAATTACTAAAAAATTAGGAATTTTAAAACTTCGAGTTTCAATTGAACTGGCTCCCAATAGTAACGCAAAAAATTATAATGATGTAGAATTAGTGCAACAAGACAGAAAGTTAGATGCAGGCATAACAAAGTTGTTTTCCAAATTGAAAGTATACAATTTGCTCTTAAAAAAACTTACCTTCAACCAAGAAATCAATTTGAGACTTCTCAATTGTTTTCAGCTCCATAGATTTTTCAAACATCCTTCGCCTACAAAAATTGTGTGTGCAACTATGGAGAACCGGTTCATTTGTTTCATTGCCTTCATGAGTTGCCACTGAATTATTTTCCACGAAATCTCAAAGAACTCCAAAGAATTAATTTATAATAGTGATTTATTCTTAATAGAGGTGGGAATTATAGTAGAAAATAAGATAACATACGTCCATCTATTTTAGTAAATTTATCATTTTAGTCTCTAATTTTTGAAATTAAAAATAATTAATATTTTCCAAATTATTTTTATTTTTTTTAAATTTCTCAAAATTTTGTTTTTGAATTTTTGTATAAATTACTTTTATTTACTTTAAAAGAAAGACATCCAATCCAATTTATAGACTTACATGCCTTTATTTTAAAAAATAAAAGTAATTAAATCAAGTCATTTGAATTTTGTTCGAATATTTTAAAGTAAAAATAAAGTAATTTAAAAGAAATGGAAGAAAAAAATTATTTTATTCATTCAAAAACTTTTAAAGCAAAGAAAAGATATTAAAAAAGAATTTATTATTTTTATTTTCAGAAATTATTAAAGTAGTATTAAATAAATTAAAATTCATCATCGCCATAATTTTCTACATCACCAATTAATTTTTTTTTTTTCTTCATGTGTTTGATTAAACACTAAATATTGATACCTGTCCAAACTCCTGTTCAAACTTAGATTCACGGAATGTAGCCATTTCCACTAAAAGAAATGGAATTCAAACTTCATGTAAACTTTTTTACTCCTCATTTAAGTTATTACCATTTTATCAACTTGAAGTTCAAACAAAAATAGAGGATCAAATGTCAATGTTTTATAAAACTTTTATCAACTTGAACCTCAAATGAGGACCAAATGTCAACATTTTAAGATTGTGAAAATAAATAAAGAGATCAATATTATGAATTTTTTAAATTATAGAATGATCAAAATTATATTTTAATCAAAAAGATAATATGATTAAGATTTAAGTGGGGGAACAATACATAGTAAAATAAGAGATCTGGTTAAATGCACTTAAAATCGAATTGGTCCACTCATTTTTACCAACACATAAATATATATTTGTATTATATATGTCAAATAATGTATTAAAAATTCAATAACAACATCGTATTTAACATTTCTTAT
>JBBPBR010000005.1:40682511-40723053 GCA_037974775.1 Cicer pinnatifidum
AAAAGATGGTAGAAAGAAAGATGATGAAGAGAAAGAAAATAAAAATTGAACTTAACTAAAAACTGAATTAAACTTTAAGGTGTATGTATTTTAGCCAAATCTTAAATGACCAACTTAAAAATAGTTTTATAATTTATCAAGTTATAGACGTCAACACTTATATACACACTACAACATATCATAACGATGACATGATATTTTTTTAAGAGAATTACTAAAAATAAATATTTATGTAAATAAACCAAAACATAAAAAAAAAAAATTGAAAAGATCTAAATAAAAAATAAACTAAATTTAAAAGACTATAACTTGTAATTTAAAGGTGTTAAGGATAACTGAAAGCTCCTATGCCCTGTGACCAAAAATAATATCAAAATAGATGAACCGCAAATTACAAACAATAAAAAATACGCAAACTATGATATAGTAGAAATTGAAACAACAGTAAAATGGCTATGCACATCTTTTATAGAAAATGGATATGCACAAATAATCTAAGATAAGTTCTACCATACATTTAAAGATAAAATGTGTATGTTATTATGAATTTTTTTATTAATAATATCTTTTTAATTTATCTACGTATATATTATTATAATAACTATTAAAATTAATTAAATTAAAAATTTAAGTACATAAATAACATATTATTTAACTATGAGTTGACAATATCAAAATATATTAATTTTTTAGTATACTGTAGAAGTCTTAAATTTAATTGAATTTTATTATTAAATCAATTGTTTGATTCAGATAGATTATATTTTTTTTTTATATTAGCTAAAAATTATTTGGCTATTCATAATTTTTTTATAAAAAAATAAAAGGTATATCTAGTTTTAGAAGAAAAAAAAATATTGTCTTGTTTCACTGTATGGTTCAGTGGCTCTAAATAAAATGCTAACCTGCATTTACATTCTATATTTTAGGTCTGCATAAATTTACGATCCTTTTGCTTTTTGCTTTAGTCTAATTACTATTCTTTAGGAAATCAATACATAAAAGTTATTTAAAATTATATAAAAAAAATGTTATTAAGATATTTTTTAATATATATTTTTCAATTCATTCTTTTTAATTGATTGAATTTTATTAAAAATGTTATTAAGATATCTATTAGTTTTTGCAGAATCCACATACATTTGATAAGTTTGATGAATCTCATATAAATTTTAATTAATTATAAAAATTGTGTTGAGAAATATATATTAGAGAGTATATTATTATCACTTTTCAAATTATAATAATGAATTGCTTCCGATTTCATAATTATTATCACTTTTCAAATTATAATAATGAATTGCTTCCGATTTTATAAAAATCCGCAGGAACACACGTTACCTGCGGATTTCATGACAGAATCAAATCCCCACATGAAACCTTCGTGGATAATTATTTGCTAAGGATTTCTGAATCCACTAGTAAACTACTTGCGGATAAACCCGCAGGAAAATAAATAAATTCCGTGGAGAATATTACATAAATTTAAGGCATTTTTTACGACTTTTCACACAGAAATATCTGCAGTACTATTCCTACAAATATATTCTGAGGATGATTCCGTAAGTAAATCCACATAAAAATTTCAACTAAAATACCTTCCGCATGAAAATCCGCGGGTAACTTTGCATCAAAAACATTTTTTAATGTAATTTCGCATGTAAATCAATAGGCTATTGATGAAATTTTTAGATCAAAATTTTAAATTGTTTATTTTAATATAAATCTATTACAAAATTAAGTTGAACTTCAATACTGAAACATAATTAATAACATGTTTACAAAAAAAACTTACAAGAAAAACTAAAAGATAATTAAAGCATGTCCTAAAAAAACTAAAAGTATAACCAAGTATAAAATTTAACCAAATTACAAATATTAAAACAAATCCTACTAAATATGATCTCTACCAAATGTCATCATCACCACTATCTTGACCACCGTTTGGAGGTTTGCAGTTTTATACTTTAGTAACTTTACCATTGTCATCCATGTTCCTCTCAGTTGTGGCAAGATACAGAAAACTCAGTTTAAATCTACAACAAATAAATTAAATAACCCACCATTTACTAGGGAGGAAAAAGTGCAACAATTAATTTTGTAAAAAATATATTTGCATTGCATCTTTTTATCTGGCCTGACCCCATTTAAGAGCCCTTGATGGTAGGTTCCATTTGATGATATGTTCTTAATTTGCTTGGCAATTTAGCATGCTTTAGATTATCAAGAAGCTAGCATCAATAAATTGCCAAAAAACCTTGCAAAAAAAAAAAAAATGAGTCGGATGATGAAAGTATTTCCTAAGTTAGCTTCAACAAATTACGAAGAAATAGAACAAGCTTTCAAGATTGGGCACTGCAAATGGACTTTCATCAATTGTGATTCATAAAACTTGGGTATTGTTGAAAGAAAAGTGGAAATGGGACAAGGGTAAAGAATATGAAGACAAGGATCTATTTTCACTTCTCCATATTGCTTGATAGTCAAAAAATGAAATCAAGACAAGAATTTTTTTTTTCAACCATCCGATATTTACATAAACAAATTTTCAGCATACCTAGATATGCAAATTTGGTCTTCTAATCTTTACAGAAATGACATTAAATGCATTTCCTATTAAATAGTTATCTACAAGTATTGAACAATATCATAATGTTTAATAGTTATCTACAAGATAATGTGTCTTACATTGGTACTAGCCTTCATTTTCTCATTCCCAACAAGATCAACAGTTTTCTTATCTGCTTTCAGAAATTTTGAAGAAATCTGACAAAAAATAGTAAGGGAATGTGTCATAGAAATAACAACTAATAGGCACAAACAAAGAATTCAGTACAAGTAAGGATCACAGAGGTGCATACTTGCTTAACCCAGCTTGGCAAAGTAGCACTGAAAATAAGTGTCTGAACTTTAGTAACATCTTGTACCTTACCTGCAAAAAAAAAAAAAACACAAGTCAATTGTCATGCCAAATTATATTGCAACTTAAAAAATTTACAAACACAACTTGAGTGATGTGTAGTAGACAGCACCACACACTAGGTAGGACATATGAGGTAATCATTTTTTAGGGATTGTTAGATGAATTTCAATAAATATTTAAGAGGCTCTTGGAATAGTTTACTTTAACTTATCATTAAACATAAGCACTTTAGTTGATTAGCGCTTAATTAAACTCTATTTACTCAAATGCCACTTGACCTTATTCAATTATAATATTGCTCCAAGATAACATAACTACTTCTTCCTTGATTGTAAAAACAACTTATACATAAACAATATAAAAAATAAGTGCTTAATTAACCTTCTACCCAAACGGCCCTTGGTCACAACTCTACTTACAGGGAGAAAAAACAAGATTTTGAGTCTACGTGGTACACAATATCACAAATTGCTAACTACTAACAATAACCTTAGATCAGACAAATAATGTCAAATTGATACACGGCTCAATTGTAGTATACATACATGATTGGCGAATTCCCTGGTAGGTAAAAGCAGAAGGACACTCGGCACTCTCCCACAGCCTGTCTTTCTAACCGATTTTGCTGGACCATTTGTTAGTGACTCTAATATAGGCAACACAAACACAATACTTTTATCCTGCATTTTCCCACAAAAAAAAAATATAGAGATAAATTAATAGACTAGACAAAAGTTAAAAGCATAATAGCAGTACAATTTCATGGCAACAATATTTTCTCATCCAATCACATCAACACCATTATTCTCTACAAAATTAAAATAATTACCTTTTTGGTAATATTTGTAAATGCATTACGTATTTGGTTAGATGAAAAGTAGGGGAATCTTTCAATTTCAAGTAAACACTCAGTTTGGTGAAATTTTAGATTAATTCTTTCAAAAAAAAATATTATTATGATTATTATAATGCATTATTTTGGCCTTCTAGATACAAAAGTAGCCCCTCTACTATCAATGTTCACTGCATAAGTCATCAAAATATTTATTTTCTCCACTAAATTTATCTATCAATATCCCCAGTAAATTCATCTATCAAAGTTCACCTTTCAGATATCCATTTAGGTTCAAATAAACAAGTTTCAGTATTGGTCAAAAAAATTCAATTCAACATGTAATTATAATAGTTTTTCCAATAGCTTAAAAATTGAATATGCGACTATTGTTGAGATGCGACTGCGAGGTGTGACAGTTAGAATAGGTGAGACGACGAGAACAATAGTTAGATTTCTGGGTTTATGAATTGAGTTCTGAGAATAGGTCTTTGAAAATAGGATTTCATATTATAGTTGTGGCACATTCTTTTTTTTCTTCTAAAAAATTAAACAATTTTAATATGCAGATTTTCCTTTCCTTTTTTACAAATCAATAATTAATTAATATGTCAATTAATTTAATAATATTTTAGATTTAATACCATTAAATTTTTTAAAATTTTATCTTTTAATTTTACTTTGAAATAACATTTTTTATTATAATTTTAATGAAAATTAAAAATAAATTTTTTATCATAAAAACATTTTATTTTATTATTGAGTTCATAATTGAATAGATAAATTTTTCAAAATTCATAATTCAGTAAAATTAATAAATATTATACTATAAAATTTAAAAATTATAATAAAATTACTAGTAGAGAAAAGTTCGGGAATAGATATCAAAACCCAACCCCGTACTTGCCCTGAATTTTAATTTTCGGGAAAACCCACACCACAAAATCAAAATAATTTTTACCTGCAAATTAAGACAGCTTTCGTGCATATTGTGAATTATATTGTCATCCTTAACTGTGAAACTTATCTTACTTTTTTAATTTGTTTAAAAAACAATTCTACTTTATTTATATAAAAATAAAAACTACACTATTTTGTTAACAAAAAAATAAAAACAAAAAAAATAGCATAAAAATTTACCTGAGGAATTTGCTATGGACATTTCCTGCAGAATTTTACCCCAGATAAATCTTATGAAAAAAGATGAATTTTGCTATGGAAGCATAATCCACCGTAAGAGACCGCATGAAAATTCTTAACATAATTGGGAGCCGCAAGAAAATTCTCAGGTATTACCTGCGGAAATATAATTTATAGTAAAGTATAATTTTGTAAAAATAAGAAAATTGATCTAACTGTATAGTTCCTATTTAGATACTAATTAACTAGTGATTCTTTGTGATTTTGTACTAACTATAGCTTAGATACATGTGTATGTTTCACTTTATTAAAAGATGGAATTAGTAGAAAAAGATAATTAGAGATATGTCTTTCACACACGAAATGCATTTTTATTACATATATAGTTAAAAAGGAGAATGTATATAAAATAGGCTAAATACCACCTATAGTTCCTTAACTTAATTTCAGTTAATGTTTTAGTCCTTTATCATTTTTTTTTTCCGATTTAGTCCTTTATTTTAATTTTAAGTGTCAATTTGATCCTTTATGTTTTAAAATGTTAACAATTTTATCCTTTTTTTTACAAAATTTCAAAATTTCATCAATATTTTCAAACAAAACCAATAAATTTAGTTATATTCATTAATATAAAATAAACTTCATCAAATTTGTAGCTCAAATCTTCAAATAAACTCATATTTGTCATTATTTATTTGATGTTGTTAGAGATGAAAATATGAGTTTATTTGAAGATTTGAGCTACAAATTTGATGAAGTTTATTTTATATTAAAGAATATAACTGAATTTATTAGTTTTGTTTGAAAATTTTGATGAATTTTTGAAATTTTGTAAAAAAAAAAGGATAACATTGTTAACATTTTAAAACATAAAAGATCAAATTGACACTTAAAATTAAAATAAAGGACCAAATCGGGAAAAAAAAAGATAAAAGACTAAAACGTTAACTGAAATTAAGTTAAGGGACTACAGGTGGTATTTAGCCTATAAAATATATTTAAGGTGGAACAAACATTTAAGGTGCAACTTGCATATATCCGATCCATATCGAAAAACTTAATGAAGTAATTCTTCTAAATAGTCCTACATGAAAAATAAAAGTGGTTTTTCCCTATAGAGCATTTTCACACAAATTACACTTTTAAAAAGTTAGCATCAATTAATAAAAAAACAAGAGAAAATACCATCTTGTGATTAATAATATTATCTACTGTACAAATAAAAGCTAATAATATCAAATGATTATCAAACATGAGATTTTCTTAAGGAGAGGGCTAATATTTTGTGTACTATATGTAGTGAGAAAACTATTATTTTCTAACCGATCATAACCACTTTTTTTTTTTTTTTTTATTGATCATTAGGCAAAAACAAATGAAACTAAACAACCACAATATGCTTCATGAAACGTGAGATTGTTTTTTATGTAATAGACAAAAATAGTTCACTTTTGGCTTCGTTCTCAAAAGTGTGATATGCATCTTCTGGGACGAGCTGCCGCTATTCTCTTTCTCTATTTAGTTTATTCTTTCCACCTTTTGGTAATGTCATGAGACACACTAATTGTATCCAAAGATGAACCATTAAGACCTCTCTGTGTAAATCCAACAGCATAAAGACCATTTTTTCCTTTCCATCCATTTGGAAATGAATCTTTTGGTAACCCATCATTGGAAAAAAACTCATTTTCCTATTTTCAATACATAACATAGCATTGTGTTAGTCCATGGAAAAAATAAACAATTATCAACTTAAACAAATTGTGTAAGACCCGAAATTTTAAATCCTAAGTTATACTATTTTGGGGTATTTTGTGTTAAATTGCTTAGGCTTTTAACCCAATTTTCGGTATTTAGTGAGTTAAAGGCCGAAAATATATTTTTAGAAATTGGATTAAAATTATTTGTCGGGAAATAATTTACTTCTGTTATGAAGGATTTAATACCGGGCAATTTTGTTATAAATATATCTGGTTGCAGAAAAATTTATCTATCAATTGAGTTGCGACGAGGGTATATATTTTTGACAAAAGTGGATTGGAGAGGTTATGGGTGAAATGGTAATTTTAATAAATATCTAAAGATTTTGAGATATTTGTTAATTATAATTAATATATATATTTATATATATATGTATAAAGAAAAGGAGAGGAAGGAAAAAAAAGGAGGAAATAGAAAGAAAAGAAATATAAAGGAAGGAAAAAGGGAGAAAGTAAAAGGGAAGGAAAGAACGAAAGCAAATCCATCTCCTTCCTCTGCCTCACGCGAAGCCAGTTTCCTCCTTTCCTCCATTGTTGTCCATTTTCGTTGTTCTTACTTCCGTTGAGTTCGAAAATTGATAGTGGATGATAGGACAAGGATTTCTCAACTTCACTCTTCCTCTTTGATTCGAAAACGAAGAAAAATGGTTTAGGGATTTCAAAACAGTCAAAACACAAACCTCACCGTTTCTTCTAGATCTAAGCCTCCTTTCAAGAAGTGATAGAAGGGAAGGTTGCTCACCTCCGTGCTACGGTGCTAGTGGACCAACTTTGGAAGCAACGTTGCGAACGGAGATTTTACCGGACTTACTCACGGTACCGTAATCGAACGGAAAAGCTAAAGTGAAGGTAAGGGCTCCTTCCAAATTTTTAGTTTGCATTTAGGGACTTATCTGTGGTTGTGTGGAAAAGAATTTGGTTAGGGTTAAAGTAATGTTTCGTGGAAAATGAATTTTAAACTCATTTATGTATCATTTTGAGTATATGAAACTTGTTGTGTTTGAGTGATGTATTGTGTTGATTTGTATCGTCGTATTCGGCGTGTTCATACTTCATGTTTGTTGATTGATGTGTTTTGGTGTGAATTATGGATTGAATGTGAAAGTATGTTTGAGTTTGTTTTGTGTGGAATTTGAAAACCATTAAGTTAAACGAGTATTAAGAATGGGGAATCTCTTAATATTTCTGTTTACTTAATGTGTGTTTTGGAAAATCGTTAAGTTAAATGAGTATTAAGAATGGGGAATCTCTTAATATCTGCGTTTACTTAATGTTGTCGTGAAAATGATTTTGTGGAAAAATGAATTGTCGCGCCAAGGTGATGCCATGTGATTTGTTGGTTCATCTTGTCTGCGTTGGGATTGTCGAGTCAAGGTGATGCCATGTGATTTATTGGTTCATCTTGTCGGTGTTGGGATTGTCGAGTCAAGGTGATGCCATGTGATTTGTTGGTTCATCTTGTCTGCGTTGGGATTGTCGAGTCAAGGTGATGTCATGTGATTTGTGGGTTCATCTTGTCGGTGTTGGGATTATCGTGTCAAGGTGATGCCATGTGATTTGTTGGTTCATCTTGTCGGTGTTGGGATTGTCGCGCCAAGGTGATGCCATGTGATTTGTTGGTTCATCTTGTCTGCGTTGGGATTGTCGAGTCAAGGTGATGCCATGTGATTTGTTGGTTCATCTTGTCTATGTTGGGATTGTCGAGTCAAGGTGATGCCATGTGATTTGTTGGTTCATCTTGTCTGCGTTGGGATTGTCGAGTCAAGGTGATGCCATGTGATTTGTTGGTTCATCTTGTCTGTGTGGGTATTGCGTTGTAACCGTTAAGCGGTATGTTTTGAAATTATGCGTAAGTGTGTTTGAATCAAATTTATGACTGTGATGGTATTACTAAGTGCTATGTTTTGGATCAGATTGTGTGTAGTTTGTTTGTTTCAAGTTTATGATTGAGTATTTTGAATTTGAGTTGTCGTGGGAATTGTGTGGAAATTGCTAAGTGTTATGTATTGATTATTGTGTGTAAGTGCGATGGATTGCAAAACTAATTCAAAACCCAATTTGTCGTGGTGATCGTGTAGGAATTGCTAAGTGTTAAGATGTGGAATTGAGTATGAATGATTTTGAGTTAGTTTATGTATTTTTGGAACAATATGCAGGGAAATCGATTTCCCAATCGATTGGCATTAAGTCAGGGGCTCAGCAAAACTGACAAAATCGATTTGGGAATCGATTGGCATTAAGTCAGGGGCTCAGTTATCCTGTCAATTGATTGCCCAATCGATTGAATTAAGCCCGGAATTCAAATTTCACTAAAAACCTTCAGGAAATCGATTTGGAAATCGATTGGCTTAGTCGAAATTCTTGTTTTGAGTTAGATAATTGATTGCTCAATTGATTCATCAATGTTTTGGTCAGTTATGTATTACTTGATGGATTGAGAACTTTATTTGATTTCATTTACATTTGGCAAGCATTATATGAACTTTTAGCATATGGAAAATCCTTTTAAGGTGCATGCTTAGTTGAGAGGATATTTTGTGCATTTAAAAACTTAAATGTTATGCGTTAATTGTTAATTTCGGTTGGTGACCCTTTACAACTATTGTGGAAATCTGGGCTTTGCCCTCAGATGAGAGCCAGGACAACACTACCGGTTCGTACCCTACGAATGGGAATGTAGATGGGAATGCTTGACTGGAGCTACGTTAGGAGGATCTTACGGGGCGCTTGGAGATCACTCAGGGTGTATAGTTTTTTGTAGAATGATCAGATTAGGTTGACATAGAGGGAACATATGTCTTTCTTTTGAATTGCGTTTATTTAAAATTGGAAGACTGTACCACTTTTTGATGTTTAAATATTTTGGAGTCATATTTCGAAAAATTATTCCGCTGCTTGTAAATTATTTTGACTTAAATATTTATTCAAAGGTATTACCTTATTTATTTTTCTATTGTATTTTAATTTCTTTTGAAAAAAAAATACACCCTCGCTTTGATAAACGGGGTGTTACATTGTGGTATCAGAGCTTTGGTTTGGTTTTCTTTAGGGGCTGTGGAACCTTTAGTTCTAGATTGTAGGTCAACTTGTAGGTTTTGAGTCGTTATCTGATCATGCGTCGCGGTAATTGGTCTGAGTTGTCAGATCAGGGGTAGTTATTATGTATTGATATATTTGAAACTTAGTTTTGGAATTATTCGAAGTGGTGTTAACACTTCTTCTTGATGTTGGTTTTTCGGAAACACTACCTCCAAGAGGGAACGACGTTGCAAGGATGAACGTCAGTAGGGATGATCAAATGGTTGAAGTTACAAATAACATGGATGTTTTGTTGTTGCACGAACTGCTGCAAATACTCTGCGGGATCTGAAGAAGAGGAAAAGAGAGATTTGTGCTCATTAAGATTAAGAGGGTTAGAATACTTTCATCGTTACCGTCCTCCAAAGTTCAAGGGTGATGAGGACTCAGGAAAAGAGTTGACTAGTGGATTCAAGAAGTGGAAAAGATCTTCGAGATGACGGATGGTTAGGCAGAGTTGAAGCAAATCATGACGTCATGGAATTTATAAAATGGTCCCAAGGACACAGAAGCTATGTGTTGGTGAAAACTCGAAGATTATGAGTATGGATGGATTAACATTAGACTAATAAGGGATTTCAAGTAAAGATCTAAGTTAAGGACTCTTGTTAAGAAAAGTATTAGATGTTTTCCTGGTAGATTTCAGGATGAAACTGGATGAAGTTTGACAACTGTCAAGGAGATGTGAACATCATGGAATTGTTGAGAAGATAAGGCTTCCATTCGAAATAACATTTGGTGATTAGGTGTCAATGAAAGAGACTGGTATTGAAGTTAAGGGAGTGTTGCACATTAGGAGTAAATACTCCCTTGGTTAGATAAAATACGCTTTGAGAAATAGTCGATACCTTGAGGGATAACGTCGAGCATTCGAATTAGACTGGATTCACAACTTGGATTATTAAGTATGAATCTCATGACGAGTATAGGAGTGAGACTATATATTTTGTTCATAAGTGACCAATCTTGTAACACCCCGTTTTTCAAAACGAGGGTGTATTTTTTTTTTCAAAAGAACTTAAATAAAACAGAGTAAGTACATAATATTCCGGGGTGTTACAAGATTCATAAGTACATAATATTCCGGGGTGTTGAGGTCGCAGATGTTCCGCCTTGTACGGAACATCCATCTAGTACCAAACCTAAACACTATGTATGACACCGACACATTGAGTACAATGTATCATTACCTACTGATAGGACTTCCCATCCATACCAAGAATGATCTTGGGTTATTGTAGAGGTAAACAAATCAGATTAATCGAGAAGTCCCTATTCTGAATAGTTATGTGACAAAGTAAACATGCATAATTTACTATCAAAGTCTTAGCAGTAAAGCAGACACAGACAACTTCGAACGATTTACACAATCCATAGCAATGAAGGAATGGGTTGCCCCCGAATCAGAAAGTGTAGTTAGGGGATTACCTGTAATCGCACAATCATATTGAATCAGATTGCTAGATAAATTTCCAACTTCGGCGCCGACGCAATAAACATGTCCTCTAGTAGTAGGAAGAGTAATCCTAGCTACATTCACCATTGGTTCCACCTTCGGAGCCTTGCAATTCTTTGCAAAGTGCCCTGGTATATGGCAATTGTAGCAAGTAGGACTGTTAAAGGTACAAGCATAAGCATAATGTCCCTCTTCTCCACATCGGAAACATCGTATACCTTGTCCCACTTGTCTCCCAAAGTCTTGGTTCCCTGGGTTATTTTGTCCCCCGTTGTTATCATATGGTCGATTATAAGGTTTAACAACTTGTTTTCCCTTGTTCTGATACTTCACCCGACTAGGTCCTCCTGAGTTAAAATTCCCTTCTCGGCTAGCTCTCTTATTCTTCATATCCTCAACTTCTTTACATTTCTCCACAAGAACTTGGAAGCGTTGAATTCCCAAGGGTAAGACAAAGTCTTGAATCTCATACTTTAGTCCGTCTTGGAAACGATGAGACAAGAATGGCTCGTCGATCTCATCACGGAAAAATCTGAAATGCCTTGATAGTGATTCAAACTTAGCAGCATATTCGCCCACGGTCATGTTGCCCTGATTTAGTTTCAGGAAATCATCACCCAGTCTAGTCCTGGTACTCATCGGGAAGTATTTGTCTAAAAACTTCCCTTTGAAAGATTCCCAGTTCACCTCCTCGTGAGCTAATCTCATCAACAACCTTGTACTCCTCCACCAGTACTCAGCATCTCCTAGTAGCATATAAGTGGCGTAGTTGACCCTCACTCCCGCCTGACAGTTAATCATTTCGAAGATCTTCTCCACTTCTTGGATCCATTGATCCGCTTTCTCTGAACCCTCAGCCCCCTCAAACTTGGGAGGATTGTAACGACGAAAGTCTTTTAATCCTCTTGACTCTGCAGCACGGATCTCTCTTCCCCTCTTTTCGAGATCATGTTGAGTCATGGCAGCAGTTTGTGCAGCAACAGAAGCAGCCATGTTACACATAGCCTCCGCCATTCGATCATCTCTATTGGCATTGGCTCTCGAAACGTCATTCCTCCTTGGCAGCATGGTTTTCCTATAAAACCATCATCAAATAGAGTCTTAACACTACTTCAATAATTCCAAGAATAACTTCCGACCACATCAGCACATAATAATTATTATGAACTTGACAACTCAAACCACCTAAACCGACACATGATCAGACAACAACTTCTAACCTACAATCTAGAACTAGAGGTTCCACAACCCCCAAAGAAAACCAAACCAAAGCTCTGATACCACAATGTAACACCCCGTTTTTCAAAGCGAGGGTGTATTTTTTTTTTCAAAAGAACTTAAATAAAACAGAGTAAGTACATAAGGAAAAGCCTTTGGATACATAATTTAGTCATTATAATTTACAAGAAGCGGAAAAAGTTCACAAAATATGAATTCAAAATGTTTACATATCAAAAGTGGTACAGTCTTCCCGTTTACAAATAAAAACAACCCAAAAGAAAGACATTCGTTCCCACTGTGTCAACCTAGTCTGATCATTTTACAAAACCACTAAACACCCTGAGTGATCTCCATGCGCCCCGTGAGGTCCTCCTAACGTAGCTCCAGTCAAGCATTCCCATCTACATCCCCATCCATAGGGTATGAATCGGTAGGATAGTCCTGGCTATCATCTGAGGGCAAAGCCCAGATTTCCACAATAGTTGTAAAGGGTCACCAACCGAAATTAACAGTTAACACATAACATTTAAGCTTTTAAATGCACAAAATATTCTTTCAACTAAGCATGCACCTTAAAAGGATTTTTCCATATGCTAAAAGTTCATATAATACTTGCCAAATGTAAATGAAATCAAAATAAAGTTCTCAAACCATCAAGTAATACATAACTAACCAAGACATTGATAAATCAATTGAGCAATCTGTTATCTAACTCAAAATAAGAATTTCTACTAAGCCAATCGATTTCCAAATCGATTTCCTGAAGGTTTTTAGTGAAATTTGAATTCTGGGCTTAATTCAATCGATTGGGCAATCAATTCACAAGATAGCTGAGCCCCTGACTTAATGCCAATCGATTGGGCAATTGACTGGGCAATTGATTGGGCAATCGATTGACAGCATAGTTGAGCCACTGACTTAATGTCAATCGATTGGGAAATTGATTGGGCAATCGAATGACAGCATAGCTGAGCCACTGACTTAATGCCAATCGATTGGGAAATCGATTTCCCTGCATATTCGTCCAAAAATACATAAACTAACTCAATCACATTCATACACAAATCCACATCTTAACGCTTAGCATTTTCAACACAATCACCACGTCAACTTGAGTTTCGAAATCGTTTGACAATCTAACATACTATCACACAAATCCAAAACATAACTCTTAGTACAATCAACATAATCACAATTTGAATCAAACCTACTTACACATAGTTTCAAACCATAACACTTAGCAAAAATCAACACAATCATAATTTGCATCAAACACACTTACACATAAGTTCAAAACATAACACTTAACACTTATAATCCAATTACTACAACATCATGAGTTTCGAAATGGTATTCCCATCAACATGTTATCACCAAATTCCAAAACATAACACTTAACACTTATAATACAATTACTACAACATCATGAGTTTCGAAATGGTATTCCCATCAACATGTTATCACCAAATTCCAAAACATAACACTTAACACTTATAATACAATTACTACAACATCATGAGTTTCGAAATGGTATTCCCATCAACATGTTATCACCAAATTCCAAAACATAACACTTAACACTTATAATACAATTACTACACGGATAAAATGAACCAACAATTCACAATTTAACAGGGTGTAGTCTCTCACGGACAAACACCTGTACAGTCTCTCACGGACAAACACAATTCACCAGGGCGTAGTCTCTCACGGACAAACCCCTGTGCAGTCTCTCACGGACAAACACAATTCACCAAGAAACGTAAGTCGTAAACGTACTGCCTATCACGGGCCCGTACTGTTTACCAAGGTGCCACCTATCACGGGTCTGCACAACTTACCAAACGTAAATCGTAAACGTACCACCTATCACGGGTCAGTACTGTTTACCGAGGTGCCACCTATCACGGGTCAGCACAATTTACCAAAAACGTAAGTCGTAAACATACCACCTATCACGGGTCAATAATGTTTACCGAGGTGCCACCTATCACGGGTCAACACAACTTACCAAACGTAAATCGTAAACGTACCACCTATCACGGGTCAGTACTGTTTACCGAGGTGCCACCTATCACGGGTCAACACAATTTACCAAAACACACATAAGTAAACAAGACATTAAGAGATTCCCCATTCTTAATTCTTATCCAATCTTAAACAAATTCCAAAACAAACACTAAGTAAAATGAGTCATTAAGAGATTCCCCATTCTTAATACTCATTTCGCTTACGTGATTTTCAAAACAAACCATAAGTAAACAAGAGATTAAGAGATTCCCCATTCTTAATTCTTATTTAACTTAAACGATTTTCCAAAAAAACTTTAAGTAACCAGGACATTAAGAGATTCCCCATTCTTAACGCCCAGTTAACTTGACCGATTTTCAAAACAACATTAAGTAACCAAGACATTAAGAGATTCCCCATTCTTAATGCCCAGTTAACTTAAACGATTTTCAAAACAAACATTAAGTAAACGAGACATTAAGAGATTCCCCATTCTTAATACTCATTTAACTTAAACGATTTTCAAAACAAACATTAAGTAAACGAGACATTAAGAGATTCGCCATTTTTAATACTCATTTAACTTAAACGATTTTCACAAACAAACACAAATTATGTAAACAAGACATTAAGAGATTCCCCATTCTTAATACTCATTTAACTTAATGGTTTTCAAATTCCACACAAAACAACCTCAAACATACATTCACATTCAATCCATAATTCACACTAAAACACATTAATCAACAAACTTCAAATATAAACACGCCAAGTACGATGAACATAATTCAACACAATCCACCACTCAAACACATAAGTTTCATTTACTCAAAATCATACATAAATGAGTTTAAATTCATTTTCCACGAAACATTCCTCAATATAACCAAAACCTAACTCTAAGATTTTACCCATAAAGCCTTAGATACCTTTTTTCCCAAATCAATACTCCAACCCTAACAAAATTCTTTTCCACACAACCACGGATAAGTCCCTAAATGCAAACTAAAAGTTTGGAAGGAGCCCTTACCTTCACTTTAGCTTTTTCGTCGATTACGGCACCGTGAGTAAATCCGGTAAATTTTCCGCTCGCAACGCCGCTTCCAAAATTGGTCCACTAGCACCGTAGCACGGAGGTGAGCAACCTTCCCTTCTATCACTTCTTGAAACGAAGCTTGGATCTAGAAGAAACGGAGGGGTTTGTGTTTGAATCTCAAATACCGTTTTTCTTCGTTTTCGAATCAAAGAGGAAGAGTGGAGTTGCGAAATCCTTGTTCTAACACTCACCCAACCTTGGGTTACTAGTCTTGAAGAAAAGAAAGCAACGAAAATGAAAAATGGGAGAAGGAGGGAAAAATGGTCGCGGGTAGCAGAGGAAGAAGATGGAAAAATGTTACTTTCTCTCCTTTCTCTTTCTTTCCTTTCTATTTCTCTTCTTTCTCTTTCCTTTCCTTCTTTTTCTCTTTCCTTTCTTTTTCCCTCCAAGCAAATATATATATATAGATATTTATATTTTAATATATATATTATTTACTTTTAACAAATATCTTCAAAATATCTAGATATTTGTTAAATTACCATTTCACCCATAACGCATTAATTCTTCGTAAAAGTTTCGCCGTAGTTAATTAAATTTATTTATCGACGAGTAATTCTAATCGGGCATCAAAATATCTTCTTGGTCATATAAACTCCAAAATATTAATAACTTTGGCTAAAAAGCCTCTGAGTTCAATACCGAAAATACACCAAAATACATAAAATACACTTAAAAATTATGGGTCTTACATTACTACCCCCCTAAAATTAGTTTCGTCCTCGAAACTATGCGTCGATAAATAACTATGGGTGTTGTTCTCTCATCTTACTTTCCAGTTCCCAAGTCGCGTCTCCAGTAATTGGGTTCCAAATTACCTTGACCAACGAAACATCCTTGGTCCTCAATCGCTTGATCTTTCTGTCATCAATTCTCACAGGTGGTACTTCGAATGACAAGTTATCCCTTAGCTGGATTGTGTCTGGTTCGATCACGTGAGAAGGATCTGCAAGATATTTCCTCAACTGTGACACATGAAACACGTCATGAATATTGGACAGTATCAGAGGCAATGCAATCCGATAAGCAACAGGCCCAATTCGTGCAGAAATCTGGTATGGTCCAATGAATTTCAGAGTCAACTTCTTCGATTTCAACGCTCTACCAACTCCAGTAGTAGGTGTGACTCTTAGAAATACATGGTCACCCTGTTCGAATTCCAAAAGTCTGAGATGCTTGTCCGCATAACTCTTCTAACGATCCTGTGAAGTCTTCATCTTCTCTTTGATCTTCCTTACCTTAGCTGTAGTCTGTTGCACCATCTCTGGTCTGACAATCATATTTTTACTGTCCTTATACCAACACAAAGGCGTTTGACACTTGCGCCCGTATAAGGCCTCATATGGTGCCATTCCAATACTCGCGTGGAAACTATTGTTGTAGGTGAACTCTATCAACGGAAGTACATCGTCCCAACTTCCTCTATCATCTAATACACACGCTCTCAACAGATCTTCAAGGGACTGATTCATCCTTTCAGTCTGTCCGTCCGTCTGGGGGTGGTAAGCTGAACTCAACCGTAGTTTCATTCCCAGTGCTTCGTGCAATGCTCCCCAAAAATAAATGGGATGTGAACTTCAGATCACTATCTGATACAATACTCGATGGTACTCCGTGTAATCTCTAAAGGTCGCAACACCCCAGCAGGTCGCTGATGTTCCGCCTTGTACGGAACATCCATCTAGTACCAAACCTAAACACTATGTATGACACCGACACATTGAGTACAATGTATCATTACCTACTGATAGGACTTCCCATCCATACCAAGAATGATCTTGGGTTATTGTAGAGGTAAACAAATCAGATTAATCGAGAAGTCCCTATTCTGAATAGTTATGTGACAAAGTAAACATGCATAATTTACTATCAAAGTCTTAGCAGTAAAGCAGACACAGACAACTTCAAACGATTTACACAATCCATAGCAATGAAGGAATGGGTTGCCCCCGAATCAGAAAGTGTAGTTAGGGGATTACCTGTAATCGCACAATCATATTGAATCAGATTGCTAGATAAATTTCCAACTTCGGCGCCGACGCAATAAACATGTCCTCTAGTAGTAGGAAGAGTAATCCTAGCTACATTCACCATTGGTTCCACCTTCGGAGCCTTGCAATTCTTTGCAAAGTGCCCTGGTTTATGGCAATTGTAGCAAGTAGGACTGTTAAAGGTACAAGCATAAGCATAATGTCCCTCTTCTCCACATCGGAAACATCGTATACCTTGTCCCACTTGTCTCCCAAAGTCTTGGTTCCCTGGGTTATTTTGTCCCCCGTTGTTATCATATGGTCGATTATAAGGTTTAACAACTTGTTTTCCCTTGTTCTGATACTTCACCCGACTAGGTCCTCCTGAGTTAAAATTCCCTTCTCGGCTAGCTCTCTTATTCTTCATATCCTCAACTTCTTTACATTTCTCCACAAGAACTTGGAAGCGTTGAATTCCCAAGGGTAAGACAAAGTCTTGAATCTCATACTTTAGTCCGTCTTGGAAACGATGAGACAAGAATGGCTCATCGATCTCTTCACGGAAAAATCTGAAATGCCTTGATAGTGATTCAAACTTAGCAGCATATTCGCCCACGGTCATGTTGCCCTGATGTAGTTTCAGGAAATCATCACCCAGTCTAGTCCTGGTACTCATCGGGAAGTATTTGTCTAAAAACTTCCCTTTGAAAGATTCCCAGTTCACCTCCTCGTGAGCTAATCTCATCAACAACCTTGTACTCCTCCACCAGTACTCAGCATCTCCTAGTAGTATATAAGTGGCGTAGTTGACCCTCACTCCCGCCTGACAGTTAATCATTTCGAAGATCTTCTCCACTTCTTGGATCCATTGATCCGCTTTCTCTGAACCCTCAGCCCCCTCAAACTTGGGAGGATTGTAACGACGAAAGTCTTTTAATCCTCTTGACTCTGCAGCACGGATCTCTCTTCCCCTCTTTTCGAGATCATGTTGAGTCTTGGCAGCAGTTTATGCAGCAACAGAAGCAGCCATGTTACACATAGCCTCCGCCATTCGATCATCTCTATTGGCATTGGCTCTCGAAATGTCATTCCTCCTTGGCAGCATGGTTTTCCTATAAAACCATCATCAAATAGAGTCTTAACACTACTTCAATAATTCCAAGAATAACTTCCGACCACATCAGCACATAATAATTATTATGAACTTGACAACTCAAACCACCTAAACCGACACATGATCAGACAACAACTTCTAACCTACAATCTAGAACTAGAGGTTCCACAGCCCCCAAAGAAAACCAAACCAAAGCTCTGATACCACAATGTAACACCCCGTTTTTCAAAGCGAGGGTGTATTTTTTTTTTCAAAAGAATTTAAATAAAACAGAGTAAGTACATAAGGAAAAGCCTTTGGATACATAATTTAGTCATTATAATTTACAAGCAGCGGAAAAAGTTCACAAAATATGAATTCAAAATGTTTACATATCAAAAGTGGTACAGTCTTCCAGTTTACAAATAAAAACAACCCAAAAGAAAGACATTCGTTCCCACTGTGTCAACCTAGTCTGATCATTTTACAAAACCACTAAACACCCTGAGTGATCTCCACGCGCCCCTCGAGATCCTCCTAACGTAGCTCCAGTCAAGCATTCTCATCTACATCCCCATCCACAGGGTATGAATCGGTAGGATAGTCCTGGCTATCATCTGAGGGCGAAGCCCAGATTTCCACAATAGTTGTAAAGGGTCACCAACCGAAATTAACAGTTAACACATAACATTTAAGCTTTTAAATGCACAAAATATTCTCTCAACTAAGCATGCACCTTAAAAGGATTTTTCCATATGCTAAAAGTTCATATAATACTTGCCAAATGTAAATGAAATCAAAATAAAGTTCTCAAACCATCAAGTAATACATAACTAACCAAGACATTGATAAATCAATTGAGCAATCTGTTTTCTAACTCAAAATAAGAATTTCTACTAAGCCAATAGATTTCCAAATCGATTTCCTGAAGGTTTTTAGTGAAATTTGAATTCTGGGCTTAATTCAATCGATTGGGCAATCAATTGACAGGATAGCTGAGCCCCTGACTTAATGCCAATCGATTGGGCAATTGACTGGGCAATTGATTGGGCAATCGATTGACAGCATAGTTGAGCCACTGACTTAATGTCAATCGATTGGGAAATTGATTGGGCAATCGAATGACAGCATAGCTGAGCCACTGACTTAATGCCAATCGATTGGGAAATCGATTTCCCTGCATATTCGTCCAAAAATACATAAACTAACTCAATCACATTCATACACAAATCCACATCTTAACGCTTAGCATTTTCAACACAATCACCACGTCAACTTGAGTTTCGAAATCGTTTGACAATCTAACATACTATCACACAAATCCAAAACATAACTCTTAGTACAATCAACATAATCACAATTTGAATCAAACCTACTTACACATAGTTTCAAACCATAACACTTAGCAAAAATCAACACAATCATAATTTGCATCAAACACACTTACACATAAGTTCAAAACATAACACTTAACACTTATAATCCAATTACTACAACATCATGAGTTTCGAAATGGTATTCCCATCAACATGTTATCACCAAATTCCAAAACATAACACTTAACACTTATAATACAATTACTACAACATCATGAGTTTCGAAATGGTATTCCCATCAACATGTTATCACCAAATTCCAAAACATAACACTTAACACTTATAATACAATTACTACACGGATAAAATGAACCAACAATTCACAATTTAACAGGGTGTAGTCTCTCACGGACAAACACCTGTACAGTCTCTCACGGACAAACACAATTCACCAGGGCGTAGTCTCTCACGGACAAACCCCTGTGCAGTCTCTCACGGACAAACACAATTCACCAAGAAACGTAAGTCGTAAACGTACTGCCTATCACGGGCCCGTACCGTTTACCAAGGTGCCACCTATCACGGGTCTGCACAACTTACCAAACGTAAATCGTAAACGTACCACCTATCACGGGTCAGTACTGTTTACCGAGGTGCCACCTATCACGGGTCAGCACAATTTACCAAAAACGTAAGTCGTAAACATACCACCTATCACGGGTCAATAATGTTTACCGAGGTGCCACCTATCACGGGTCAACACAACTTACCAAACGTAAATCGTAAACGTACCACCTATCACGGGTCAGTACTGTTTACCGAGGTGCCACCTATCACGGGTCAACACAATTTACCAAAACACACATAAGTAAACAAGACATTAAGAGATTCCCCATTCTTAATTCTTATCCAATCTTAAACAAATTCCAAAACAAACACTAAGTAAAATGAGTCATTAAGAGATTCCCCATTCTTAATACTCATTTCGCTTACGTGATTTTCAAAACAAACCATAAGTAAACAAGAGATTAAGAGATTCCCCATTCTTAATTCTTATTTAACTTAAACGATTTTCCAAAAAAACTTTAAGTAACCAGGACATTAAGAGATTCCCCATTCTTAACGCCCAGTTAACTTGACCGATTTTCAAAACAACATTAAGTAACCAAGACATTAAGAGATTCCCCATTCTTAATGCCCAGTTAACTTAAACGATTTTCAAAACAAACATTAAGTAAACGAGACATTAAGAGATTCCCCATTCTTAATACTCATTTAACTTAAACGATTTTCAAAACAAACATTAAGTAAACGAGACATTAAGAGATTCGCCATTTTTAATACTCATTTAACTTAAACGATTTTCACAAACAAACACAAATTATGTAAACAAGACATTAAGAGATTCCCCATTCTTAATACTCATTTAACTTAATGGTTTTCAAATTCCACACAAAACAACCTCAAACATACATTCACATTCAATCCATAATTCACACTAAAACACATTAATCAACAAACTTCAAATATAAACACGCCAAGTACGATGAACATAATTCAACACAATCCACCACTCAAACACATAAGTTTCATTTACTCAAAATCATACATAAATGAGTTTAAATTCATTTTCCACGAAACATTCCTCAATATAACCAAAACCTAACTCTAAGATTTTACCCATAAAGCCTTAGATACCTTTTTTCCCAAATCAATACTCCAACCCTAACAAAATTCTTTTCCACACAACCACGGATAAGTCCCTAAATGCAAACTAAAAGTTTGGAAGGAGCCCTTACCTTCACTTTAGCTTTTTCGTCGATTACGGCACCGTGAGTAAATCCGGTAAATTTTCCGCTCGCAACGCCGCTTCCAAAATTGGTCCACTAGCACCGTAGCACGGAGGTGAGCAACCTTCCCTTCTATCACTTCTTGAAACGAAGCTTGGATCTAGAAGAAACGGAGGGGTTTGTGTTTGAATCTCAAATACCGTTTTTCTTCGTTTTCGAATCAAAGAGGAAGAGTGGAGTTGCGAAATCCTTGTTCTAACACTCACCCAACCTTGGGTTACTAGTCTTGAAGAAAAGAAAGCAACGAAAATGAAAAATGGGAGAAGGAGGGAAAAATGGTCGCGGGTAGCAGAGGAAGAAGATGGAAAAATGTTACTTTCTCTCCTTTCTCTTTCTTTCCTTTCTATTTCTCTTCTTTCTCTTTCCTTTCCTTCTTTTTCTCTTTCCTTTCTTTTTCCCTCCAAGCAAATATATATATATAGATATTTATATTTTAATATATATATTATTTACTTTTAACAAATATCTTCAAAATATCTAGATATTTGTTAAATTACCATTTCACCCATAACGCATTAATTCTTCGTAAAAGTTTCGCCGTAGTTAATTAAATTTATTTATCGACGAGTAATTCTAATCGGGCATCAAAATATCTTCTTGGTCATATAAACTCCAAAATATTAATAACTTTGGCTAAAAAGCCTCTGAGTTCAATACCGAAAATACACCAAAATACATAAAATACACTTAAAAATTATGGGTCTTACATTACTACCCCCCTAAAATTAGTTTCGTCCTCGAAACTATGCGTCGATAAATAACTATGGGTGTTGTTCTCTCATCTTACTTTCCAGTTCCCAAGTCGCGTCTCCAGTAATTGGGTTCCAAATTACCTTGACCAACGAAACATCCTTGGTCCTCAATCGCTTGATCTTTATGTCATCAATTCTCACAGGTGGTACTTCGAATGACAAGTTATCCCTTAGCTGGATTGTGTCTGGTTCGATCACGTGAGAAGGATCTGCAAGATATTTCCTCAACTGTGACACATGAAACACGTCATGAATATTGGACAGTATCGGAGGCAATGCAATCCGATAAGCAACAGGCCCAATTCGTGCAGAAATCTGGTATGGTCCAATGAATTTCAGAGTCAACTTCTTCGATTTCAACGCTCTACCAACTCCAGTAGTAGGTGTGACTCTTAGAAATACATGGTCACCCTGTTCGAATTCCAAAAGTCTGAGATGCTTGTCCGCATAACTCTTCTAACGATCCTGTGAAGTCTTCATCTTCTCTTTGATCTTCCTTACCTTAGCTGTAGTCTGTTGCACCATCTCTGGTCTGACAATCATATTTTTACTGTCCTTATACCAACACAAAGGCGTTTGACACTTGCGCCCGTATAAGGCCTCATATGGTGCCATTCCAATACTCGCGTGGAAACTATTGTTGTAGGTGAACTCTATCAACGGAAGTACATCGTCCCAACTTCCTCTATCATCTAATACACACGCTCTCAACAGATCTTCAAGGGACTGATTCATCCTTTCAGTCTGTCCGTCCGTCTGGGGGTGGTAAGCTGAACTCAACCGTAGTTTCATTCCCAGTGCTTCGTGCAATGCTCCCCAAAAATAAATGGGATGTGAACTTCAGATCACTATCTGATACAATACTCGATGGTACTCCGTGTAATCTCTAAAGGTCGCAACACCCCAGCAGGTCGCTGATGTTCCGCCTTGTACGGAACATCCATCTAGTACCAAACCTAAACACTATGTATGACACCGACACATTGAGTACAATGTATCATTACCTACTGATAGGACTTCCCATCCATACCAAGAATGATCTTGGGTTATTGTAGAGGTAAACAAATCAGATTAATCGAGAAGTCCCTATTCTGAATAGTTATGTGACAAAGTAAACATGCATAATTTACTATCAAAGTCTTAGCAGTAAAGCAGACACAGACAACTTCAAACGATTTACACAATCCATAGCAATGAAGGAATGGGTTGCCCCCGAATCAGAAAGTGTAGTTAGGGGATTACCTGTAATCGCACAATCATATTGAATCAGATTGCTAGATAAATTTCCAACTTCGGCGCCGACGCAATAAACATGTCCTCTAGTAGTAGGAAGAGTAATCCTAGCTACATTCACCATTGGTTCCACCTTCGGAGCCTTGCAATTCTTTGCAAAGTGCCCTGGTTTATGGCAATTGTAGCAAGTAGGACTGTTAAAGGTACAAGCATAAGCATAATGTCCCTCTTCTCCACATCGGAAACATCGTATACCTTGTCCCACTTGTCTCCCAAAGTCTTGGTTCCCTGGGTTATTTTGTCCCCCGTTGTTATCATATGGTCGATTATAAGGTTTAACAACTTGTTTTCCCTTGTTCTGATACTTCACCCGACTAGGTCCTCCTGAGTTAAAATTCCCTTCTCGGCTAGCTCTCTTATTCTTCATATCCTCAACTTCTTTACATTTCTCCACAAGAACTTGGAAGCGTTGAATTCCCAAGGGTAAGACAAAGTCTTGAATCTCATACTTTAGTCCGTCTTGGAAACGATGAGACAAGAATGGCTCATCGATCTCTTCACGGAAAAATCTGAAATGCCTTGATAGTGATTCAAACTTAGCAGCATATTCGCCCACGGTCATGTTGCCCTGATGTAGTTTCAGGAAATCATCACCCAGTCTAGTCCTGGTACTCATCGGGAAGTATTTGTCTAAAAACTTCCCTTTGAAAGATTCCCAGTTCACCTCCTCGTGAGCTAATCTCATCAACAACCTTGTACTCCTCCACCAGTACTCAGCATCTCCTAGTAGTATATAAGTGGCGTAGTTGACCCTCACTCCCGCCTGACAGTTAATCATTTCGAAGATCTTCTCCACTTCTTGGATCCATTGATCCGCTTTCTCTGAACCCTCAGCCCCCTCAAACTTGGGAGGATTGTAACGACGAAAGTCTTTTAATCCTCTTGACTCTGCAGCACGGATCTCTCTTCCCCTCTTTTCGAGATCATGTTGAGTCTTGGCAGCAGTTTATGCAGCAACAGAAGCAGCCATGTTACACATAGCCTCCGCCATTCGATCATCTCTATTGGCATTGGCTCTCGAAATGTCATTCCTCCTTGGCAGCATGGTTTTCCTATAAAACCATCATCAAATAGAGTCTTAACACTACTTCAATAATTCCAAGAATAACTTCCGACCACATCAGCACATAATAATTATTATGAACTTGACAACTCAAACCACCTAAACCGACACATGATCAGACAACAACTTCTAACCTACAATCTAGAACTAGAGGTTCCACAGCCCCCAAAGAAAACCAAACCAAAGCTCTGATACCACAATGTAACACCCCGTTTTTCAAAGCGAGGGTGTATTTTTTTTTTCAAAAGAATTTAAATAAAACAGAGTAAGTACATAAGGAAAAGCCTTTGGATACATAATTTAGTCATTATAATTTACAAGCAGCGGAAAAAGTTCACAAAATATGAATTCAAAATGTTTACATATCAAAAGTGGTACAGTCTTCCAGTTTACAAATAAAAACAACCCAAAAGAAAGACATTCGTTCCCACTGTGTCAACCTAGTCTGATCATTTTACAAAACCACTAAACACCCTGAGTGATCTCCACGCGCCCCTCGAGATCCTCCTAACGTAGCTCCAGTCAAGCATTCTCATCTACATCCCCATCCACAGGGTATGAATCGGTAGGATAGTCCTGGCTATCATCTGAGGGCGAAGCCCAGATTTCCACAATAGTTGTAAAGGGTCACCAACCGAAATTAACAGTTAACACATAACATTTAAGCTTTTAAATGCACAAAATATTCTCTCAACTAAGCATGCACCTTAAAAGGATTTTTCCATATGCTAAAAGTTCATATAATACTTGCCAAATGTAAATGAAATCAAAATAAAGTTCTCAAACCATCAAGTAATACATAACTAACCAAGACATTGATAAATCAATTGAGCAATCTGTTTTCTAACTCAAAATAAGAATTTCTACTAAGCCAATAGATTTCCAAATCGATTTCCTGAAGGTTTTTAGTGAAATTTGAATTCTGGGCTTAATTCAATCGATTGGGCAATCAATTGACAGGATAGCTGAGCCCCTGACTTAATGCCAATCGATTGGGCAATTGACTGGGCAATTGATTGGGCAATCGATTGACAGCATAGTTGAGCCACTGACTTAATGTCAATCGATTGGGAAATTGATTGGGCAATCGAATGACAGCATAGCTGAGCCACTGACTTAATGCCAATCGATTGGGAAATCGATTTCCCTGCATATTCGTCCAAAAATACATAAACTAACTCAATCACATTCATACACAAATCCACATCTTAACGCTTAGCATTTTCAACACAATCACCACGTCAACTTGAGTTTCGAAATCGTTTGACAATCTAACATACTATCACACAAATCCAAAACATAACTCTTAGTACAATCAACATAATCACAATTTGAATCAAACCTACTTACACATAGTTTCAAACCATAACACTTAGCAAAAATCAACACAATCATAATTTGCATCAAACACACTTACACATAAGTTCAAAACATAACACTTAACACTTATAATCCAATTACTACAACATCATGAGTTTCGAAATGGTATTCCCATCAACATGTTATCACCAAATTCCAAAACATAACACTTAACACTTATAATACAATTACTACAACATCATGAGTTTCGAAATGGTATTCCCATCAACATGTTATCACCAAATTCCAAAACATAACACTTAACACTTATAATACAATTACTACACGGATAAAATGAACCAACAATTCACAATTTAACAGGGTGTAGTCTCTCACGGACAAACACCTGTACAGTCTCTCACGGACAAACACAATTCACCAGGGCGTAGTCTCTCACGGACAAACCCCTGTGCAGTCTCTCACGGACAAACACAATTCACCAAGAAACGTAAGTCGTAAACGTACTGCCTATCACGGGCCCGTACTGTTTACCAAGGTGCCACCTATCACGGGTCTGCACAACTTACCAAACGTAAATCGTAAACGTACCACCTATCACGGGTCAGTACTGTTTACCGAGGTGCCACCTATCACGGGTCAGCACAATTTACCAAAAACGTAAGTCGTAAACATACCACCTATCACGGGTCAATAATGTTTACCGAGGTGCCACCTATCACGGGTCAACACAACTTACCAAACGTAAATCGTAAACGTACCACCTATCACGGGTCAGTACTGTTTACCGAGGTGCCACCTATCACGGGTCAACACAATTTACCAAAACACACATAAGTAAACAAGACATTAAGAGATTCCCCATTCTTAATTCTTATCCAATCTTAAACAAATTCCAAAACAAACACTAAGTAAAATGAGTCATTAAGAGATTCCCCATTCTTAATACTCATTTCGCTTACGCGATTTTCAAAACAAACCATAAGTAAACAAGAGATTAAGAGATTCCCCATTCTTAATTCTTATTTAACTTAAACGATTTTCCAAAAAAACTTTAAGTAACCAGGACATTAAGAGATTCCCCATTCTTAACGCCCAGTTAACTTGACCGATTTTCAAAACAACATTAAGTAACCAAGACATTAAGAGATTCCCCATTCTTAATGCCCAGTTAACTTAAACGATTTTCAAAACAAACATTAAGTAAACGAGACATTAAGAGATTCCCCATTCTTAATACTCATTTAACTTAAACGATTTTCAAAACAAACATTAAGTAAACGAGACATTAAGAGATTCGCCATTTTTAATACTCATTTAACTTAAACGATTTTCACAAACAAACACAAATTATGTAAACAAGACATTAAGAGATTCCCCATTCTTAATACTCATTTAACTTAATGGTTTTCAAATTCCACACAAAACAACCTCAAACATACATTCACATTCAATCCATAATTCACACTAAAACACATTAATCAACAAACTTCAAATATAAACACGCCAAGTACGATGAACATAATTCAACACAATCCACCACTCAAACACATAAGTTTCATTTACTCAAAATCATACATAAATGAGTTTAAATTCATTTTCCACGAAACATTCCTCAATATAACCAAAACCTAACTCTAAGATTTTACCCATAAAGCCTTAGATACCTTTTTTCCCAAATCAATACTCCAACCCTAACAAAATTCTTTTCCACACAACCACGGATAAGTCCCTAAATGCAAACTAAAAGTTTGGAAGGAGCCCTTACCTTCACTTTAGCTTTTTCGTCGATTACGGCACCGTGAGTAAATCCGGTAAATTTTCCGCTCGCAACGCCGCTTCCAAAATTGGTCCACTAGCACCGTAGCACGGAGGTGAGCAACCTTCCCTTCTATCACTTCTTGAAACGAAGCTTGGATCTAGAAGAAACGGAGGGGTTTGTGTTTGAATCTCAAATACCGTTTTTCTTCGTTTTCGAATCAAAGAGGAAGAGTGGAGTTGCGAAATCCTTGTTCTAACACTCACCCAACCTTGGGTTACTAGTCTTGAAGAAAAGAAAGCAACGAAAATGAAAAATGGGAGAAGGAGGGAAAAATGGTCGCGGGTAGCAGAGGAAGAAGATGGAAAAATGTTACTTTCTCTCCTTTCTCTTTCTTTCCTTTCTATTTCTCTTCTTTCTCTTTCCTTTCCTTCTTTTTCTCTTTCCTTTCTTTTTCCCTCCAAGCAAATATATATATATAGATATTTATATTTTAATATATATATTATTTACTTTTAACAAATATCTTCAAAATATCTAGATATTTGTTAAATTACCATTTCACCCATAACGCATTAATTCTTCGTAAAAGTTTCGCCGTAGTTAATTAAATTTATTTATCGACGAGTAATTCTAATCGGGCATCAAAATATCTTCTTGGTCATATAAACTCCAAAATATTAATAACTTTGGCTAAAAAGCCTCTGAGTTCAATACCGAAAATACACCAAAATACATAAAATACACTTAAAAATTATGGGTCTTACATTACTACCCCCCTAAAATTAGTTTCGTCCTCGAAACTATGCGTCGATAAATAACTATGGGTGTTGTTCTCTCATCTTACTTTCCAGTTCCCAAGTCGCGTCTCCAGTAATTGGGTTCCAAATTACCTTGACCAACGAAACATCCTTGGTCCTCAATCGCTTGATCTTTATGTCATCAATTCTCACAGGTGGTACTTCGAATGACAAGTTATCCCTTAGCTGGATTGTGTCTGGTTCGATCACGTGAGAAGGATCTGCAAGATATTTCCTCAACTGTGACACATGAAACACGTCATGAATATTGGACAGTATCGGAGGCAATGCAATCCGATAAGCAACAGGCCCAATTCGTGCAGAAATCTGGTATGGTCCAATGAATTTCAGAGTCAACTTCTTCGATTTCAACGCTCTACCAACTCCAGTAGTAGGTGTGACTCTTAGAAATACATGGTCACCCTGTTCGAATTCCAAAAGTCTGAGATGCTTGTCCGCATAACTCTTCTAACGATCCTGTGAAGTCTTCATCTTCTCTTTGATCTTCCTTACCTTAGCTGTAGTCTGTTGCACCATCTCTGGTCTGACAATCATATTTTTACTGTCCTTATACCAACACAAAGGCGTTTGACACTTGCGCCCGTATAAGGCCTCATATGGTGCCATTCCAATACTCGCGTGGAAACTATTGTTGTAGGTGAACTCTATCAACGGAAGTACATCGTCCCAACTTCCTCTATCATCTAATACACACGCTCTCAACAGATCTTCAAGGGACTGATTCATCCTTTCAGTCTGTCCGTCCGTCTGGGGGTGGTAAGCTGAACTCAATCGTAGTTTCGTTCCCAGTGCTTCGTGCAATGCTCCCCAAAAATAAATGGGATGTGAACTTCAGATCACTATCTGATACAATACTCGATGGTACTCCGTGTAATCTCTAAAGGTCGCAACACCCCAGCAGGTCGCTGATGTTCCGCCTTGTACGGAACATCCATCTAGTACCAAACCTAAACACTATGTATGACACCGACACATTGAGTACAATGTATCATTACCTACTGATAGGACTTCCCATCCATACCAAGAATGATCTTGGGTTATTGTAGAGGTAAACAAATCAGATTAATCGAGAAGTCCCTATTCTGAATAGTTATGTGACAAAGTAAACATGCATAATTTACTATCAAAGTCTTAGCAGTAAAGCAGACACAGACAACTTCAAACGATTTACACAATCCATAGCAATGAAGGAATGGGTTGCCCCCGAATCAGAAAGTGTAGTTAGGGGATTACCTGTAATCGCACAATCATATTGAATCAGATTGCTAGATAAATTTCCAACTTCGGATGGAGGACCAAGTAATGCTTAAAACTTTCATAATCGAAGAAGTTGAGGCAGGCAAGTGATAGATGATTCATGTTGAGGATGAAGTTATAGATAATTATTTCTTAGAAAACGTTTGAGAAGTAATTATTTAGGACGTTCGATTGTTAGGATTCTTTCAGCTTGTATCTCGGTGAAGGTTGAGAAGGAATGAGAATTCAGCGAGTGAACCAAAAATTGGAAAATGTACCAAGAAAATTGTTGGAGCAGCACATAGAGATGTAGCTTATGACAATTAAAGATTCAGGAAAGGAATTATCTCACATAGAAATTCAGACATTGTTATTATAAATGTATGCCAAGATATAAAGACATTACTTGAGTGCATGTCATGGGGATTGTTATTGTGTTCGTCAATCAAAGGAGTTAAATGTTTGTTTAATAGGAAACAATTGAACATGAAATGGAGAAGTTTGGTGGGAATTAGTAAGCCTTGATTTATTGGAATCACTATGATGAAGATGTATCAAGGTTCGAGGTAGAAATTTAAGGTTTGTATAAATGGAAAAGTGATGGAGTGAATACAATGCGGTTGACTTGTCATAATAAAAGGATAATCATCAAGTTGCAAATGAAGGACACAACGAAATTAAGAAGTATCAGAATGAATGTTGGCAGTAGAGGTAGGAGAATTATTTTCGAGTTTGTGCATGATTGCGAAGTATGTAGGAAATTTTCTAGTGAGGCGTGAATTTGAGGTGTCATGCATGAGACAAATGTAGACCTTGATCTGTGAATTAAATTCAAATTGGATCTTAATGGAAAACGTGACTCTTGAAATGAAGTACTAAACAGAAAAAAAGTTTGGGTGTCCCAAGTGGTATAGTCTTTGGCATGATTTCGAAAATATTTGAGGAAGCTTTGACCACCAAGCATACGTGGGGATGGAATTATTAAATTTATAGCTGGAATAACCTACTGATAAGAACACTACAGTTTGACGTAGTTGTACGACTTAAGAAAAATCGAGGATTTATGGACAAGGGAGAAATTTAGGAGTTCTCAGATGTAGTGATTGTTCTGTGTTCAGTGTGTTGGGGTCATTCTAAGTGTTTCAGTTTGGTACCAAATGGATGTTTCGTATCAAGTGGATGCAAATGATGCTACGTGACATATGTATGGGATATTTTACTTCGTCAACAGGATCAAAGTTATAGACAAATAAGGGAAACTCAATGGACCTTGAGAAGATTGTTGACTGCTGGTACATTAAGATGACCTTAGATGTAAGTTGCAAGGAGCGCTATTACAGTTCGGTTAAAATAGTCTAAGCCACTATCAGGGTTGTTGGTTATTTATTGACAAATTGAGGGACTGATCATCCTTAATCTCTTGTCGATAATAGACAAAACCATGTTGAATGGAACGGACGAGCCTTACCGACTATGAATGGATGCAGAGTTATTAAGCACCCTATGAAAAGGGGTAGGCAACACTTTTTCGAGAAGGCCGGGTGAAACAAGTTATGACTAGTATGTTGAATTTGAGTACAAACCTAGTGAGGATGGCTACTCGTATTTTAAGTTTCGAGGACGAAACTAATTTTAGGGGGGTAGTGATGTAAGACCCGAAATTTTAAATACTAAGTTATACCATTTTGGGGTATTTTGTGTTAAATTGCTTAGGCTTTTAACCCAATTTTCGGTATTTAGTGAGTTAAAGGCCGAAAATATATTTTTGGAAATTGGATTAAAATTATTTGTCGGGAAATAATTTACTTCCGTTATGAAGGATTTAATACCGGGCAATTTTGTTATAAATATATCTGGTTGCAGAAAAATTTATCTCTCAATTGAGTTGCGACGAGGGTAGATATTTTTGACAAAAGTGGATTGGAGAGGTTATGGGTGAAATGGTAATTTTAATAAATATCTATAGATTTTGAGATATTTGTTAATTATAATTAATATATATATTTATATATATGTATAAAGAAAAGGAGAGGATGGAAAAAAAAGGAGGAAATAGAAAGAAAAGAAATATAAAGGAAGGAAAAAGGGAGAAAGTAAAAGGGAAGGAAAGAAAGAAAGCAAATCCATCTCCTTCCTCTGCCTCACGCGAAGCCAGTTTCCTCCTTTCCTCCATTGTTGTCCATTTTCGTTGTTCTTGCTTCCGTTGAGTTCAAAATTTGATAGTGGATGATAGGACAAGGATTTCTCAACTTCACTCTTCCTCTTTGATTTGAAAACGAAGAAAAATGGTTTAGGGATTTCAAAACCGTCAAAACACAAACCTTGCCGTTTCTTCTAGATCTAAGCCTCCTTGCAAGAAGTGATAGAAGGGAAGGTTGCTCACCTCCGTGCTACGGTGCTAGTGGACCAACTTTGGAAGCAACTTTGCGAACGGAGATTTTACCGGACTTACTCACGGTACCGTAATCGAACGAAAAAGCTAAAGTGAAGGTAAGGGCTCCTTCCAAACTTTTAGTTTGCATTTAGGGACTTATCTGTGGTTTTGTGGAAAAGAATTTGGTTAGGGTTAAAGTAATGTTTTGTGGAAAATAAATTTTAAACTCATTTATGTATCATTTTGAGTATATGAAACTTGTTGTGTTTGAGTGATGGATTGTGTTGATTTGTGTCGTCGTATTCGGCGTGTTCATACTTCATGTATGTTGATTGATGTGTTTTGGTGTGAATTATGGATTGAATGTGAAAGTATGTTTGAGTTTGTTTTGTGTGGAATTTGAAAACCATTAAGTTAAACGAGTATTAAGAATGGGGAATCTCTTAATATTTCTGTTTACTTAATGTGTGTTTTGGAAAATCGTTAAGTTAAATGAGTATTAAGAATGGGGAATCTCTTAATATCTGCGTTTACTTAATGTTGTCGTGAAAATGATTTTGTGGAAAAATGAATTGTCGCGCCAAGGTGATGCCATGTGATTTGTTGGTTCATCTTGTCTGCGTTGGTATTGTCGAGTCAAGGTGATGCCATGTGATTTGTTGGTTCATCTTGTCGGTGTTGGGATTGTCGAGTCAAGGTGATGTCATGTGATTTGTTGGTTCATCTTGTCGGTGTTGGGATTATCGAGTCAAGGTGATGCCATGTGATTTGTTGGGTCATCTTGTAGGTGTTGGGATTGTCGCACCAAGGTGATGCCATGTGATTTGTTGGTTCATCTTGTCTGTGTTGGGATTGTCGAGTCAAGGTGATGCCATGTGATTTGTTGGTTCATCTTGCCTGCGTTGGGATTGTCGAGTCAAGGTGATGCCATGTGATTTGTTGGTTCATCTTGTCTGTGTTGGGATTGTCGCGCCAAGGTGATGCCATGTGATTTGTTGGTTCATCTTGTCTGCGTTGGGATTGTCGAGTCAAGGTGATGCCATGTGATTTGTTGGTTCATCTTGTCTGCGTTGGGATTGTCGAGTCAAGGTGATGCCATGTGATTTGTTGGTTCATCTTGTCTGTGTTGGGATTGTCGAGTCAAGGTGATGCCATGTGATTTGTTGGTTCATCTTGTCTGTGTTGGGATTGTCGAGTCAAGGTGATGCCATGTGATTTGTTGGTTCATCTTGTCGGTGTTGGGATTGTCGAGTCAAGGTGATGCCATGTGATTTGTTGGTTCATCTTGTCTGCGTTGGGATTGTCGAGTCAAGGTGATGCCATGTGATTTGTTGGTTCATCTTGTCGGTGTTGGGATTGTCGAGTCAAGGTGATGCCATGTGATTTGTTGGTTCATCTTGTCTGCGTTGGGATTGTTGAGTCAAGGTGATGCCATGTGATTTGTTGGTTCATCTTGTCGGTGTTGGGATTGTCGAGTCAAGGTGATGCCATGTGATTTGTTGGTTCATCTTGTCGGTGTTGGGATTGTCGAGTCAAGGTGATGCCATGTGATTTGTTGGTTCATCTTGTAATTGTTGGGATTGTCGAGTCAAGGTGATGCCATGTGATTTGTTGGTTCATCTTGTCTGTGTTGGGATTTTCGAGTCAAGGTGATGCCATGTGATTTGTTGGTTCATCTTGTTTGTGTTGGGATTGTCGAGTCAAGGTGATGCCATGTGATTTGTTGGTTCATCTTGTCTGCGTTGGGATTGTCGAGTCAAGGTGATGCCTTGTGATTTGTTGGTTCATATTGTCTGTGTGGGTATTGCGTTGTAACCGTTAAGCGGTATGTTTTGAAATTATGTGTAAGTGTGTTTGAATCAAATTTATGACTGTGATGGTATTACTAAGTGCTATGTTTTGGATTAGATTGTGTGTAGTGTGTTTGTTTCAAGTTTGTGATTGAGTATTTTGAATTTGAGTTGTCGTGGGAATTGTGTGGAAATTGCTAAGTGTTATGTATTGATTATTGTGTGTAAGTGTGATGGATTGCAAAACTAATTCGAAACCCAATTTGTCGTGGTGATCGTGTAGGAATTGCTAAGTGTTAAGATGTGGAATTGAGTATGAATGATTTTGAGTTAGTTTATGTATTTTTGGAAGAATATGCAGGGAAATTGATTTCCCAATCGATTGGCATTAAGTCAGGGGCTCAGCAAAACTGACAAAATCGATTTGGAAATCGATTGGCATTAAGTCAGGGGCTCAGTTATCCTGTCAATTGATTGCCCAATCGATTGAATTAAGCCCAAAATTCAAATTTCACTAAAAACCTTCAGGAAATCGATTTGGAAATCGATTGGCTTAGTTGAAATTCTTATTTTGAGTTAGATAATTGATTGCTCAATTGATTCATCAATGTTTTGGTCAGTTATGCATTACTTGATGGATTGAGAACTTTATTTGATTTCATTTACATTTGGCAAGCATTATATGAACTTTTAGCATATGGAAAATCCTTTTAAGGTGCATGCTTAGTTGAGAGGATATTTTGTGCATTTAAAAACTTAAATGTTATGTGTTAATTGTTAATTTCGGTTGGTGACCCTTTACAACTATTGTGGAAATCTGAGCTTTGCCCTCAGATGAGAGCCAGGACAACCCTACCGGTTCGTACCCTACGGATGGGAATGTAGATGGGAATGCTTGACTGGAGCTACGTTAGGAGGATCTTACGGGGCGCGTGGAGATCACTCAGGGTGTATAGTTTTTGGTAGAATGATCAGATTAGGTTGACATAAAGGGAACATATGTCTTTCTTTTGAATTGCGTTTATTTTAAATTGGAAGACTGTACCACTTTTTGATGTTTAAATATTTTGGAGTCATATTTCGAAAAATTATTCCTCTGCTTGTAAATTATTTTGACTTAAATATTTATCCAAAGGTATTACCTAATTTATTTCTCTATTGTATTTTAATTTCTTTTGAAAAAAAAATACACCCTCGCTTTGAAAAACGGGGTGTTACATTGTGGTATCAGAGTTTTTGTTTGGTTTTCTTTGGGGGCTGTGGAACCTTTAGTTCTAGATTGTAGGTCAACTTGTAGGTTGTGAGTCGTTATCTGATCATGCGTCGCGGTAATTGGTCTGAGTTGTCAGATCAAGGGTAGTTATTATGTGTTGACATATTCGAAACTTAGTTTTGGAATTATTCGAAGTGGTGTTAACACTTCTTCTTGATGTTGGTTTTTCGGAAACACTACCTCCAAGAGGGAACGACGTTGCAAGGATGAACGTCAGTAGGGATGATCAAATGGTTGAAGCTACAAATAACATGGATGTTTTGTTGTTGCACGAACTGCTGCAAAGACTCTGCGGGATCTGGAGAAGAGGAAAAGAGAGATTTGTGCTCATTAAGATTAAGAGGGTTAGAATACTTTCATCGTTACCATCCTCCAAAGTTCAAGGGTGATGAGGACTCAGGAAAAGAGTTGACTAGTGGATTCAAGAAGTGGAAAAGATCTTCGAGATGACGGATGGTTAGGCATAGTTGAAGCAAATCATGACGTCATGGAATTTAGAAAATGGTCCCAAGGACACAGAAGCTATGTGTTGGTGAAAACTCGAAGATGATGAGTATGGATGGATTAACATTAGACTAATAAGGGATTTCAAGTAAAGATCTAAGTTGAGGACTCTTGTTAAGAAAAGTATTAGATGTTTTCCTGGTAGATTTCAGGATGAAACTGGATGAAGTTTGACAACTGTCAAGGAGATGTGAACATCATGGAATTGTTGAGAAGATAAGGCTTCCATTCGGAATAACATTTGGTGATTAGGTGTCAATGAAAGAGACTGGTATTGAAGTTAAGGGAGTGTTGCACATTAGGAGTAAATACTCCCTTGGTTAGATAAAATACGCTTTGAGAAATAGTCGATACCTTGAGGGATAAAGTCGAGCATTCGAATTAGACTGGATTCGCAACTTGGATTATTAAGTATGAATCTCATGACGAGTATAGGAGTGAGACTATATATTTTGTTCATAAGTGACCAATCTCCTTGTGGTTTAGGAGATATTAAGTATGGATAGTGATATTGGATGAATCTGTAGACACGTAAGTGTGAATTTTGAGCGATGTTCAGAGAAACCTAATGAGTTAAGCCTTGATGTATTGAACTCTATGTTACCATTAAGTGGAATTTGAAGTAATCGAGTACGAGAATACTTGAGATTGCGGTAATATAAGTTTGAGAGTCTATTAAAGGATGGAAATTACTAAGAGGATGTTAATATTTTGATAGGACTGAAGGAATATTCGAGATTTGATTTGGGACCCTAAGATGGTTGATTTTTAGCTGATGATTTAAAATCTTGCAAGGTTGGATGGAGGACCAAGTAATGCTTAAAACTTTCATAATCGAAGAAGTTGAGGCAGGCACGTGATAGATGATTCATGTTGAGGATGAAGTTATAGATAATTATTTCTTAGAAAACGTTTGAGAAGTAATTATTTAGGACGTTCGATTGTTAGGATTCTTTCAGCTTGTATCTCGGTGAAGGTTGAGAAGGAATGAGAATTCAGCGAGTGAACCAAAAATTGGAAAATGTACCAAGAAAATTGTTGGAGCAGCACATAGAGATGTAGCTTATGACAATTAAAGACTCAGGAAAGGAATTATCGCACCTAGAAATTCAGACATTGTTATTATAAAGGTATGCCAAGATATAAAGACATTACTTGAGTGCATGTCATGGGGATTGTTATTGTGTTCGTCAATCAAATGAGTTAAATGTTTGTTTGATTGGAAACAATTGAACATGAAATGGAGAAGTTTGGTGGGAATTAGTAAGCCTTGATTTATTGGAATCACTATGATGAAGATGTATCAAGGTTCGAGGTAGAAATTTAAGGTTTGTATAAATGGAAAAGTGATGGAGTGAATACAATGCGGTTGACTTGTCATAATAAAAGGATAATCATCAAGTTGCAAATGAAGGACACAACGAAATTAAGAAGTATCAGAATGAATGTTGGCAGTAGAGGTAGGAGAATTATTTTCGAGTTTGTGCATGATTGCGAAGTATGTAGGAAATTTTCTAGTGAGGCGTGAATTTGAGGTGTCATGCATGAGACAAATGTAGACCTTGATTTGTGAATTAAATTCAAGTTGGATCTTAATGGAAAACGTGACTCTTGAAATGAAGTACTAAACAGAAAGGAAGTTTGGGTGTCCCAAGTGGTATAGTCTTTGGCATGATTTCGAAAATATTTGAGGAAGCTTTGACCGCCAAGCATACGTGGGGATGAAATTATTAAATTTATAGCTGGAATAACCTAGTGATAAGAACACTACAGTTTGACGTAGTTGTACGACTTAAGAAAAATCGAGGATTTGTGGACAAGGGAGAAATTTAGGAGTTCTTGGATGTAGTGATTGTTCTGTGTTCAGTGTGTTGGGGTCATTCTAAGTGTTTCAGTTTGGTACCAAATGGATGTTTCGTATCAAGTGGATGCAAATGAGGCTACGTGACATATGTATGGGTTATTTTACTTCGTCGACAGGATCAAAGTTATAGACAAATAAGGGAAACTCAATGGACCTTGAGAAGATTGTTGACTGCTGGTACATTAAGATGACCTTAGATGTAAGTTGCAAGGAGCGCTATTACAGTTCGGTTAAGATAGTCTAAGCCACTATCATGGTTGTTGGTTATTTATTGACAAATTGAGGGACTGATCATCCTTAATCTCTTGTCGATAATAGACAAAACCATGTTGAATGGAACGGACGAGCCTTACAGACTATGAATGGATGCAGAGTTATTAAGCACCCTATGAAAAGGGGTAGGCAACACTTTTTCGAGAAGGCCGGGTGAAACAAGTTATGACTAGTATGTTGAATTTGAGTACAAACCTAGTGAGGATTGCTACTCGTATTTTAAGTTTCGAGGACGAAACTAATTTTAGGGGGGTAGTAATGTAAGACCCGAAATTTTAAATCCTAAGTTATACTATTTTGGGGTATTTTGTGTTAAATTGCTTAGGCTTTTAACCCAATTTTCGGTATTTAGTGAGTTAAAGGCCGAAAATATATTTTTGGAAATTGGATTAAAATTATTTGTCGGGAAATAATTTACTTCCGTTATGAAGGATTTAATATCGGGCAATTTTGTTATAAATATATCTGGTTGCAGAAAACTTTATCTATCAATTGAGTTGCGACGAGGGTAGATATTTTTGACAAAAGTGGATTGGAGAGGTTATGGGTGAAATGGTAATTTTAATAAATATCTAAAGATTTTGAGATATTTGTTAATTATAATTAATATATATATATTTATATATATATATATGTATAAAGAAAAGGAGAGGAAGGAAAAAAAAGGAGGAAATAGAAAGAGAAGAAATATAAAGGAAGGAAATAGGGAGAAAGTAAAAGGGAAGGAAAGAAAGAAAGCAAATCCATCTCCTTCCTCTGCCTCACGCGAAGCCAGTTTCCTCCTTTCTTCCATTGTTGTCCATTTTCGTTGTTCTTGCTTCCGTTGAGTTCAAAAATTGATAGTGGGTGATAGGACAAGGATTTCTCAACTTCACTCTTCCTCTTTGATTCGAAAACGAAGAAAAATGGTTTAGGGATTTCAAAACCGTCAAAACACAAACCTCGCCGTTTCTTCTAGATCTAAGCCTCCTTGCAAGAAGTGATAGAAGGGAAGGTTGCTCACCTCCGTGCTACGGTGCTAGTGGACCAACTTTGGAAGCAACGTTGCGAACGGAGATTTTACCGGACTTACTGACGGTACCGTAATCGAACGAAAAAGCTAAAGTGAAGGTAAGGGCTCCTTCCAAACTTTTAGTTTGCATTTAGGGACTTATTTGTGGTTTTGTGTAAAAGAATTTGGTTAGGGTTAAAGTAATGTTTCGTGGAAAATGAATTTTAAACTCATTTATGTATCATTTTGAGTATATGAAACTTGTTGTGTTTGAGTGATGAATTGTGTTGTCGTATTCGGCGTGTTCATACTTCATGTTTGTTGATTGATTGATGTATTTTGGTGTGAATTATTTTTAAAGTGTTTATTTTCCTAATAGTGTTAACCCTCCAAAGACCAAAGGTTTCATCATACTTAGCAGATTGAACTGTTTCATTGAAATTAGGATTAATATTAAAATGTTTAGCATAAGAATCAAGGTAGTTAATAAACTGAAATTTAGAAGGGTATTCTGGGAAATAATCAGGGAAAGGAAAATTAGGCAGTTGACAGAATTTTTTAAGGAGGTGAAGTTTAAGACGGTTGTAAGTTCTGTTTTGCCAAAGGGAAGCAATGCAGTTAGCTCTTTCAAGAAGAATGGAAGGGACATTTTGGTCTTTTAAACAAGCTGCTACTGCTAAACCTGATGGACCAGCACCTACTATTACTGGTCCAGTTACCCATATGCAACGGGTTTTGAATATGTCTTCTGGGTTTAATGTTTGAACCATTTGTGGCATGTTTAGACTAATGTTATGACGATGAGGCATTTTTTTATCACTAATGTTTTATGTTAAGGAGGTTGAGTATATGAGAAAGCAGAATGATGTGTTGTTTCTTTGAATTGAAGAGTGGAGAGTGAAAGTGGAACTATGGGGGTATAAATAGTGTGGAATGGGGTGTGTTTTGTGATGTGGTTTCAGAGTAGGATACGATGTTATCTAAAAAATAGTTACCTGATTTTATATGATTTATCATTATGAATGCAATAAATAAAACAATATAAACGTATAGGTGGTTTGATTTTCATTCATCGCTTTATTTATTCTTTGTCTCTCAGTTCCTATCACGTAAGTAGCATATCACATTAATTATATTACTCTTTTTAGATTTATTTTTTACTATAGATGTCAATTAAATGTTTGAGTATTTACCACTCTTTTTTTTAAAATAAAATCACTATCTTTAAATTATATAAATTATGTGACTTTATTTTGTCTATTTAAAAGTCATATAAAAGTAAAAAGGGAAAATAATATTGTTATGAATTAATGACATTCAATAAAATTGTTGCGTAAATATTAATGAATGATAAAAAAGTTATAGAGACATTTAATTTATTGGATATGAATTCCAACTCATAATACCTTACTTCTAACTATTTAATGTCTGTTATTTTTTCTTTTTTATTTTTAGATTTTTGTGAATATTTTATGTTGGAAAAGAAA
>JBBPBR010000005.1:40735188-40751421 GCA_037974775.1 Cicer pinnatifidum
GTATAGCAAATAGTTAAATCAAAATAAAAATAACACTAAAATGTATATAAGTTATGCATGCTCCTAAACATATATGATCCGGATATAACCAGCCACATAGGCGTCCACACAGAAGTCACCCATACCAATGGGGAAAATTAAACCAGCCACACAGGCGTCCACAAAGATGCATATGATATGTCATGAAATGATAATGATGCTCAAAATGTACAAGTCACCACCCACTTAAATATTCACACACATCATCAGCCACTTAGGTAATCCACAAAGATAACGATAATTAAAACACAAATCACCAGCCACTTAGGCAACCACAAAGGCAACAAATATTTAAAACACAAATCACCAGCCATCTAGGCAACCACAAAGATAATTACATTTAAAACACAACCAGCCACTTAGGCAACCACAAAGACAAGGTACTTTAGATTGAACTTTTTTTTTAATCACATAAGACATTAAATTTATCTTCTCATGGATGTTCATAGTTATAACTCAATAACTTCAACACATCAAATATGCACGTGAACAAATATCTCAAAATCACCACTTTCATTTTAATAATTCTTAAGATTCGATTTGACTACATGTTATTGATAACCATTAAAACTCATATCACCAAGAATACAATAGCAACATAAATTTCGTTCCTTTCACTATAAAGTTTTCAGCATTCTAAAAATAGACTATTCATTAATGCATACAATAATCAATTTTCTCATATTATTAAATTTAAAGAAATATAAAATTCTCATCAATTTCCTCAAGACACATATATTGTTCATAAAAGTCAAATTTTGAATTTAAAATACTCAAAGGTCAACAAATAAAATCAAATACATCATAATAAACATATTACTAATTACATCATTATAAAAATTATAACTTCATAATTATATACTCCAAACACGTAAAACACTAAATATTTTCACTACAAACATATTTATCAAGGAATAATAATAACATATAACTCTATAATTAAGTTCATCAAGATAGATGCATTACTCAAAAGAGCCAATCAAAACATTATAGTCAATTTCTTTACGATAAAAATAAAATCAACCTTTTTCTTTTAAGACATCCAGACATCATATCAATATCCTACGAACTGCTAATTTAATATCTAGCCTAACTCTGCATGGGGAAAAGCCCTTACCTTAGACGCTTTCCTTCCACGCAACACTATATATACCGCGAAAAACCTCATAAAGATGAAGGAACAAAAGCTTAGAGCTTCCACAAAAAGAGAGGTAATATGTGGGTGGTTGTTTGAGTGACTTAAAAAAATATTTGAGATAAACAAAATATAATGTTGGCAATGGAGAGTGAAGCTGATTAGAGAAAGAGAATAATTTTTCTCATTTAAATTAATTGCACACATCAATAAGGTATTCAATTGAAATAATATCATTAAATGACCAACCGTTATGAATTAATTGGCATTCATGTACTTACTCTTGTTACACATTTGAGTGGATGTGAATTAGAAAACACACGGTTCTATGATTAAATGTTATTAAAATAAAATATAGTGTGAACGATTAAATTTTTGACCAAAATTGACTTGGTCATTGTTCACTTTAAAAATACTCCTATTAGTTTTAATTAATTACTAACAAAACCTCAACAGCTAATTAATTAATTAATATAAATGTACTTCATCAAATAATTAAAATTAAAGGAACAATTACTTTATTATTGTCACACTAAATTAATCACATAAAATATACAAATAAAATTAAGGATTTTCACTAACTCTATTATCTCTAAAATGAGTACTTATTTGGTCATAAATAAAATTAACAAACCATATAAATTTTATAAATTCCAATTTAATTTAATAATTCAACTAATATTTTATCAACTAAAATAAATCAAGCAACACAAAAATACCACTCACACATAATAAAATAAAACAAACATATCTAAAATATCAATTTCATGATTATCAAAACTAATTAAATAAAAATATGCAGAATAGTCTATTTATAAGATAATCACATCATAAATCATTCTCATTCTCATGTAATTGTCACGCCAAAATAATTAAATAAAAATAAAAGTTATAATTATTCAGGTAAAATAGAGAGTGGTAACTTTTAATTTATTTTCTTTACATATAGAATAAGTTATTAATTAAATAATAAATTACAAAAATTACTAAAAGATACATATATAATATATATGAAAATATTGGGGTGTTACACCATGTACCATTGCAGAGCCGGTGTCATTAGGTATCATAAAATGCAACTTCTTATAACGTTGATTGCTCTAGGATGAGTAAATATAAAAACCTATGCTCAGACAAAATCAACAAAACAATTATAAACAATAACAAGACATAAACCTTAACAAACATGTAAACCAATAAAGATGAATACATTCACATGAAATCAAATAAATAAACAATAATTAATAAAAAGCCAAGATAAATCAGTGTGCGAACTAAAAAGAATTCGTATACGAAGACGGTATTGAAATTCTATTTGGCTTTAAAAATCTCTAAGCTCCATCAAGGCACTCGAAAGACAGTTCATTGTCCCCAAAAGAACCTAGCAATTCACTGACCTAAATTCAAGCCAACAACAATCAGACACTTGACCATAAAAAACAAAATTCAAATCATTAATAATGACAAAATGAGCAAAAAAATTACCAATATGTCAGCTTTCTCAAGGGCGCTCCAGTGGCGCATGTCACTTGAGACTATGGTAACAGTATCCTCCCATCCCTCTAATTTAACTAATACGTGTTCCAGAAAAAAAAAAACTCAGGTCTAAATTAGTGGAATTAAACAATTGAAGAGTAATATCAACAATTAGAAGATAAATGCCCTGCTTAGAAAGTTATTATAATTTTCATAAACATCTTAATCAATGGGCAAAAGGAGTAAAATAATTTATGTCTTATAATGATAAAACAAAATACGAGTAGAGAACATAAAAATAATCAACCAATTGAACCCACGCTATCATGAACAACAGATGAGATATGTAACAATGAGCAAACATTAAGAAGCTGATAAAATATTATTGCTTAGTAATGACACTATATCCACCATGTTTTTCATGTCTAACTTACTGACACCCATATTTACATACATACAGGTGCCAAAATCTTAAAACTTTGTTTATCAAACATTCAAACATACTTCACCAAATAATGCTCGATGAAGTTTAGGGAATGAATTTTATTTTTTCTATTTCAGTAGTAAACAAAATATATATTGGCATATTTCAACAGAACAGTTTATAAATTAAAATATCCAAAACTAACATGGTGGGTGACAATTGCATTCAGATTCTTTTCAACAACATAAACTTTTAGTTTTTTCCCAGTTTCTTATAAAGCCTACGAATGAATAAGACATAAATTAGTCAAAAGTGTATGATACATCCAATCAGGCATTGTACAGTCATTTATTTAAATAATTAGATAAAATATCACACCTATAATGATGCTTGCACAAACGGACCACGTCCAGCTCCAACAACCATCAGTACCTAGAAAAAAATAAAAACAAATAATTTCGATCTCTATAATATTGTACACAGGCATCCAAACTGTTGTATATGAAGGAGTTGAATGTAGTTTCTCTAACACTGTGGATGTATTTAGAAAAACAATATGAAAAAAAATCTTACAATGGTTTTAACAGATGTCTTCTCATTGGTAATCATGTCTAGCAATGCTTTACTAATTGCTCTTTGGTACTGTAACAAAGAAATCTAATGATTAGACTACACGTACACAACTTATGACAACCAAGTCAAAACCTAGATATCTAAGTAACAAACAAGAGCCGACAATAGAAAATATCATTTAAATTACCCAAACATACTGAAAAAGAAAACAGGCATCAGATATTGGACAATAATTGAAGAATATGGGAGGGAAGGGGTCTAAATTTAAAGCTAATAAATTTATAACATTAACATAAGTGATATAGCTACTGGAATACAAGGTCAGAGTGAAAACTTAAATCAGAAGAGTGAAGTTCAGAATCTAGTTTCATGCATTGTCCTACTTAAAGGTATTTCATAGCATCTTTCTCAAATGTCTCATAAGTTTGAGCCTCCAAATTATCCATCAAAGAAGCAAATATTTAGAAAAAAAAGTGCAAATACCGTCTTAGCTCTAAATAGAACTAGGAGAAATTTTGTGCACAAAAAGTAGAACAAAACTCCACAATGTTTTTTCACAACTTTCCTATTAAACTGATAGAACACTACAAAAAACTACATATGTTAACATCTATATAAATTTATATTTCGAAGCATATTGTGAGACAATTAAACAACACATTTGAAATTTTTTCACCGGACTATCATATCCTGACCAAAAACCTTAAAAATAAATAAAGTAGTACAAGACATACATTGGCTTGTACCTGAAAGTCCAACAAAACTAAGCAAAACCAAACAACAAAGTGGAAAATGGCGACAATGGCAATACTAATTGATAGGGACATTTGAATCAGCATTAATACCTCTATACAAGTAGCAATGGCGACAATGTCAGAGTTCTTTGGTTCCTTTAACTTGACAATAAGCTTCAATATCATGAAACACCTATTCTACAACTAAAGCAATTTTCAAATTGAAATTGTTCAAAGAAACAACACACAAAAACACTAAATTAGAAGAAAACCCCTAAATCAGAAGAAAATCTAAACCCTAACTCACTGTAGTTCACGAAAATGAATAATGAAAGAGAATAATGAAAAATTGCGAGAAACGAGACTAAAATAAAACAAGTGGCGTGCAACACTTACGACAACGACGAGGTTACGATGACAAAAAAGTTGAGATGCAACTTAAAGAGGTTAATATTCGATGGCCGCAAGGTGTGACGGTGGTGGCTATGGTTGAGATGCGGCGGAGAGGTGTGACGGTGGTGACTTGAGATGCGACGGTGAGATGTGAAGGTGGTGGGTTAAGAATACGTGAGGTGTGACGGTGTGAGGGTTAGGCCTAAATTGAGGGTTTCTTATGAATAGTTTGTTTTAGGAGTTAGGCCTAAATTGTTAGGAGTTATGCACAAATAGGTCTTTCATAAATTTTTTTAACAAAATAGGTCTTTGATACAATTTTTTTTTTCAAAAAAAAATTTTGAATAATTTTAATGTTTATATGGGATTTTCTTTTACTTTTTTATAAACAAATATAACAATTATATTTTTTGGGGATTTCTATATTAAATTTAAAAATTAATTTACTTTCATATCATCAAACTAAATCGTCAATGGTAAAATAATATTTCAATTAAGTTGATTATATTTTAAATTTAATATCATTAAATTTTTAAATTTTATCTTTTGATTTTATTTTGAAATAATATTTTTGTCATAATTTTAATTAAAAAGAAAATTTTAATTATGAAAATAATTTATTTAATTACTGAGTTCAAAATTAAATAGATAAATTTATCAAAACTCTTAATTCAATGAATTTAATAGACACTACTATAAAATTTAAAAATTACAATAATATTACTAGCGGATTTAGGTGGTGCGGAGTGAATGAATATCAACACCCGAACCAATCCCTGCTCCAATATTTAATTTCGGAGAAAATCCAAACTCACACTAAATCAAACGGATTTTCCTTTCCAAATAAAGATATGGATTCAGATGAATACTGCGAGTCTGAATTATATTGTTATCCTTAATTGTGGAACTTAACTTATTTTTTTAATTTGTTTAAAAAGCAATTCTACCTTATTTATATGAAAATAAAACCATAAAAATTGACATGAAACTTACCTGTGGAATTTCTTAAGAACATTCATAAACTTTGCTGCAGAATTTGCTTTAGAATTTGTTGCGGAGTAACTATGAAAAAAGATGAACGCTGCTAAGAAATATAGTCGTACGTAAATCCGTAGCAAAATAAAACGTTACCTTCCGTTTTACAGCGGAAAAATTCTTAAGATAATTGTGAATTGCAGGAAAATCCTCACTTATTACCAACGGAAATATATTCAGAGGACAATTCGCAGATAAAAAGCAAACTTCTAGTAGTGTTGGAGCAAATTGCATTAGTCTACGTCTTCCTTGTTATATGTGGAAAACAAGAAATAAGATAGGTGAGTTCCAAAAATGAGTTGAGGAAGTTTTAAAAACTTTTTATAGGATTTTAAAACAAAAATGTCAATATTGATTTTGATCAAATATATGAACAATTGAGTCAGTAAAATAGATATATTTAATTTGAAATTTAAACTAAATATATCAATTTTTGTAAATCTAACTTTTTCTTATATTTAAAATTAGATAAAGTAATATTTCTTCTAAAAGTTTACTATGACATTTACAATTAGTATGAATATAATTTTTATCAGAACTATACATTGGTGTGAATTCTGACCTTTGAATGAAAATAGATAGTTAGTATGACTATTTATATAGTAGACAAATGAAGTTATTATTTATTTTTTTTATGGTTATATTTTTCCCATCTTTCCAGAAGATTAAAATTAGGATATTTTGCAAGTTTCAAAATGGAATGTATAAGCCGTTTTTCTTCACTTTCCCCAAAGTAAAGAAGTTATTTAACATGGTTTTTCTCCACCTTAATTGTTTTTATTCTTTTTATTCCTTTTTTGTCCTGGATTGTTAATTTATACTCATCTAAAATATATAAAAAAGATAATCTTTGCAATGTATACATTTTTACAGACTATGTTACATCAGTTTTATGTGAATGTTAATTTTGTAAATTTTAGGGTAAAATGTATTTTAGTCTTTTAAATTTAATTTAGTTCTCGTTTAAGTTTTTAAAATTGTTTTTGTCGATTAAATTTTTTAAATTATATCTCATTTACAATATTAACTTTTAAATTATGATTGGTTTACTAAAATGTCATTCTTTTTAGTTTCGTTAAAAAAAAGACATGTAGCCATTTTGGAAAGACTCAAACTTTTGAGAGAGAGAGGCAATGGAAGAACAAAGGAGTAGAAGTTTTGATTCATCAATGAAGAGCTATATTCATGTGTACTTTTGATGGCTATTATAAAAATTAGTAGCTAAACTTCCTTTTGTTGCAATTAGAGTAATCAATCAAACTATCATGTATCTCTTTTGATTATATTAATATGTTTTAGTTATATTTAAATTGTAATTATTTATCCTTATTCTTAATACTTGTCATAGCTTGGTCACTATAATATGATTTGTTGATTTGAAGTTTTATTGAAAAATACTATTTGAATCTTGATTTACGATGAATTATCTATTGAATCTGATTACTATGAATATAATTAGGTTTAATAGTCGTAAACCATCATTATTTAATGCAAACTTTTTTTTTTAAATATTTGAGGAATTGATGGGTAGGAAAGAGGGTTGATTTCTCAACTCATTAAGGAATTAATGATGTTTGATTAGTGATGATGATGTTGATGTGTAACAGATAATATGTATGTTAATAACTAGGATACGAGAGAGTTGTATTGATGAAATATAATATCAATGCTTTTATCTCACTGTTTTATTTAATTTTTATTGTGTTTTAATATAATTGAATTGATAAATGAAACTCTTATAATCTTTCACTTAGAACCATAAACTTTGTTGAACGACTTGATAGCACACAAGTCTATATGGGTACAATAAGTTTTTATACTACTTTCATACTTTCATCACCAACCCAAAAAAATAAAATAAATTATGGTCTTTTAAGATTGACTCATTTACCAGATTAATTTTCTATATTTTTTTAATTTTTTTAAATTGATCATTTAAGTTTTATTTCTTTTAAATTGTTCTTTCTTTTCAACATCTTCCACTATAAAATTACTATTATAAGCTAATATTCATATATTCTAGATTTTTTAGTTTCATATTTGCTTTATTTTTAATTGGTTTTATTTTTTTAAAGTTTATGATAGAGGCCGAGTTTAATTTATGTTGTTTGAAGAAGAAAGAATTTGTAGCTTGTAACCGTAAACCCCTCCTTGAAATACACAAAAACAAAATCAACTACTAGTTTTGTGGAAAAAATAAAAGATCTTGAAGAACATTAAAATAAATAAATTGAGCAAAAGATTCAATTAAAACACTAATTACTAGACATTTTTAGTGTATTTATAATGAATTTATATATTTTCTTTTATTTTTTATTTTTTTATTGCAATTCATTTTTTAGTTCTTATTTAAATGATAAATTTCAGATTTTGAATTTTTCAATAATTCACATTAACTATGCTGTTGGTTTTTTATTTTTTTAATTGGAATTACATATTTTGAGTTTTAGAGTTTTTAAAAATAGCGTGGAAGAAAAAGATAGTAGAAAGGAAGATAATGAAAAAAAAAAATTTGAACCTAACACTACGCGAAAAACTGCATTTTACAGCGATTTTTTTAATCCATTTACAACGTTTTTTCAAAAAAAAGAGCGCTGTGGAATCGAGCGCTGTAAAAGATACAACAACGCTTTTAAAAAAGCGCTATAAATCATGTAAATATAACGCATGCTTGTTATGCACATTTTACAGCGCTTTTTCAAAAAAGCGTTGTAAAATGCACACCCATTATATGAGTTATGGGTCTGCATTTTACAGCGCTTTTTAATAATAGCGCTGTAAAATGCACACATATTATATGAGTTATGGGTCTGCATTTTACATCGCTTTTTAATAAAAACGCTGTAAAATGCACACCCATTATATGAATTATGGGTCTGCATTTTACAGCGCTTCTGTGTGTACATTTTACAGCGCTTTTTTAAGAAAGCGTTGTAAAATGTACACCCAACATATGAATTATAGCGCTTTACAACCATATTTTACAGCGCTTTTTCAAAAAACGTTGTAAAATGTGCTTTTTTTTTTTAACGCTGTAAATTAAATATTTGAAATGAAAAGCGCTTTTTAGCTTTTTATGGCATTTTTTTTAGAAAGCGTTGTCTTTTATCTTTTTATCCAAAATTATTTTGATCCAAAATCAGTTCACAATCAGTGCACACAACAACAAAACATATTCAAATACCATAAGCAGTTCACACAATCAGTAGAACAGAAAACAGAACTCTGTAACTTAATTAACATATATGTAACTCTGTTACTCTGTAATTTACAACCTAATTAACTACATTTAGATACATATATATAACCTAATTTACAACCTAATTAACTACATTCAGATCCATATGCATGTTCATATATTGTGTCCTATGATCATATACATATAATAACTAACAGAATATACATAATATGCACTAGCTACCATATAATATTCAGATCCCTTGCCCAACAGCAAGCTACTTCCTAGAAAATCAAATAATTTTCATGTCAAGCACATACTGACACCATTCTTCATTTAATCCCATTAGATCTTCCTCAGAATATGATGGACTGGAATTGTCAAAGTACTGCAATATAAAAATTGAACATATTATATAAAGTTAGTATCAAATATATAGATAATTTATATATGAAAATTATATAATGAAAATACCGTACCGTTTCTGGGATAATAGTTTTATTCTTGTCAACAATCTCCTTCATGAATCTCAATACGTAGTACCCACAGTTGATGTTGTTTGTTTGATGAGGGCACTTTATTGGGATCCATGTAATGTTATTAGACTTTTGCTTCGACACTGTAGCACCTCTTTGAGCTCGAAAAACTTTTAAGGCACTATCGAATGAATAAATGTGATTATTATAGCATGAACAAACACATTATTTATATATATATATATGTATATATGTAAGAAATAAATGAATATTACTTACGTGTCGAGCATAGTCTTTATTTCGGAGTGATTGTTGTAATTGTCATGCATGGGATCCAAATAGTATATAACTTCAGAGACCGCATTGATTGCAAATAACACCCAATGTGCCCTACAACAACAAAAAATTGGTTAAGCAATTTTGTTTATACGCAACTAATAAATTAATTTCTCATCAATTAAAAAAAGATAAAATTACGTACCCTGAATTATATGGTGTGAAGAACAATTTATCCTTTTCTATATTTCCTAATAACATATTTACAATGTATTTCTTTACATTTTCTGGATCGAGTTTCCACATCCACATCTTATGCGGAGACAAGAATGAGTATTTATTTGACAATTTCCTCGTGCACACGACCTTCTCATACAAAAACCTTCAATGAAAATTTTAAACTAGATTAATTACCAATACATTTAATTAATTACCAATAAATGCAATTAAAAGTATTTTTTACCTTATGTACAAGCTCATTACAATAGCACTAAGCTCCTTATGTTCGAGAAGTTCGTATATGTGCTCCTTTTCGAGATATTCAACATACTCATCTCCGAATATATCTTTATTCATGTGTACGATGCGCGAATCGTCGCTGCTGCCCATATTCCTTTTTATTTCGATGTCAAGACACGCCCCGTATTTACCAAGGCATGGGTGACTTTTATTAGGAGCAGCAGCAGCAGCGACCGATTTTCCCCGATCCAGTTTTTTTCTTGCTGCAAGTTTGGCAGCTTTATTACCATCCGGCCTTTGTAATTTGACAGCTCTATTAACCTCCAATTTTTGAGGTTTGCTGCCTTTTTTTGGCTGTAGGGGTGGTTTATTTATTTGGACCTACAAAAATGAGGTAAAATGTTAGTTTATTGAATCTGAAAAAATGACAAACCTTAGGCAATAAATGTGACAAACCTTTTCGGGAGATGTAACTGATTCGTTTCTGGGAATCTTTTTATCATTTCCTTTAGGCTTAATTTCCAGCATCTAAATATAAATGTGAAATTAAAGTTAGGAGCGGAAAAAAATTAGCAATTAAATATACATATCAATTAAACATACATTTCAATTAATTAAATATACCTTATCGAGGGCAACAAGGTTTGTGGGCCATGCCACGTAACTACCAATAGCGTCGCCTAATAACTGCATATCTCCATCGTTGTCCAGTATGGGCAACGGTGCAGTTGGTTCGAAAGCAACAATAGGCGATACTTTGACATGGCCCGCAGGGATCGGAGTATTGTGCAATACTTCTCCCGAAGTATTGTACAATTTTCCTTTTCCCACCTTCCGATGAGTAGGCGAGGACAAGTATAGGACACATGGAGTGACACCCTAAATCAATAGTTAAAACATAAGTACGGTTAATATATAAGTTTGTTTAATACATAAGTAATTACATAAGCAAGTAAGTAATTAATTACCTTGGGAATACTTTTCAAACCGACGTTGCAACTCACGGTTTCACTCTCCATTTGTATTTCACGTTGGAGCTGATCCGGAAGTTGCTTGTCTTTATTCGTATTCACCAAGAGTGCCACTTGCTCTGATAGGATTCTGAGCTTCTCTAATACTTCCTTGTTGGAAGGTTTTTGGCGATTCTCTTGAGGAAAAAAGCTTTTGGGAGTTACGCCAAATCCTTTCCCCCTAACTCGACCGGAATACTCTGGGACATTAAACACTTTACCAAGAATGTCCCTGCAAGTATCCTTGATGCCCTCCGGATTTTCAGAACTTTGTTCGATAATCTCCTAAAATACATGTAACATTAAAAAGATAAGTTCAATAGCATTTTTAAATTAATACAATATTAAAAAATATTAAAGTGATAATATACTTACACAAAGTTCTACTACTTTTTTGACATTTTCATTATCAACCACTCCGTCTTTGTTAACACGCGCTTCCTTCCATAAGATATGACGACCCAAGGGTTGATCGGCTTGGGTGTCTTTTCGCTATTCATTAAGATCGTAAACAAAATAATACAAATTAGTTACACATTATAGTTTATAATACAAATTACTTCATTATATAAAAGTGATGTTTAATTACTTACAAGTTGTTGATCAAGGTGTGCATATCCCATACGTGATTTTTTGTATGGGTGTGTTGGATTGCTTGCCCATTCGCGATTTGCCTTACTAATATTCTATATAAAAAAAATAGCAATTGTGTAAAAATTTAAAATACGCTATGAATATGAATAATAAAACACAAATGCTAATAAATTAATCACTTACGACAAACGCGGGGTCAGAACGTTTGGACACAAATGCTCTCCATTCATCGTTTGATATATAATGTTGATATATTTTTGGAGGTTCAGCACTTGCGTTTCCTTCTCTATCTTTTAGATAGAAATTTGAGAGATGGGATCTAAATCCACGATGGATCTTCCCAGCAACTCTCAAAACATAAGACTTTCGTCCCTCGTCAAGAACAAAAGTCGTCTGCAAGGAAAAAAGTTATAAGTAAAGTATTTCAACGAAAAAAATTATAAATGACAAAAGAGTGGATCAAAAAATTTACTTGAATGTCATTCCATATAATATCTTTGACATCCTTCAACGCCTTATCTCTCCAATCGTCAATTGTAATTGGGACATTTTGACGAACAACAGCCCCAATATAGCTTACAAACATAGAGCTGTTGGGGTCAATTGGCTGACCACTCTCATTCCAGCCAACCTAATAAACTCATATAGTAAGTACATGCTATTAAAAAAAGATAAAAAAAAATACACAGCAAACAAATTATAGTATAGTATAACCTCAAACTTGGTGCCATTGCTCCTTGCTTTAATCACGTTTTGCATTATAGTTGCACCACGTTTGACTTCTTTTTCATTAACCACAAAGTTGTGTCTCCTTAACCAGATGAACAGTAAGGTGAACCATTATATCAACAAACGATGGTGGGAAATACATTTCAAGCTCACACAAAGTAACAACAATTTCCCTCTGCAATGTCGGTAATTTCTGAGGGTCGATCACTTTACTACATATTTCCCTGAAGAAGAAACATAATCTAGTTAAGGCTAGTCGAACTTTTTCAGGTAGAATGGAACGTATACCTATTGGTAGCAAATGCTCCATTAGAATATGAAAATCATGGGTCTTCAAACCTTTTAACTTGAGGTCTTTCATACAAACCAAATTTTTAATGTTCGAAGAGTATCCTTCTGGAAATTTAACTTCGTGTAAAAATTTACATAAAACAATTTTTTCCTTTCTAGATAGAGTATGAGCGGCTGGAGGTAGATATGTGCGATTTCCTTTCTTTACTGGAGCCAATTCATTTCTTATTCCCATATCGACCAAGTCCAATCTTGCGTTGATGTCATCTTTAGACTTTCCTGGAACATTGAGTAACGTACCAATAACACTATCAAATACATTTTTTTTCAATATGCATCACATCGAGGAAATGTCTTATATACAATGACTTCCAATATGGCAATTTAAAGAAAATTGACTTTTTCTTCCACCCAGTTTTGACCAGCTCTCCCGCAAAAGGTTTGCCAAATTTATTGGTCAAACCTTGTACTTTTTCAAGTATTTGATATCCAGTCGGTGCTAAAGGAGCTTTACCTTCCTCTGATTTTCCATTGAATGCATTTCTCCACCCATGATACTGATGACTATAAGGTAAAAATCTACGATGTCCAAGAAACACATTTTTCTTACAATGTTTCAACCGCATCCAATTTGTACTCTCTTCACATATAGGACATGCACACTGACCTTTAATGCTATATCCTGATAAATTACCATATGCTGGAAAATCATTAATTGTGCCGAACAACATAGCCCTCAAATTGAAACATTCTTTCTTATACCCATCATAAACTTCCACACCTGTCTCCCACATACGTTTTAAATCTTCGATTAGAGGAGTCAAGTATACGTCGATATCATTCCCCGGTTGTTTGGGTCCAAAAATTAACAAAGACAACATCATAAACTTACGCTTCATACATAACCATGGAGGTAGGTTATATATTACCAAAATCATAGGCCACGTGCTATGTGAGATGCTTTGAAGACCATGTGGATTCATTCCATCAGTAGAAAGTGCAAGTCTTAGATTTCTTGACTCTATCCCAAATTCAGGATACTCATAATCAATTTTTGCCCATTGTGGGGAATCTACAGGGTGTCGAAACATTCCATCTCTAATTCTTTCATCTGCATGCCTTGTCAAGTGTTTTGAATCTTCTTCACTGCGATAGATGCGCCTAAATCTTGGTATTATAGGAAAATACCACACGACTTTTGCTGGAGTAGATTCTTTCTTCTTATATCGAGAGACATTGCATTTCAGACACGCCTTAAGTAGTTCATATTCATTTCGAAATAAAATGCAATCGTTAGGACACGCATGAATCCTTTCGTAACTCATTCCAATAGAACACAAAATCCGTTTAGCCTCGTAGGTTCGATTGGGAAGTTCATTATCATCTGGCAACATATCTTTTATGAGTGTTAATAATTCTGTAAAGCTTTTATCAGACCATCCATTACTCGCTTTTAAGTTGTACAACTTTAATATCACCGACAATCTTGTGAATTTAGTACAACCATTATATAATTCTTTCTCTGCATCACTCAACAAACTTTCAAACATTTTAGGACAATCTCGAATATCTTCTTCAACTGCTTTTGCGATCTCATCAACTCGGTCTGGCTCATATGTATCTGTATTGAAGTCAGTTGAAGCATATGTCGAGCTATTCTCAAAATTAATGTTTCCTTTTTTTTTTCTCACCATGTCTTATCCAACATGTGTAGCTTTGATCAATTCCATTACATACTAGATGTCCTTCTAATTCATCTTTTCTAACACGTTTTCCAAAACAACATTTTAAACAAGGACAAACTACTCTATTTGGATCTTTTGCATTCTTCACTGCAAACTCAACAAACTCCTTCACTCCAATTTCATACTCTTTTGACAATCGATTGACAGACATCCATTTTCTATCCATATTATACGACCTATATAAATGCAGTTACAAAAATAATAAGCTTTCAAAACATATCAACAAGTTTCAAAAAGAAATCAATATCAACAAACAATTTCAAAACAGAACAGATCATGTGGTATGAGTTTTTGACTAGTAGAAGATATTTAATATATATATATATATATATATATATATATATATATATATAACAATTTCAAAACATAACAGATCATGTGATATGAATTTTTAATTTGATAAAAAAAAATTTAAAAATACCTGAGACAACGTAGATGGCCGCACAATACGTAGAGGATATGAGGGTTCCCAGAGTAGAACAAAGTGCATGTATTTAATTATTTGAAAGATGTAGAGGATATGAGGGTTCCCAACGTATATAATTATATGAAAGATGTATTTTACAGCGCTTGTACTAAAAGCGCTGTAATAGGTAGTTAAATTCAATGAAAGCGCATGTATTTTACAGCGCTTGTGAACAAAGCGCTGTAATAGGTGGTTCAATTATTTTAAAGCGCATGTATTTTACAGCCCTTGTGAAAAAAGTGCTGTAAAATAATACGCGAAAGCGCTTCATTTTACAGCGCTTTTTTGAAAAACGCTGTAAAAGCCTTATAACATTATGCGCAAACGTCATATGACCCTACAACAGAGTTTTTTTTTACAGTGCTTGTCAAAAAAGCGCTGTAAAAGGCTCCATTATTTTTAAAATATATTTACAACAGCGCTTGTGTTTAGCAAGCGCTGTAAAAGGGGCGCTGTTAAATGTCATTTTTGGCGTATATCGTTTTATAATTTGTTATGTCATAGACATCAACACTGTTATACACACGTCAACATATCATAATGATGACATGATGTTTTTTAAGAGAATTACTAAAAAAATAAATATTTATGTAAATAAACCAAAACATAAAAAAAAAATTGAAAAGATCTAAATAAAAATTAAACTAAATTTAAAAGACTATAACTTGTAATTTAAAGGTGTAAAGGATAACTGAAAGCTCCCTATGCCCTGTGACTAAAAATAATATCAAAATAGATGAATCGCAAATTACAAACAATAAAAAATACGCAAACTATGATACAGTAGAAATTGAAATAATAGTAAAAAATGGCTATGCACACCTTTTATAGAAATTGGATGTGCGCAAATAATCTAAGATAAGTTCTACCATACAATTAAATATAAAATATGTATGTAATTATGAATTTTTTTTATTAATAATATTTTTTTAATTTATCTACATATATATTATTATAATAATTATTAAAATTAGTTAAATTTTTAAGTACATAAATAACATATTATTTAACTATGAGTTGACAATATCAAAATATATATTAATTTTTTAGTATATTGTAGAAGTCTTAAATTTAATTGATATTTTATTATTAAATCAATTATTTGATTCAGATAGATTATATTTTGTTTTTTTATATTAGTTAAAAATTATTTGGTTATTCATAATTTTTTATAAAAAAGTAAAAGGTATATCTAGTTTT
>JBBPBR010000005.1:40757122-40790049 GCA_037974775.1 Cicer pinnatifidum
TCATTCTGGAGATTCTCAAACATTGACAAAAGAACCAAGAAGATATTATTATCAAGATATTATTTATCAAATTTTTTGTTTTTTTGTTTTTTTTGTTTTTTTTTTGTTTCTTTGTTTTTTTTTGTTTCTTTGTTTGTTTTTTTTTGTTTTGAGAATAACCACCCCAAACTTAAAAGGTTGCTATCCCATGAGCAACCCTAAACTTAGAATTTGATCAAGACAAAGGATAACATTTTCATAGGGTAGTTAGAAAGGCTCAAACGACCAAATAAAAATTGCCTCAATGTATGCATAAATTACAAGTGATACAAGTCAAAATTAGTGCAAGTTCTGAAGGGATAACACATGTCTGGATAATCACACAACAAAGAATTTAAGTGTTTAGGCTCAAAAGCTCACAGCTAGGATAATAAGAGAGAGTATGAACAATCAACATAAAGCCAAACATGCCTTTGAAAAGTTAAAATTGTATTTTTGAAAAACTTGATGGCATATTAGCCTTCTGCAACCATTTAGTAATCAAGCATGTATGCATTAGGAAGGCTTGTCGACTTGAGCAATAACATAATATAAGAAATAAAATTTAACTTTCGAAATCCCAAACAGAAACTTTAAGATCAAGTGCAAGTTGTTACAACTTTTCATCATCAAACAAAGAAAACAAGAAGAAGCAAAGAAAAGCAAATAGACTAGACTAAAACAAAGAAAACAAGAAAAGAAAAGATTTAAAACAAAAGAAAGAAAACTTCTCTTAGTTTAGCAATTCAAGGATCCTCGTTTAGATCATCTGTTCCTGTTCCGCTATGGTCGCCAGTATACTGGTGAGGTGAAAATAGATCAGCATAAAACATGCCTCCTGGTGTCTGTTGAGAAGAAGCGAATGCTCGATAGAGATTGGTCATCCCCAGTTCTAATTTGGCTTGTCTATCTCGCTGATCAATCATCACTCGTTCCATCATAGTTTCCAGTCTACCGATTCTGTCTTCGGTGGAGAGCTGGGATGGATGTGGAGGGTGGTGTTGTGGTTCCTGTGGTTCAGTATTTTCCTCTGCCGGCATCACTGCTGGTGGGGCAACAAGATAGTCTGCTGGAATCATAGAGTGTTTTGCTATCCATTTGGCAGTGATTGGAGTAGCTGGTTTCACCATTTCTTCGCCTTGTTTTGGTAACACTCTCACCAGCTCACATAATTTGCTTATCAGGGAGGCGTGATGGAAGTAGCCTGTCGGGGGATCAAGAATGGCTGTGCTCCGAATACCATTGGCTAGTAACATGCCCACATTAATTCTGTCACCTTTTAAGATAGCAAGTAGTAGACATGCTCTTTGAAATGTTATATCGAACACATTCGAACATGGCATTAATGTATGATAGACAAAAGTACTCCATGCTTTGGCAATTGGGGTGAGATCCACTGAGCGTAATTTCCAAACTGAGCCATCTCTATTTCGTACCCAATCTGTGCCTGGTCTGCATAAAATTTGTAGGATCTCCCGACTGCTAACTTTTATAAGGTAGTTCTCCATAGCTTGAAAACAGCAATCATTATAGTTCGGTAGGCCAAAAATTTCATTGATGACTTGAGGTGTGAAGGGTACCCTTTTTCCCCTCACATAACTCACAAATTGGTCAAGTGAGAATGGTTGGTCAGACTTTAGATCGGAGGCATTAGAGTAGAATTCCACAGCTAAAAATTGCATGGTACATATACTTGTCATCTCTCTTCAAGTTCTAAAATTTCCTCTTGATAAATTGTTAGAATTAATTCCTTGATGTTTATCTTCTCTTAATATATGAATGTGTCTTACATGTTGCAATTTATGTGGAAAAATTAGTGTTTAAACAAATATTCGATAATGTAGTCGAATATAAATTGACTGTATTCGAATACATGTTTTTCCATAAATTCTTGTATTCGAATACAACAAGAATGTAGTCTACTACAACTTTGCATTTTTGCCCAAATATAAAAGTTGTTTCGCATTTTAGGGTTATTTTTACACTTGGTAATCGAATGCGATCATAAGCTTCCTCCTCCCTTCCAAAAATCTCATCCAATCTTTCATCCAACAAGTTACCCATTCAACCCACCTTGCAAACAAGATCAACCTTTACTCATTTCCTATCATTCGAAATCAGATTTCTCAAAATCTGTCAAAAATTTCCTCTCATACCCATTTTTCACCAAACTGTCAAAACTTCCTTTCTCAACATGGACGCACGCAAACGAGGACCAAAAACCAATCATGCATCAGTGGGTCCCCCAGGAAAGCGAATGAAGAATCCAAATATCACAGATTTATCCCGGCTTCTACACACACTGGAAGGAATTAACCAGTTTTGCACACTCTACTTTGACAAGAGACTCATCATTCCAAAATTTGGTACTTTGAATTCTTTCTCAGCTAATAAATTTCCTGGGTTGCTCAAAGGCCAACATGTTGAAGAATTTATGGGTTGCAAAGGTACTATCTATCCTAATTTAGTTAGGGTCTTTTATTGTAATCTCACCCAAGATGGAAACGTGCTAGCGTCTCGAGTCAAGGGTAAAACCATTTGGTTAGACACCAAAACCATTGGAGAAATCTTGAACATTCCATTTGAAGGAAAAAAACATTGTCCCAACAACTTGCGTGAATGGGCTGATATTTCTAAATATGTTTCTTATGTTGCCTTATATCGGTATGACAAATACACTATGGAGCAAAAGAGGACTCAAGCTGGTTCCAAATATGCGCAACAACAATAAGGAGTTTGGAATCTTACTGTTGACTATTGCCTTATGCATTATTTTCTAAGTTACATTTTGGTTCCGAAGGCTGGCAACTACTCCCAAATTTCGGAGTTTGAATTACATATCGTATACTTTATGTATGAAGGATGTCCACTAAACTGGGCATACTTTGCTAAATCTGTAATGTTTGGGTCAAAAGAAGCAATTGGTTTACCATATGCTAAAGAAGTCTCTCGGATTTTGGAACATTTTGAGGTAGACTCCTCTAAAGAAGTCATGTATACACCCACAAAGGAAAACTTGTTGGATTTAGGCATCCTGCCTAGCATGAGGATCGTCTGGAATGAGCAGCATCAGTCTTTTGTGCAAAAAGGTGACCTTGGTCAAACATCTAATGCTGCTGACCAAGCTGACAAAGATGGCGAGGAAACAACCTCCGATGACGATAATTTCTCTAATCACATAGTCATGAACTGACTTGACTCCTTACAGACCTTCATCACAGCTCAATTCCAAAATCTGACCACTTGTGTGCTATTTTTCCTTTATTAGTATGTATATGCTTGCAATTTGTGTGTTTTCTATATTTTTCCATCTTTTTGATCATGTCAAAAGGGGGAAAAAACTGGTATTGTTGGTTCTTGAAAAACCTTTGTAGGTCTTCAAACAAGTTTTTAAGTTGATCACATACAACGGGGGAGCACACATACATTACATGGGAGAAATGTTAGAATGATGCAATCTCCTCAAGGTCAAAAAGGGGGAGAATGTAAAATACATGTTTTTGATGAAGACAAAGGCCAATGATTATGATCAAGGCAACAAGGTCAAAAAGAAGTCCAAATACATGATACAACCAAATATTAGATGTTTAAATGTAAAGGTAAATGATACAACCAATAGCTCAAATATAAGATGCATACAAAGTTGCATTCGAATACAACATAGTGTATTCGAATACCACATAGTGTATTCGAATACAGATGCTAAGTTAGAAGCAAAAGCTTCACATCCGTATTCGACTACGACCTGATGTAATTGAATACATATAGTAAGTCAGTAGCTAAACTTTCAAATTTGTATTCGACTACGACCTGATGTAGTCGAATAAAAACAACAAGTTAGTGGCAAAAACGACAAATATGTATTCGACTACATGACTGTGTATTCGAATACAAGGTGCAAATTTTGAATAAATATGAACTGTAAGTAAAATGTGACTTCTAATGCAAGAATTATGTATCAATATTAACCAATCAAACAATTAAGTAAAAGATAAGGGATAGAAGAATGATACTCAAAAATTTATCCTGGTTCGGTCGTTTGTAAGACAACCTACATCCAGTCCCAAGATCAACTTGATCTTAGCCTTTTTCACTAGAATCTTCTATAGTACTTTTACAGATTGTCCAGCTAGCTCCTAGCCTATTTATCCAACTATCTTGATTCTAAAATACATCCATTGCATCCTTTGAGTTATTCCGACAAACTCACACAAGATCGCAATGAGGTTCCTTCTTGATGATCACAAGCATCAACGAACGGTAACCACCAGTGTAGCTACTAGATTTTTACACAATTTGGTTTCAATGTAATTTTACAGAAAGTGATAACAAAGAAGATCAAAAGATCTTTCTAACAAAAGTGACTTGATCACACAATGATGTTCAAACTATAAGTGTTTGCCAAACGGTTAAGTTTTCACAAAGTATTGTGTGTATCAAAGTTCAAAGTCTCACAGGTTCTGTTTTTGGAAAATTTTGAATTCTATGTCAAATCAAAAGTTATGTTCATTCTCTTTTTGAAAAACAGTTTTGAGACAGTTTTTATATGTTTCAGAAAAACACATATAAATCGATTTGCCAATCGATTTTATAAAGCATAGAAACACTCCAATCGATTTTCAAATCGATGCTCTTGTTTCTTGTTTTTCTTGAATCTTGAAAACATATGTATCAATCGATTTCCCAATCGATTGTGTTAATTCATAAATCAGAAAACTGAGACAAGTTCATATCAACATCGATTGAGTAATCGATTTCGAATGTTTTGTTCAAACAACGAGATCAAAACAATCGATTCCACAATCGATTGATATTTCATCATAATCGATTTGGCAATTGGTCTGTAACTGAAACAATTACTCCAATCGATTTGTCAATCGATTGGACTGGTCTCTGGGACTTCAGAAAATTGCACGAATCAATTCGTCAATCGATTTGCTTTGTCCCAGTGTTCCAGTTGTTCAATTCCAATCGATTTACCAATCGATTTGAATTGTTACTTGGACTTAGCCATTTTGAAAACATTGATTTGCCAATCGACTAGGAACTTGGTTTCTGATATATGATAAAACATTTTCAACACCCAATCGATTTGTCAATCAATTAGTATATGTCTTGCAGGTCAAGAAATAAAGTTCAATTGATGTCTTAATCGATTGATTTTGTCACAGAGCTACTGACTTAGAAAAACTTTTGTCCAATCGATTTGCCAATCGATTTGGTTTAAGGATTTTTGTCTCTGTGTCTCATTCAATCGATTCATCAATTGATGTTCCAATCGATTGATATGTTACAGAGGTTAAGTCAGAAACAAAATAAGCTCGAAATCGATTTGCCAATCGATTTAAAAACTTGTGACTTGCCCCTATAACTCACACAATCGATTTCTCAATTGATGCATCAATCGATTGTCCAATCGATTGCTTTGCATCCAGAGTTCAAGTTTCACTGCTATCCTTCACAGAATCGATTCACCAATCGATTGGATCAGTGATAACTTTACTCCTGAGTCAATCAATCGATTGCCCAATGGATTAGCCAATTGATTAGTCAATCGATTTGTTTACTAAGTTCAAATTAAAAAACATTTTAACCTTGGCAACACTTATGCATGAACTCATGTATGATAAGTCTAAAGCCTAATAAACACAATCACTAAAGACACAAAAACATAGTTGACTTTGTCCGGCACATGCTTCACTTCAAGCTTGATTCCTTGCGTTCCAAGCATTGTGTCCATATGTTTAGTGTGTGTGTGTTTCTACCCTAAATGCAACTTGATTCAAACAATTAGCTTGATCACAGGACATTGTATGTTTGTTAATTATGTCAAAACTAGAATCAAGGGAACTTATGTCCAACAATCTCCCCCTTTTTGCATAAGTAACAAACATACAAGTTAAACTTGATTATGACATTTCAAGGTATATAAGCAAATAGTTAATTAAAAAGCTCCCCCTGAGTTTTTGCATTCGTGAATCATTTTAAAAAACAACAGCATAAACACAAGCAAAACATCAGAAAAGAAAGTACTATGATTACTGCAATAGTATCAGAGCTATACACTGCATTTCAATAATCATAGTTGCAGAGCTTTATAAACAAGATTATAAAAACAATCAGAGCAATATCAACAGCAGTCATATATCAAATTCATTTGCAGCGGGTAAAAAAAATATCAGAGCACAATAGACTGACTGTGACTATTGATTGTAACAGAGCAAAAACAGTAGAATAAGAAAGGTTCATTTCAGAAATAGCATCATAACACTGAAAACACAAGTTTAAATTGTAGCATTTTCTCCCACTTTGTTACTGCATGCAAAAAGGCATAACAAAGTAAAAAAAAAGTAGGAACAAAATGATATTCTTATATAAACTTATCAGGTACAAGGCAATACAGAAAAAAAACATATACAAAACAATAAAGAACCTAAGCACCTAAGCTCCTAAACTAGGCTGATCCTCATTATTATCTAAGGATGAGGCAGAGACCGCTGTATTATTCTCAGCAGGTGTCTCCTCAACATGAAGTGCAGGGCTATCCAGGGGTGTGGGAGCAGGTTCGCCAGTTGCTTGTCGGCCAATATCAGCAATGTCACTGAAAGACAGTTTGAGGCCGAGATGATCTTGTATCGCCGCAACATCCTGTGAAACTGTGTTCAGATGCTCCTGAAGCTTATCCAGAGCTGATTCAAATCTAGCACTATGAGCAGCTTGAGTTTCCATAAACTCTAGCAACTTTGCTAGAACTGTAGATGATGCGCTAATCTGCTCAGCTGGTTGATCCGCAGCAGGCTGAGCTGGTTCAGCAGCAGATTGAGGGCGCGTCCAAATCCCGTTCACCTTTTTCAATTGCATTTGATTCACAATTGACTCTCCAAAGGTGAGGGTAGTTTTGGCGCATTCTTCTTTTGCCAAAGGGATTTTGGAATGCTTCAGAACCCGTGTGATAAGCTAAGGATATGGAAACACTAACTTTCCTTGTGCAGCTTCCTGCATGTGTTTGAGTACAATCCATGCCCAGCTCATCTTGAGCTCCTTGCAAAGTCCCCAAAGCAGAAGAATGTCCAACTTTTGGACAACTGCGTGATTTTCGGAATGGGGAACAAGCATCCTCGTGAGAGCATACATCAACATGCGTTCCTGGACTTTCATCTGGCCAATAGGTAATGCGACAGACTCCATATAACCTTCTACCATCAAGTCCTGAACAGCTGTATGACGATCAACTGACTCTTCCCATCCTTCGTCAGCAGTATCGGCTTCTAAACTGCCATCAATAGATTTCCCGTGGAAGGGCAGTCCAGATAGTGTTGAAAAATCTTCAAAAGACATACTAATCTTCTTCCCTTTGACTTCAGCTTTGAAGCCATCATCTGTGAGTCTGGAAGAGGAGTAGAAATCTCTAATGAGCTTAGGATACGAGTCCAGAGATGAAGACAAGAAAGGTTCAGACCATGAAACCTCAGATGGTTCTGGAAAGTGAAGCCGTCAACATCAAAGTAGGTGAAATCCATGGTTCTGGCTTCATGGATTTTTCTATTGAGAAAAGTATCAGGAATCTCAACAGTAGCAGCTGGTTTCTCCTTATGAGGTGGAGCTTGCTTTAGCTTAGGGGAAGGAGCAGCCTTCTTCTTCTTGGGAGCTGGAGTCCTCAGAGCATCAGCCATAAGCTTTTCTGTTGGAGGCTCCTTTCTCTTTTTAGGTTTGCCTTGATCAACAACAACAACCTTGCCTTTGTCATTGGCACGGATCTTGTGTGTAGGAATAGGCACACATTTAGAAATAGGAGGTGGAGAGGGAGTTCTTCCACTTGAAGAAGATGAAGAAGATAAAGAAGGGGTTTTGGAACAAACTTGCTTAACACGTGCCATTGTTAAGAAAGTTTTGATTTTGAGATGAAGATGAATATCAGAGAGAGGTTGGGAGATGAATTTTTGTAGAAAGGCAGAGACTTGGTGAGAAAATTTTTGGAAAAAAAAAATATGAAGTAATCAATTGGGGTTTAAGCAGGGTTTATATAGAACTGTTCACAATCGATTAAGTTACCGTTACTGGGGAAGTGAAATCGATTGAGCCATAATTAACTCTCAACGGCTAGAAAAAAAACTGGCAACGGTAATAATGTCAATCGATTTCCAAATCGATTTCCATTATTTACTCAATCGATTTCCAAATCGATTTTGAGGAAGATTTTCTCAAGTCCGAAGTCTGGAATCAAACTAATCGATTTCCAAATCGATTGGATTTAGGAATAGAATAGCACAGAAGGAAACAAAGGACCACGAAATCGATTTACCAATCGATTTCGAGTTATCTAATTTTTCAAATTAGACACTGTGTTCTACGTAATCGATTCTCCAATAGATTTCGTGAAGCACAATTCCTGTTGATCCACAGGATAATCGATTTTGCAATCGATTGGGCACCTGTATCAGATTTCATTCTGATCAACTATTCCTAGCTTCATTCTAATATGAAGGAAACTTTCTTTGGGTAAAGTTTTAGTGAATATGTCAGCCAATTGATCAGTTGTATTGACATATTCAAGCTTTATATTCCCATTTTGAAATTGATCCCTTATGAAATGATGCCTTATTTCTATATGCTTGGTCCTAGAATGCATGACTGGGTTTTTGGTAATACAAATAGCACTTGTATTATCACACATGATAGGCACTGTCCCTAAGTCTACTCCAAAGTCACACAAGTGTTGTTTCATCCAAAGGATCTGAGCACAACAGCTTCCAGCTGCAATATACTCAGCTTCAGCTGTGGATAAAGCAATACTTGTTTGCTTCTTGCTATACCAAGAAACAAGTGAGTTACCTAGTAAGTGATAGGTGCCTGAGGTGCTCTTTCTATCTATTTTGCACCCTGCAAAGTCTGAATCTGAGAAGCCAACTAAGGTACAGGTAGATCCCTTAGGATACCAAAGTCCTAGATTTCTAGTTCCTATAAGGTATCTGAAAATCCTCTTAACTGCACTAAGGTGAGACTCCTTTGGATTAGACTGAAACCTAGCACACATGCAGACACTAAAAATAATGTCAGGCCTGCTTGCAGTAAGGTAAAGTAAGGACCCTATCATGCCTCTATACTTGGTAACATCTACTGGTTTACCTATCTCATCCCTATCTAGGTGACAAGCTGAGCTCATTGGAGTATCAATGGATTTATACTTATCAAAGCAAAACTTCTTTATTAAATCATTGCAATACTTTGTTTGGCTAATGAAAATACCAAGCTTGCTTTGGTTAATTTGAAATCCTAGAAAATAGGAGAGTTCTCCCATCATTGACATTTCAAATTTACCTTTCATTAAATTTTCAAAGTCTTTGCATAGCTTGTTATTGGTTGATCCAAAGATTATGTCATCAACATAAACTTGGACCAGAAATATATCATTTCCATTAGTTTTTATAAAAAGGGTTTTGTCAACATTGCCTCTTACAAAGTTTTGTTGAATGAGAAAAGTGCTCAACTTCTCATACCAAGCTCTAGGAGCTTGTTTCAACCCATAAAGGGCCTTTGTTAGCTTGTACACATGATTAGGAAAATCAGGATTTTAAAAACCAGGTGTTTGGCTAACAAACACTTCCTCTTGGATATCACCATTGAGAAAGGCACTTTTCACATCCATTTGATAAAGTTTGAAGTCCATGATACAAGAAAAAGCCAGCAGGATTCTAATAGCTTCTAGTCTAGCTACTGGGGCATAGGTTTCATCATAGTCTATCCCTTCCTCTTGGTTATACCCCTTGGCTACTAGCCTAGCTTTGTTCCTGGTGATGACACCATTCTCATCCATTTTGTTTCTGAACACCCACCTGGTTCCTATAATGTGTTTGTTGGCTGGTTTGGGAACTAGGATCCACACATTGTTTCTCTCAAACTGGTTCAACTCCTCTTGCATAACAATGATCCACTCATCATCTAAGAGGGCTTCCTTAACATTTTTGGGTTCTAGTTGGGAAACAAAGGCGGTATAGTTGCAGAACTGTCTAAGGCTTCTCCTAGTTGCCACTCCCTTTGAGATATCTCCTATGATGTTGTCTATAGGATGATTTCTAATGAACTTCCATTCTCTAGGTAGATCATCTAATCTAATTGGTTCAACACAGTCCACGTTGGTTTGAGGTTCAGGTTCAGCAGTCTCTAATGGTTCAGATTCTACAGCTTCATCTAAAGGAGTATCAACTATAAAAGGAGTCTTGTTCAGCTTTTTAGAAAATAGTTCATCAAATTTTACATGAACAGACTCTTCTATGGTTTTGGCCCTTTTGTTGTAGATTCTATAGGCCTTACTAGTTTGGTAATACCCTAGGAAAATACCCTCATCTGCCTTAGGATCAAACTTACCTAGGTGTTATTTTCCATTGTTTAAAACAAAGCATTTACATCCAAAGACCCTAAAGTAAGATATGTTTGGTTTCCTACCCTTGTATAACTCATAAGGAGTTTTCCTGAGGATTGGCCTAATCAAAACCCTATTGACTACATGTGTGGCTGTATTGATAGCATCAGCCCAAAAATACTTGGGCAGATTGGAATCTTTAAGCATAGTCCTAGCTAACTCCTCCAAAGACATGTTTTTCCTTTCAACCACCCCATTTTGCTGAGGAGTTCTAGGGGCTAAGTATAGATGATTGATACCATTTTGTTCACAAAAGGTTTTAAAAGAGTCATTTTGGAATTCACCTCCATGATCACTTTTAATTGAGACTATTTTCTGATTATTCTCATTTTGAACTAAAGCAGCAAAGGTTTTAAAAATTGAGAATGTCTCACTCTTGTGAGTCAGAAAATATGTCCATGTGAATCTAGAATAATCATCAACTAATACAAATCGATAAAGATTGCCACCAAAACTCTTCACTTGGGAAGGACCAAAAAGGTCCATGTGAATCAGCTGTAAAACCTTAGAGGTTTTAACTAAATCTATAGGGGGAAAGGAAGTCTTAACAAGTTTGCTCTTCTCACAGGAGTCACACAGCCTATCTTTGGTAAACTTCCTATTTGGGAGACCTATGACAACCTACTTGCTAACTAGTCTATTCAAATGATCTATATGAATGTGTGCAACACGTTTATGCCATAGCCAATTCTCATCAGCATTTGATAACAAACAACATACAGAATCAACAGGTAATGCAGAGAAATCTAACATATAAATGTTGTTGAATCTATTACCGACCAATTTCATACCTTCATTCTCCTTATGCTCTATTATGCAGGACTGAGAAGTAAAGTTTACCTTAAAGCCTTTATCACATAACTGGCTGATACTCAGCAGGTTATGTTTGAGTCCTTTAACATATAATACATCTTTGATAACAGCAGTTGACTCATTACCTACATCTCCACTGCCACATATTTTGCCTTTATTATTGTCGCCGTATTTGACGTAGCCGCCATCCTTTAAGGTTAGAGACAAAAACTTAGTTTTGTCCCCTGTCATGTGCTTGGAGCACCCACTGTCCAAATACCATTAGTGGGTCTTGGATGCCAAGCACACCTGCAGCAGAAATGACATTTGACAACAGAGGAGGCATACTGTTTTGGTTTAGTAGAGACACTATGCATATGACCAACTTTAGCATACTTCAGGTTATGTTTAGCAGTTCTATATCCAATACCATGTTTATTGTGATTTTGTTTAACATTCACATTGGGCATATAACCAAGTCCAGACTTTTCATTTAAATTTCTCTGGTTTCCAAGAAGCATATCTAGCTTGGTTTTGCCACTGTTGAATTTTTCAATATCACAATGCAATGCATGAGTTTCCTTTTTCATTTTTTCATTCATGTCTTTAAGAGACTCATGCTGCAATTTCAATTCATAATAGCAAATGCATTTTTCTTCTAACAGTTTCTTATTGCTAATTAACTGTTTAATAGTGATAACATATTCATCATGTAGTTCAGAAAATGCATTTTGTAACTCATCATATGAAGGATCAGATGAACTAACCTCGCTCTCCGAATCCGAGTCTGTTTTGGCCATGAGGCACAGATTAGCTTGTTCTTCTTCAGAAGATGATGAGGATTCGTTGTCATTATCGTTCCATGCAATATATGCTTTTTTGTTTTTCTGAGCTGGTTCCTTGCCTTTAGTTATGGAATTTATGTTTTTGTTCTGCAGCTTGTAACAATCAGCCTTTATATGACCAGGTTTTCCACATTCATAGCATGTGACTGTTTTACTGTCATTGTTCTTCGAGCTGGATTGTTTTCTGAATTTACTGTCTTTCTTTTTCAGAAATTTCTTAAATTTCTTGACAAGTAACCCAAGTTCAGGTTCCTCATCATCCTCACTGTTTGATTCATCTGAGCTGGTCTCATGTTCAGATTTTGATTTTTGATGTGCCTGGGCTTTCAATGACAGCCCTTTCTTTTTTCTGTCAACTTGCTCAGGTTCACTTAGCCTGTGGAGTTCCATTTCGTGTTCTCTTAATTTCCCAAAGAGTGTAGCGATAGACATTGATCCAAGATCCTTTGACTCTGCAATGGTAGTAATCTTCGGCTGCCATTCCCTAGTTAGGCATCTCATTACTTTACTGATCTGCTGATCGCTTTCAATCTCCTTTCCAAGTGCGTGCAAGTTGTTGACAATGTGCGTGAACCTGGTTTTCATGTCATTGATGGATTCTTCTTTCTTCATATTGAATAATGCATATTCGTGCATCAATGTGTTTATCCTTGCGCGATTTACATCAGTGGTGCCTTCATGAGTTTGTTGCAAGGTATCCCACATTTCTTTTGCAGATTTACAATTTGATACCCTGAAAAGTTCATCAAGACTCAAAGCAGATGTTATAATATTTTTAGCTTTAGCATTGTAACCTACTTTCTTTTTGTCTTCTTCAGACCAATCAGATTTAGGTTTCAATATAGCAGATTCACCAATTCCAGATAAGGTAGGCACAAAAGGTCCATTTTCAACAGCATCAAGAATATCAATTCCACTAGCTTCAAGAAAAATTAACATGCGTTGTTTCCAATACATATAGGCCGCACCATTAAAGGCAGGGGGCCTTGCAAGTGAAGCACCTTCACCTAAGAATTCTACAGAAGTCATGACTTATATGAGAGTTTTCTCTAAAATAAGTACAGGCTCTTGATGCCAATTGTAAGTAAAATGTGACTTCTAATGCAAGAATTATGTATATGGCAATACTTCTAATGCAAGAGTTATGTATGTTCAATTTATCAAGCAATCACAAAACGGAGCATGTATCAATATTAACTAATCAAACAATTAAGTAAAAGATAAGGGATAGAAGAATGATACTCAAAAATTTATCATGGTTCGGTCGTCTGTAAGACAACCTACATCCAGTCCCAAGATCAACTTGATCTTAGCCTTTTTCACTAGAATCTTCTATAGTACTTTTATAGATTGTCCAGCTAGCTCCTAGCCTATTTATCCAACTTGAAAACATTGATTTGCCAATCGACTAGGAACTTGGTTTCTGATATATGATAAAACATTTTCAACACCCAATCGATTTATCAATCGATTAGTATATGTCTTGCAGGTCAAGAAATAAAGTTCAATTGATGTCTCAATCGATTGATTTTTTCACAGAGCTACTGACTTAGAAAAACTTTTGTCCAATCGATTTGCCAATCGATTTGGTTTAAGGATTTTTGTCTCTATGTCTCATTCAATTGATTCATCAATTGATGTTCCAATCGATTGTCCAATCGATTGGTATGTTATAGAGGTTAAGTCAGAAACAAAATAAGCTCGAAATCGATTTGCCAATCGATTTAAAAACTTGTGACTTGCCCTTGTAACTCACACAATCGATTTCTCAATTGATGCATGAATTGATTGTCCAATCGATTGCTTTGCACCCAGAGTTCAAGTTTCACTGCTATCCTTCCCAGAATCGATTCACCAATCGATTGGATCAGTGATAACTTTACTCCTGAGTCAATCAATCGATTGCCCAATGGATTAGCCAATTGATTAGTCAATCGATTTGTTTACTAAGTTCAAATTAAAAAACATTTTAACCTTGGCAACACATATGCATGAACTCATGTATGATAAGTCTAAAGCCTAATAAACACAATCACTAAAGACACAAAAACATAGTTGACTTTGTCCGGCACATGCTTCACTTCAAGCTTGATTCCTTGCGTTCCAAGCATTGTGTCCATATGTTTAGTGTGTGTGTGTTTCTACCTGAAATGCAACTTGATTCAAACAGTTAGCTTGATCACAGGACATTGTATGTTTGTTAATTATGTCAAAACTAGAATCAGGGGAACTTATGTCCAACATGAACGTTACATAGAGGTGCATTCGAATACATAGATCATGTATTCGAATACAACTGAAAGCAATACAACTTTTCAGATCTGAAATGGCTCCAGATCATTGTATTTGTTCATCAAACCTCTTTGATCAATGGCCACAAATCTGAAGAGATATTTATGGAGTATAAATACACCATAACTTTAGATTAATCAACACACAATCTTTCAATCAAACCTAGAACAACATTGAACAAAATTTCTGATTTTTTTCACAAGTACTTGCATTTCATTTTCATATCATTCAGAAAGGTTCTCAAAGTACTTGAAGTATTATTAGATTGAAATCATTATACCAGTCTTATATCCTTACTCCAAATCATATTATATCACTTGTAAAAGAAAGTAGTACTTTATTAAAGTAGCTTAATCTAAGATAGTCTTAAATATACACACCATGAAATATTACATATTTTCAAAATATTGAGGAATTGTTTGGTAATGTGTTGAGATTAGGGATTAAAGAGTCGTCCCCACGTGCATGAGACTTTGAGGAATTGTTTGGTAATGTAATGAGATAATATTTCTCCACTTTTGGTTTAGTGCATTGAGGTCTATATCTATTAAGATCTATATCTATCGAAGCAAAATATGTGTGTGTGCTTGTGCGTGCGTAGCTGAACGTAGACTCCTAGCAATATTCATACATAATTATTGAAATTGGAACTTCCTATCCGTAAGATGTTTTTCTAACCATAATTAAATTCCAATTGCTAATGTACACACCATAGAATATTACATACTTTCAAACTATTGAGGAATTGTTTCGTAATGTATTGAGATTAGGGGTTAAAGAGTCGTCCCCACGTGCATGAGACTTTGAGAAATTGTTTGGTAATGTATTGAGATAGTATTTCTCTACTTTTGGTTTAGTGCATTGAGGTGTATATCTATTGAGGTCTATATCTATCGAAGCAGAATGTGTGTGTGTGCGTATGTGCGCGCGTGTGCGTGCGTGCTTAGTTGAACATAAACTCCTAACTAAATTCATACATGATTATTGAAATTAGAACTTCCTATCTATAAGATGTTTTTCTAACCATAATTAAATTCCAATTGCTAATGTACACACCATAGAATATTACATTTTTTCAAACTATTGAGAAATTGTTTGGTAATGTATTGAGATTGGGGATTAAAGAGCCGTCCCCACGTGCATAAGACTTTAATTTGTAAACTTTATTAATATTCTCATAGAAAACTACGTCATGAAGTTCTCTTATCTTTGTGTTAATTATAAATTTTGTAACATTTTGTTTTCTTAGTAACTTCTACCAAACATTTATAAAGTAAAGCATTTTGAGATATTTTTTTTTATAAACTAATAAATTACGATTATTTTTATAAATTAAAAAACTATATATTAACTTTCGTATTTGAAGATAAATCATTTAATAAGAAAAATATTATTTCGTTATTTATAAGCATTAATTTAATTTTTTAAACTTTATCATAAAAACATTCAATATTCATTACTATATATAAAAAAATTAAAAGAAATTAAATGTCATTTCACATACACTTATAAATAATATTTAATTATTATAATTATATAAATGATAAGAAATAATCATTTTTAAAAATTATTTAACTATTTAGCTAAGAATAATATTTAATTATTTTAATTATTTAACAAAGAATAATTCTTATTGTTACCGACCTAATTTTAACGAAAGGCAATAATTGCACTATAGTTAATTTGCAATTACCATTTTAACCACCAAAACATTTCAACATTACCACTATACTTTAATATGGTTACTTTTATAAATCATCGTCAAATTACGTGTTTGATGTGTTTGATGTGTTTATATCGATATATGTCGAATTAATTAATAACAAATTATTTATCCCCTTTCTTAAATTTCTAATTTGTTTGGGGAAAGTATATTTAGTACTAAAGTTTTTGGTGCGAGATAGTATTTCTCCACTTTTAATTTAGTGTATTGAGATCAATATCTAGAATGTTTTAGTTCGATCATGTAAAAAATTATAAAATTGTTTTGAAAGCACCAAAAAGAATCAATTGATTGAAACAAACCATTGTACCAATGTGTTGAACTAAAAGAAATTTATTAGAAATTTAATTCAAATAATTGTAAAAGAATTTATGCAATTTGTTTGAAATTACTCTATATATTCCGCTTATATATAAAACTCTTTAGTATCATAATCATAATATACATAATGTATATATGTATGTGTATAGTATATAAATGTAAATATACTTAACTTTTTTTTTTTATTTGTACATACCGGCTATAATGATTGAATCACATTAATTACGTATGTCTTTGGCTTTGTTAGGACGTTATCAAAGGCTGATATTTTTGGTTTGTAAATGGACATGATAAAAAAATTTCGTACATAACTCTTTCTTTGATTTTAATATAATAGTGTTGTTTTGTGTGACATTCTAAGCAGAAAACTTATTGATCAATATAAAGAAAGATTTTGTGTGATATTTGAAGCAGAATGTGTGTGTGTGCGCGTGTGCGTGCATGCGTAGTTGAACATAGATTCCTAACTAGATTCATACATTATTACTGAAATTAGAACTTCCTATCTCTAAGATGTTTCTCTAACCATAGTTAAATTCCAATTGCTAATGTACACACCATGTAATATTACATATTTTCAAACTATTTAGGAATTGTTTGTTAATGTATCGAGATTAGGGATTAAAGAGCCATCCCCACGTGCATGAGTACTTGAGGAATTTTTTGGTAATGTATTGAGATAGTGTTTCTCCAATTTTGATTTAGTGCAATAAAGTCTATATCTATCGAAGCAGAATGTGTGTGTGCGTGTGCGTGTGCGTGCGTGCAATCGTGCGTAGTTGAACATAGACTCCTAGCTAGATTCATACATTATTATTGAAACTAGAACTTCCTATCTCTAAGATGTTTTTCTAACCATAATTAAATTCCAATTGCTAATGTACACACCATGGAATATTACATATTTTAAAACTATTGAGGAATTTTTCCCACTTGCATCAGACTATTACATATTTTAAAACTATTGATGAACTAGTATTTCTCCACTTTTGGTTAAGTGCATTAAGGTCTATATCTATTGTGGTGTATATATTTCAAAGCAGAATGTGTGTGTGTGGGCGTGCGTGCATAGTTGAACATAGACTGCTAGCTATATTCATACATTATTATTGGAATTAGTACTTCCTATCTTTATGTTAATTATGTCATGAAGTTCTCATAGAAAACTACGTCATGAAGTTCTCTTAGAAAACTACGTCATAGAAAACTACGTCATGAAATTTGATTTGTAAACTTCATTAATCTTCTCATAGAAAGCTACGTCATGAAGTTTTCTTATCTTTGTGTTAATTGTAAATTTTGTAACATTTTGTTTTATTAGTAAGTTTTATATCTAGAATGTGTTCGTTCGATCATGTGAAAAATTATAAAATTATTTTGAAAGCATAAAAAACAATGAATTGATTGAAACAAATCATTGTACCAATGAGTGAACTAAATGAAATTTATAAGAAAGTCAATTCAAATAATTGTGAAAGAATTTATACAATTTGTTTGAAAATACTATTTATTCCACTTATATATAAAAGTCTTTAGTATCATAATCATAATATACATGATGTATGATGTATGTGTATAGTATATAAATATACTTAACTTTTTTTTATTTGTACATACTAGCTATAATGATTGAATCACATTAATTATGCCCGTCTTTGGTTCTGTTACAATATTATCAAAGGCTGATTTTTTTTTGGTTTGTAAATGGAAATGATAAAAATAAATTCATACATAACTATTTCTTTGATTTTAATATAATAGTGTTGTTTTGTGTGACATTCTAAGCAGAACTATGACAATCGAAACATAATGTGTGTTTGCGTGAGTGCGCGCGCGCGTGTGCGAGTGTATGCGTATTTGAACATAGACTCATAGCTAGATTCATACATTATTATTGAAATTAGAACTTCCTATATCTAAGATGTTTTTCTAATCATAATTAAATTCCAATTGTGAATGTACACACTATAGAATATTACATATTTTTAAACTATTGAGGAATTGTTTGATAAAGTATTGAGATTAGTGATTAAGAGCCGTCCCCACGTGCATGAGACTTTGAGGAATTGTTTGGTAATGTATTTAGATAGTATTTCTCATCTTTTGGTTCAGTGCATTGAGGTTTATATCTATTGAGTTCTATATCTATCAAAGCAAAATGTGTGTGTTTGTGTGTGCATGTGCGTGCGTGCGTGCGTAGTTGAACATAGACTCCTAGTTAGATTCATACATTATTATTGAAATTAGAACTTCCTATCTCTAGGATATTTTTCTAACCATAATTAAATTCCAATTGCTAATGTACACACTGTGGAATATTATATATTTTCAAACAATTGTGGAATTGTTTGGTAACGTATTAAGATTATGGATCAAAGAGTCGTCCCCACGTGAATGAGACTTTGAGGAATTATTTGGTAATGTATCGAGATAGTATTTCTCCACTTTTGGTTTAGTGCATTGAGGTCTATATCTATCAAAGCAGAATGTATATATGTATGTGTGTGTCTGTGTGCGTGCGTGCATGCGTAGTTGAACATAGACTCCTAACTAGATTCATACATTATTATTGAAATTTGAACTTCCTATCTCTAAGATGTTTTTCTAACCATAATTAAATACCAATTGCTTATGTAACCATGGAATATTACATATTTTCAAACTATTAAGGAATTTTTTGGTAATGTATTGAGATTAGAGATTAAAGAGTCGTCCCCACGTGCATGAGACTTTGAGGAATTGTTTGGTAATATGTTGAGATAGTATTTTTCCTCTTTTGATTTAGTGGATTGAGGTCTATATCTATTGAGGTCTATATCTATCGAAGTAAAATGTGTGTGTGCGTGTGCGTTCGGTGGGCCTGCGTGCGTGTGTGTGTAGTTTAACATAGACTCCTAGATAGATTCATATAACATTATTGAAATTAGAACTTCCTATCTCTAAGATATTTTTCTAACTATAATTAAATTCCAATTGCTAATGTAGAAACAATGGAATATTACATATTTTCAAACTATTGAGCAATTGTTTGGTAATGTATTGAGATTAGGGATTAAAAGAGCCGTCCCCACGTGTATGAGACTTTGAGGAATTGTTTGGTAATGTATTGAGGTAGTATTTCTCCACTTTTGTTTTAGTGCATTGAGGTCTATATCTATTAAGTTCTATATCTATCAAAGCGGAATGTGTGTGTGTGTGTGCATGTGGGAGCGTTCGTAGTTGAACATAAACTCCTAGTTAGATTCATACATTATTATTGAAATTAGAACTTCCTATGTTTGTGTTAATTACATCATGAAGTTATTATAGAAAACTATGTCATGAAGTTCTCTTTGAAAACTACGTCATGAAATTTGATTTGTAAACTTCATTAATCTTCTCCTAGAAAACTACGTCACGAAGTTCTCTTATCTTTGTGTTAGTTATAAATTTTATAACATTTTATTTTCTTAGTGAGTTCTATATCTAAAATGTCTTAGTTCGATCATGTGAAAAATTATAAAATTATTTTGAAAGCTTTAAAAACAATCAATTGATTGAAACAAATATTTGTACCAATGAGTGAACTAAATGAAATTTATAAGAAAATCAATTCAAATAATTGTGAAAGAATTTATGCAATTTGTTTGAAAGTACTATATATTTCGCTTATATATAAAAGTCTTTAGTATCATAATCATAATATACATGATGTATGATGTATGTGTATAGTGTATAAATATAAATTCTATCAAATAAATTTAATCAATCCTATTGAAATTCAATTTAAGCAATCAAATAAACAAGAAAAGAATCATGAATAGAAATTGACAAGGTAACCTGAATCTCAAGGTGTTGATGAAACTCTGAACTCATGGATTAATCTTATAAAATTAGTCTTCTATAAAATTAAAATAACACTATTTATTTCTTATAGCAAATAATAAATTCAAAATATAAATAATACAGAGCTCAAGTTATGATCTACAGAGCGAGAAAGAGTCAAAATATAAATAAAAAAATTTAAATGCAAATAATAAAATTATAATTCAAATTCGACCCAAAGTTTAGAAACAAGCTAAAAATATTAATCTAAGCTATAAAGAGCTATTAAAATACCAAACTAAAAAGCTAAAAACATGTGCCCAAATGCTATGATCAAATTCCCCCACACTTAAACTTTTGCACTCCGAGCAAAACAATGCATGTGATTTCAAATATTCTTATGAATGCAAAGTGGTGAGAGAGAAAAATATTTCTAGCTTAAGGCAATTATGAATAGTTTTGTTATCACAACTAAGGCAAACAAGAGGACAAGTTAACTAAAATATGGATCATAAGTGATAGAGTCCTCCCGGGATATAAAATTCTCTTAGTGTTTACACTCAAAGTGTTTGGGCTGCTGTTTACACTCAAAACACATCATGAAAGCTAGCACTTCCATAGGATTGACAAGCCTATATAATATATATTTGAAACACATGCAGATAATGGTCAAAAGGTCTTTATTTAGGCTGTAACAAAGCCAAGGTAAGGGTGAGATAATCCTAAGGAGACTAAGGATGAAATTCAAAGAGGATAAAGGAGTAATGATGAAGAGAGAAAAACAGCATTAAGTAACTAAACAAAACATCATTAACTTTTATTTTCATACTCTCTTTGTTCATAACACAACAATTTTTTCTCATATATATATATATATATATATATATATATATATATATATTCTCTCTCTTTTTTTTTCATCACTCTCAAATTTAAACAAACAAGTTGAGCACCCCTACACTTATGTAAGTAAAGACTCCTTTATCCCCCAAGATGGAGGCAGTTCATTATTTTTCACTTTTAGGCTTGTAATGAGCTATATAACGAAAAAAATGGGGTAATTAGGCTCAAAGGGGCTTAAAAATGGAGGGTAGACTTATTTGGCTGGTAGCTTAATTAAAAACAAATGCCTAGATCATTTCAATATATGCATGCAAACAAGAGTCAAGTCAAGTTCTGGCGTAACTAGCAATCATGAGTGGGATAACACATAAGAAAAAAACGGATGGAAAAATGTATTCCATTCATAATAAGGCTAAAAAATCTCACAAAGGTTAATAACTTGATACATAATTTAGTATTTTAATCCAATTTATTTTACCAAGAAGGCAAAAATACTATCTAATCATGTCAATCCAAACAAACTCTCAACATTTTACAACCATAAAATCTTATGAAAAGGATGCAATGCAATGTCCATTTTTTATTTATTTTATTATTTTATTTTTTATTACTATTGTTATTATTATTTTTATTTTTTAAATTATAATAATTGAATCATAACAAATAGAATCCTAAATAATACCCCACACTTAAATTACACATTGTCCTCAATGAAAGTAACAAGTATAAAATAAGAGTAAGGAAAGGGAGCTCCCTGTTTAAACTTCAGTGTAGGTGGGCTTTTCCAAGGAGAGTTCTTCTATGGTAGAATCTTCAAGCACAAAGCTCCCATGGAATAGCTTGAGGCGTTGTCCATTTACTTTGAACATTTTTCGGTGTTTTCACTTTTTATTTCCACTACACCATAAGGAAAATGTTAGTAACAACAAAAGGGCCAATCCACTTCGATTGAAGTTTCCCAATCATAATTTTCAAATGGGAGTTGAACAATAAAAATTTTGGGTCAATGGAAAATTTATTGCTAGAAATCATCTTATCATAAAAGTACTTAGTTTTCTCCTTATAGATGCGAGAGTTCTCGTAAGCTTCAAGTCTAAGCTCTTCAAGTTGTTGCAATTGAAGCTTTCTCTCCAAACCTACTTTCTCCATCTCAAGGTTACAACTCTTGACCGTCTTATAAGCACGGTGCTCTATTTCTACTGGGAGGTGGCATGTCTTACCAAACACAAGTCGATAAGGGGACATTCTTATTGGTGTTTTGTAGGCTGTTCTATGAGCCCAAAGAGCTTCTTCAAGTTGATGGCTCCAATCTTTCCTGTTTGGTTGCACCATCTTTTCTAAGATCTGTTTGATTTCCCTATTTGAGACTTCATCTTGCCCATTAGTTTGGGGATGATAAGGTGTAGAAACTCTATGCACAACCCCATACTTCCGAAGCAAAGCGTTCAAGGTGTTGTTGCAAAAATGAGTGCCTTGATCACTTATGATGGCTCGGGGTATTCCAAACCTGCAAAAAATATTTGATTTAATAAAACCTGCAACAACTTTAGAATCATTAGTCCTAGTGGGTATTGCTTCCACCCACTTCGAAACATAATCAACAGCTAGTAAAATATAGACATAACCAAAAGATACAGGAAAAGGGCCCATAAAGTCAATGCCCCACACATCAAATACTTCACATAAAATCATAGGTTGTTGAGGCATCTCACTCCTACGAGTGATTGTTGTTCCTGCTATTTGGCACTATTCACAAGTTTTGTAAGTTTCAAAAGCATCTTTAAAAAAAGTGGGCCAAAAGAAACCCGAGTCTAAGACTTTTCTCGTTGTCCGTTGAGGACCAAAATGTCCTCCAATTTGAGAGGCATGACAAAAATGAAGAATGGATTGAGCCTCATGGTGGAAAACACATCGCCTAATCACCTGGTCACTACACAATTTCCACAGATATGGATCATCCCACACATAGTATTAGGAATCACTTTTAAGTTTGTGTATTTGTGTTAGGATGCATCTGCACGAAAAACTCCAGCAACTAGATATACCTCACGCAACTGTAGCAGTTGCTCATCAGGGAAGTTGTCTTGAATGGGGATGGGGTCCTCATCCATTTCTATTCTGCTCAAATAATCTGCCACCAAATTTTTAGCTCCACTCTTATCTTTAATCTCTAAATCAAATTCTTGGAGTAACAACATCCACCAGATCAATCTTGGTTTTGCTTTTGGTTTCTTCAGCAAGAACTTCAAAGCTGCATGGTCAGTAAAGATAACTACCTTCGAACCTAACAAATATGATCTAAACTTATCAAGTGCAAAAACAATAGCTAAAAGTTCCTTTTCAGTGGTAGTATAATTACCCTGTGCAGAATCTAAAGTCCTAAAATCATAATAAACAACATGGGCAACCTTACCAACCCTTTGTGCAAGGACTGCTCCCACGACATAGGTAGATGCATCCCACATAATTTTAAAAGGGAGGGTCCAATTGGGTGGCTGAATTATGGGAGTAGAGGTTAGTGTTGCCTTTAGGAAATCAAGGACCTTCTTGCATTTGTCATCAAAGGTGAATCTGACATCTTTTTGCAGCAAATTCGACAGTGGAAGAGATATCTTGCTGAAATCCTTGATAAATCGCCTGTAAAAACTAGCATGGCCAAGAAAAGAACGAATCTCGCGGATGTAAGATGGATAACACAAATTAGAAATCACATCAATTTTGGCAGGATCCACTTCAATCCCATTTTTAGAGATCACATGTCCCAAAACTATGCCTTGTTCAACCATAAAATGAATTTTTTCGTAATTCAACACAAGGTTAGTTTCAATACATCTATGCAAAACTCTATCTAAATTGTTCAAGCATGCATCAAATGAGGAACCATACACAGTAAAATCATCCATGAAAACTTCAATACAATTTTCTATCAAGTCAAAGAAAATACTAATCATGCAGCGTTGGAAAGTGCCAGGAGCATTGCATAGGCCAAAGGGCATCCTCTTGTAGGCAAATGTGCCAAAAGGACAAGTGAATGTAGTCTTTTCTCGGTCCTCTTGTGCAATATGGATCTGGTTTAGTCTCCTGTAATCGATGCATACCCTCTAGCTTTTCGGCACTCGTGTGGGGATAAGTTCATTATTTTCATTTTTAACCACTGTGAGTCCAGTTTTCTTTGGGACTACCTGCACCGGGCTCACCCATTGACTATCAGATATGCGGTATATAATTCCTGCTTGCAAGATCTTGGTCACTTCTTTTTTTACAACATCCAAAATTAATGGGTTAAGTCGCCTATGGGGCTGCCTAACTGGTTTTACCCCATCCTCCAGTAGTATCCTATGAAAACACATGGATGAGCTAATACTAGGAATATCAGCCAAGGTCCATCTGATTTCCTTCCTGTGTTTTCTCAAAATCTGCAACAACTTCTCTTCCTGTTCATCTTCAAGTTTGGCTGAAATAATCACAAGTAACTTGCCACTTCCTTCTAAATAAGCATATTTCAAATTTTCAGGAAGTGGTTTAAGCTCTATAGTCGGTGGTTGTTCAATGGAAGGTACAACACCAGTGCCCCAAGCTAAGTCTGGAAAATCAATTATGTTAGTAGAAATATCGATATCAGTACAATGATCAACTTGGAAGGCAGCTTCAATCTCAGCACACACATAGCACAATTGAGTATATGTACAAAGTTCACAAGTATAAGTATCATCAAAACCAGACAATGAAGGAAAATAGTGGCAAACATATCGGGGTAAGTTTCATCAACCAAATCAACAAGCAATTCAATTTGAAAAATAGAATGCTCTTCCACAGGGTGTTTCATAGCATCAAAGATGTTAAATTTTACAATGCTATCACCAAATTCCATGGATAGAGTTCCAGCATGCACATCAATTTTTATTCTAGCAGTTTTCAAGAATGGTCTGCCTAAGATGATAGGCACCCTGTTGGACTTATTATCTCCCTCCATGTCCAAAATGTAAAAATCTGCAGGAAATATCAATTCATTAACTCGAACAAGTACATCCTCCACAAGTCCAGTGGGACGAGTATTGCTCCTGTTTGCCAATTGAATGGTAACACTTGTACTTTGTAAAGGTTCAAGAGCAAGAGAGTTAAAAATAGATGTAGGCATAACATTAATGGAAGCTCCTAAATCTAACATAGCATTTTCAAATTGACTATTGCCTATGGGACATGGAATGGAAAACGTTCCTGGATCTTTGCATTTCTGAGGCATGGGTTGAATGAGGGCTGAAACATTTCGCCACATGTTTACTCTTTCATTACCTTTTAACCTTATCTTGTATGTGCACAAAACTTTTAGAAATTGTGCATATCTTGGAATTTGTTTAATTGCTTTAAGAAGGGGAATGTGTTCACTTCCACCTTCCTAAATGTATCCAGGATCTCGTTGTCCCTATCGACCTCATCCATTTTCTTAGTCTTCATTGCCCTTTGAGGAAAAGGAAGTGGTATATTTTACTCAACATCAACAGTTTCAAATATCAAAGTATCCTTAACAACCTTGTTATTTTTCACTACAGTTTTAAGTACCTTTGGTACTTCAACACCCTTCCCATACCTCAATGTAATTGAACTGACATTGGGAGCATTTGGATTTACTACTGACTGTGCAGGCAATTGGTTTGACCCCTGAGTTTGTAATTGATTGATTGAAGTAGCTAGCTGACCAATCTTTGTTTCCAAATTTTGAATGGTGGAATATGTTCGTTGTTGAAATTGGAGATTCTGGACAGCCATCTGTTTAACAAGGTCCTCTAATGAAGGTGCATTGTTTTGCTGTTGAGGAATATTTTGTAGTTGCTGCCTAGGTTGCTGATGTGCAGAAGAATTCCCCATCTCAAGTTGGAATGGTTTCTCCAACCAGGATTGTACTTGTTAGATGATAGATCATAGTTGACTTGGGGGTTTATATATTTACTGCATATGCTTAAGAAGCATCAACAATTGGGTCTTCTTGCAATGTAGGACATGAATCTGAAGGATGCTCTAGAGAAGTGCAAATACCATAGACAACTGCTTGGGTTTTACCTATTGCCAATTTTTTTACTAAAGATGTAAGCTCATCAAGTTTTCCTTCTAAATTCTTGTTGGAAGAAGCTTGAATTTCATTCACACCCATTGTCAACACCATTGAATTGCTTCTAGTCGTAAACTGTTGAGAATTAATGGACATGTTCTCAATCAAAGCCCTTGCCGCTTTTGGGGTCTTATCGACAAGTGCTCCCCCACTAGCAGCATCCAAAGTACTTCTATCCATAGATAGCAAGCCTTCATAAAAATATTGGATGAGAAATTTATCAGAAATCTGGTGATGAGGATAGCTTGACACTAATTTCTTGAATCTCTCCCAATACTCATGTAATGATTCCCTGTCAATATGTCTGATGCCACGTATTTCTTTTCTGATTAAAGCAACTCTTGGGGGTTGTATATATTTACTGCATATGCTTGAGAAGCATCAACAATTGGGTCTTCTTGCAATGTAGGACATGAATCTGAAGGATGCTCTAGAGAAGTGTAAATACCATAGACAACTAATTGGGTTTTACCTATTGCCAATTTTTATACTAAAGATGTAAGCTCATCAAGTTTTCCTTCTAAATTCTTGTTGGAAGAAGCTTGAATTTCATTCACACCTATTGTCAACACTATTGAATTGCTTCTAGTCATAAACTACTGAGAATTAATGGACATGTTCTCAATCAAAGCCCTTGCCGCTTTTGGGGTCTTATCGACAAGTGCTCCCCCACTAGCACCATCCAAAGTACTTCTATCCATAGATAGCAAGCCTTTATAAAAATATTGGATGAGAAATTTATCAGAAATCTGGTGATGAGGATAGCTTGACACTAATTTCTTGAATCTCTCCCAATACTCATGTAATGATTCCCTGTCAATATGTCTGAGGCCACATATTTCTTTTCTGATTAAAGTAACTCTTGAGACAGGGAAGAATTTTTCTAAACAATATCTTGAGATCATTCCAACTTGTAACAGAACTTGGTTGAAGGTAGTATAACCAGTCCTTGGCAGCATCTTGGAGTGAAAATGGGAAGGCTCTCATCTTAATGTGGTTTTCTGTGACTCCTTGAGGCTTCATGGTAGAACACACAATATGGAATTCCTTCAAGTGTTTGTGGGGATCATCACCTGCAGCACCATTAAACTTTGGAAGCAAGTGTATTAAACCAGATTTAAGTTCAAATGGTACAATAACTTCAGGATATGTGATACATAATGCATTATAATTGACATTAGGTGCAGCAAGTTGTCTTAAGGTTCTATTATTCGCATCAGCCATATTTTGCAACAAGTTGTCAATTTCAGTATCTAACTCTAACTTGTTAACACTAGCAGCTCTATTAAGTCTACGACGTAAATGAAATGTCCTATCTATTTCGGGTTCAAGAGAATGGAGATTCACATAACTATCCCTAGTCATGCATCATCATAACAATGCAATACAAAATAACAATTCTGAAAATTCCAACAATGTCCCAAATGCTAAAATTGAAGTGAAAAATCGAAATTCGTATCAAATAAAATCCAAAAAATATAAAAATACCACCAAAAATTTCTAAAAATCAAATAAAGGCAACACAATTTTTTTTGGACTTTCTGGAGAATTCGAAAAATTAACAAAATTCAAAAAAAGGGTCTAAGCGAAGGAATTTGGGATTTTGACTGTCGCTTTTGTATAAGGAACTTATACAAAGTCGTATTCCTTGATTTGTTTCTGATTTTCGAGCGAAATTTAGGAGCAATCCGAGACAATCGCCTAAAAACAGGGTTAATATTTTTATCAGAGAGTCCCCGACAACAACGCCAATTTGATTCGTTGTCGCACATGGGTCAAATACAATTGATAAAATGTAAATAGAGTTAATAACTCGAATTGTTTCGCAAGAAATTTTGATATAATAATAATAATAACCGAATTGAAAATTGAAATTAAAAAGGGGTTTTTTAGATTTTTGATTTAACAGATGAGCAAAACGATTAATCCACTTATTCGAGTTTCAGACCTATAACAGATTGTATCAATGAGTTTAATTTCTAATTTATGATTCTATTCTGATTTGACTATAGAATTGATCAAACAAGCGTAATCAATTCTATGTGAATTTGGTTTCTTTGATTGGATTAAGCATCACAATCATCCAAATATTATAATTAACGATGAAGCGTCGCAAAATTATAATTCAATTAAATTAGAAACCGAAATCAAATTACGTCAAATAAATTTAATAAATCCTATTGAAATTCAATTTAAGCAATCCAAATATCAACATAATCAAATAAACAAGAATAGAATCATGAATAGAAATTGATAGTGTAACCTGAATCTCACGGTGTTGATGAAACTCTGAACTCGTGGATTAATCTTTATAAAATTAGCCTTCCATGAAATTAAAATAACACTATTTATTTCTTGTAGCAATTTGAATCCTAATTTTTCCGTCCTTAGAAAAGAAACAAAACTATCAATATATAGTACTTTTTATTGGACTTTAGGGTTTAGGATTTAAAAACAAGTAGCCCGCTAATTAAAATTATTACAAAAATCCATATTACGAAATTTGAAATTTCGGCCCATTATAGTTCAGAATTGGTCTTTCCTTCCAACACAAAACTTGTAGCTCAGATGTTTATCTTTCCAATGCCTGCTCATATGTACCAATCCGATATCTAGAGCTCAAGTTATGACATAAAGAGCGAGAAAGAGTCAAAATATAAATAATAAAATTAAAATGCAAATAATAAAATTATAATTCAAATTCGACCCAAAGTTTAGAAACAAACTAAAAATATTAATCTAAGCTATAAAGGGCTTTTAAAATACCAAACTAAAAAGTTAAAAACATGTGTCCAAATGCTATGATCATGGAGCAAAGGTTTCATCATAGTCTATACCTTCTTGGTGATTATAACCTTGAGCAACCAACCTTGCTTTGTTGCTTATAACCTTACCTTCTTCATCTAGCTTGTTTTTGAATACCCATCTTGTATCAATAAATTTTTGATCTAATGGATCAATAAAAAGAGTCTAGACTTCATTCTTTTTGAATTGAAGAATTTATTCCTTCGTTGCTTCAATCCAAGATTGATCAATTATGGCATCTTTGATGGATTTTGGTTCTAATTGGGATATCATTGCAAGGTTGTTGTTGACATCATCTTTAATTGACATTATTGTTCTAATCCAATTGGTTGTATCTCCAATGATTTGATTTTGAGGATGATCACCTATTAGTTTCCAACTTATAGGAGGATTGTGAAACGGAGATTGTTTATCAATCTCGTTTTCCTTGGAAATAATCTGTTGTGATTGTCCAGATTGTTCTTTCTCCTCATCATCTCTTTTTCTTATATCAAGATAATCATACTCATCAAATAATACATGCATATTTATTTCAACAGTTTTAGTTTTCAAATTAAAAATGTGATATCCTTTATATTCTGTTGAATATCCTAAATAGATAGTTTTGTTGATTTTGCATAAATTATTCCTAAGTCATCTTTGTTATTCAAGATGCAGCAGTAGCATCCAAAGATGTGAAAATATGAAATATTTGACTATCTATTTTTTTTTCCAGATTTCAAAGGGTATTTTGTTTATGATTTTCCTTATGAAAACACAATTCCAAATGTAGCATGAAGTATTGATAGCTTCAGCCTCAAAGTACTTTTCAACATTTGATTCTTCCAAGATTGTTCTTGTCATCTCTTGTAATGTTCTATTTTTTCATTCAAAAACTCCATTTTGTTGAGGATTTCTTGCACAAGATAGATTACGAGAGATGTAAAGTTCATTAAAAAAAATGTTTTAAAAGATGCATTTATGAAATTCCCTTCCATGATTACTTCTTACGGAGATTATATTTGATTCTTTTTCATTTTGAACTTTTTAACAAGATTTTTTGAAAGCATTAAATGCATCATCCTTTTGTTTTAAAAATAGTACCCATATGTATCGAGCAAAATCAACAACAATAACAAACCCATATTTCATACCTCCTAGGATAGTGGTTTTGATAGGACCAAAAAGATCGATGTGAAATAGTTCAAGAGGTTTTTTAGTTGATATAAAATCTTTTGAATGATAACTACTCTTACCTTGTTTTCCTTTGGCACAAGTCTCACATACTTTATCCTTATCAAAATTTATTTTAAGAAGTACTCTAACAAGATCTAATTTTGATAGATTTGAAATAGCTTTCATACTCACATGTCTAGTTCTCTTATGCCATAACCATTTGTCTTTGTTAATGGACATGAAGCATAATTCAACTGGTAATTATTTAATGTACAAAATATAGAGATTTTTCTTCTTAGATGCAAAAAAATAAAATCTCACCAGAGTTTGTCATTCTGACTTACATATCTTTCGTTTAAAAATATCTTCAAAGCCATTTTCACAGAGTTTACTGGTGCTTAGAAGATTATGTGTCAACCCTTTAACATATTGAACATAATTAATTTTATTAGAATTTTCCTTACCTATGGTACATTTACCTTTGATTTTTGCTTGATCACGGTTTCGAAATGTTACTAATCCTCCATCTTTTTTAATGGAAGACATAAAACTTTATTTATCTCGTGTCATATGTCTTGAACAACCACTGTTCAAATACCATGGCTTTTTCTTGATACTTTGAGAGTCATCTTGTATTTGATGTTACATAATTCTTAGGTATCCATTTGGTCTTGGGTCCTTAAGGGTTATTTATTCTTTTTATATTTAATTTTTTAAATAACATTGTGATTCATCATGTCCAATTTGTAAGCAGAAAAAGCATTTTCTTAGTGAAGAATGTTCTAGTCTGTGTCTAGAACGTTCTCCTTTTTTGAAAGTTTAAGAAAAACGTTCTTGTCTGTTTGCATAAAGTTCTTAGGGTTTAAATTATCCTTTTTCTTTAAATGTTTCATCTCATTTTTTGAGATAACAAACATATTCTGTGTGTCGCGTCCAGTTTGTCCGCGAAAAAGGAGTCGCCACCAATTTTATTTTTACTAAAGGAAAAATTGAATAAAACCTAAAATAATATTTTTGAACCAAAAATTTGGATTCGGGAATCGATTACGAGTAGGGAAGTATTATCACCCTACAACGTCCGTTAAAATGGTTACCCTATAATTAATTATATACAAACTATTTATTTATTTATTTATTTATTTTTACCCCAAAAAGAATAATAAAAAAAAATTAAATTATTTACATTAATGAAAGAAAAAAAAATATTTTTTTTTATTAATTTGGTTTGACAAAGGGAGGACCTTGCTCCTACGTATCCCTAGGTGCAATAGGGAAATCAAAACACACGTAGTTCTTGGGTAGAAAATATTTGGTGTTGACCGATTTTATTATTATTTTTATTTATATACGTATTAAAAAAATGTAATAATAATAATAATAATAATGATAAATATAATAATAAACATAATAATGTTTGTCTGTTTTAACGTAAAAAAGAAATTTAAATTTTTTAAGAAAAAAAAATCCGTAACGTGGCGGTTTGTGAACGAGACAAATGGACACGACGGTGAAATAATTTGCTTGTACGTTGTCGGATCTGTCGCGACACAAAGGCCACCAACGATTGAAAGTAAATAATATGGTGAAGCGAGCAAGGATGAATTTCATCCGGCGGCAACAACCATTAATTCTAATCTTAAGGGTAAAAACATTTATCCATTATAAATTTTTTTTATTTGATAAAGACGTACTATGAATTTTTTATTAAATTACAATGTGATAAAATTTGTTTTCTTGATCTATCAACTAGTTATATATTTTTTATTATTTTAACATATGAGAAATAAAAATAAAAAATAGAAAGAGAAACATATATAATATTAAAAAGAAAAGATGTAAAAACAAAAAAAACTAATAAGGAGACTAGAGAAAAGAATAAGAAAATGGTACCTTACTAAACTGATTACTTCAAGATTAGATTATCTCCTTCTCTTCTGCTAACTAATCTCTCTATTTTTTTTTTGTGCTCTCGGTTTGTGTTTCCAATTATTCTCCCTTTTGCTCTCTTGTGGCAGACTATTTATAGACTTTTTGGTGTAGATTTCAAAAGACAAAAAAATAATTGTCAATTGATTACTATTAATATATTTTTCGGTTTCTTTTCTTTTAATTGGCCACAATTATACCGATTCTTATTGCCATTGATTCATTACTTCGGTTTTCTTTTCTATTCAATTGATCACCATTATTCTGATTTTTATGACCATCAATCAATTTCTTTTTGTTTTTTTTTTCATTTATTTTGATCATCATTGCATCGACTTTTATGACAGTTAATTCATTTCTTTTCAATTTTCTTTATTTTTATTTCTTATTATTACTTTTTTTAATTTTAGAAAAGAGTTATATATTTATTATTATTGTCATTATTATGATTATTTCCTTTTTTAATAAAAAGTAAAAAAATAATAAAAATCGGACAAAATTAGGTGTCAACAGCTGCCCCTCTTTACATAGAATTTACTTGAGAATCAAAGTAAAGATAACAACTCTAATTTTGTCCGAAAAACAACTTTTGGAAGAATGCGAGTCGTTTTCCCGAATTTAACATGCGGGTCGTTTTCTCGGCTTCGGATGCGAGTCGTTTTCCCAGTTTCAACATTTGGGTCGTTTTCTCGGCTTCGGGTGCGAGTCGTTTTCCCAGTTTCAACATGTGGGTCGTTTTCTCAGCTTCGGGTGCGAGTCGTTTTCCCGGCTTCAACGTGCGGGTCGTTTTCTCGGCTTCGGGTGCGAGTCGTTTTCCCGGCTTCAACGTGCGGGTCGTTTTCTCGGCTTCGAGTGCGGGTCGTTTTCCCGATTTCA
>JBBPBR010000005.1:40790652-40809154 GCA_037974775.1 Cicer pinnatifidum
CTTCAACATGCGGGTCGTTTTCTCGGCTTCGGGTGCGAGTCGTTTTCCCGGCTTCAACATGCGGGTCGTTTTCTCGGCTTTAAATTTATAATATTTCATGAATGAATGAATGAATATGTCAATTTTTGTTAATATTTTATTGGACAAAACCATTCAAATCATGAATGAGAAAAAACACTTATACAATTTTTTTTGAACTTGATGTCTCTTTCGTCCTCTTCTCTTTTTCTTTTTCTTTCTTTCCTTTTTTTTTTTTAATAATTATTGTTGTGATCCTAAGTTGGATCTCATGTTGTTGTCTTGTATTATAAACAACTTTTATTCTCGTGTTATAGTCTGATCCATATTGTTGAGTATATATTTTTTTTATTCTTCTCCTAAATTTCCCTTTCAAGTTTTGAAAACTTAACAAATATTTATTATGTTTTTTTTTTCTACCATAATGTTTGCCTAGGTCTTCCTTTTAGACTTTCAACCTAGCGGGTATTTTTTTTTTAAATATGTTGCTTTTTTATGACGTCTGAGGTTAAGGGAGGAAAAAAAAAATTCTATCCATATTCATGAGGATCAAAGCCCTACCTGAGAAAACTTTCTTCAAGACGTATGGACCCTCATAGTTAGGACCATTTTTCACGATAATCCTTTTGAATGGGTAAGATCTTTTTTATCACCAAGTCTCCTTCCCAAAATTCTTGAGGACGTATTTTTTTGTACGCTATTTTCAATCCTTTTTGTCAACCTTTTTTCTTCAATTAAATTCAATTGATCGAAATAGGTGTGTATCCATTCTGATTCCTCTAGTTTGACTTTCATTAATACTCTCAGCAAAGGGAATTTCTACTTTAACGGGCAACACAACCTCCATCCCACATACTAGGCAAAAAGGGGTTGCCCTAGTTGAAGTGCATATCGAGGTACGATACCCGTGTAGTGCAAACGACAACATCTCATGTCAATCTTTGTGTGTTATAACTTTTTTTATTTTATTTTGTTTTTATTTTTTATTTTTTTATGTTTTTATGTTACAATCTTCCTTCTACACAACCGTTTGATATTTTTTTTCGTAAAAGTTTAAAGATCGATTCACAAGTGGCAGTTAGTTGTGATATAAATCTTGAAATATAATTTAGTCTCCCAAGAAAACCGTGAATCTCTCTCTTTGTACTTTGGGGAGATATTTCCAAAATGACTCGAACTTTATATGGGTCGACCTCTATTCTTTTTTGACTATCCAAAAATTATAACACTTTATCCAACCACACGTCTAAAGTGCATTTGAAGGGGTTAAGTTTTAGCTTGAACTTTTGGAATCTTTCAAAGAGTTTCTTTAGATTAATCACATGTTTTTCTTTTGTTTGTGACTTAGCAATCATGTCATCTACATAAACTCATATCTCTTTATGTATCAAGTCATAGAATCAAGTTACCATAGCTCTTTGGTAGGTTGCCCTAACATTCTTTCGACCAAAATGCATTACCTTGTAACACAATGTTCCCTAAAGGGTGATGAAAGTTTGTTTTCATATATTCGGCTGCCATCTTGATTTGATTGTATCCCGAGCAACCATCCTTAAAGGAGAAAAAGTGAATGATGAGCCATATTGTCATCCAAAATATTGATGTGAGGTAACGGAAAATCATCTTTAGGATTGTCTTTGTTAAGGTCCCTATAGTCGACACACATTCAAACTTTGTCATCCTTTTTCAGCACCGGTACAATATTGGCTATCCATTGGGGATAATTTTCCACAGCGAGGAACCCAACGCTAATTCTTTACTTCTTCCCTAATTTTTAATGACATATCAGGCTTTATTCTCCTTAATTCTTGTTTAACCGAAGAAAAATCGGGTTTTAAGGGAATTTATGCTCCACTATGCTAGTATCCAATCCATACATATCTTAATATCATGAAACAAAAATATCTTTCTATTTATGTAGAATTTCGATTAGTTCATGATATACTTCTTACTTTAAGATAGTGTTGACTTTAATTTCCTTTCTATTTTCTTCTTTCCTTAGATTAATTACTTTTTTTGATTCCTTATGGAACATAATGTCTTGCCTTCCTTTTCTGCCAATTTTAACAATTCTAGGGGAAATTCATAAGCTTCTTCATTATCTTTTATTGTTTGATTAGTAAGATGGTCAAAGTTATGTGGCAGAATTTTGGTACAATCATATGCGAATGAATTATTCTCAAAAATGGGAATTGCATCGAATACTATACGCAATGTGATTGTTTGCCAATTCTTAATTTTTGTTTTTGCATCGTATGGACGAACCTTATTAGCATCATCGATGGAAAAATCATCTCTAGCTACTGCTATATGAATCTTGTCTATCTTTCCTTTTTTTTTTTTTTATGTGACCAATCTTTGCTTGTCAACTTTGGTTGATTCGTAATCTAAATCCTATTTATCTCTATTCTCATGAAGTTTTATCAGTCCTTTGAGTCGTTCTTCATTCTTCCCCAAACCGTGTCATGGATGATGCCCCCAGCTTAACATGAATCTAACCACCATAATAGTTGTGTTTGATAGATGTAGTTCTATGTTGTCATCTCTAAGTAAGCGTTGTCCACGATTTCTAGTGTTTGGAAGGCGATCTTCAGAGCTTACTCTTTCGTCTCAATGCACGGTGTGGTGGAAAACTTACTCACCGATGAGTCTTCCTCTTCTGACACGGTTATTAGTTGGTCATATATCATATACTTTAGCTTTTGATGTAGAGTTGATGGCACCACACCAGTAGAATGGATCCATGGTCTCCTCAATAAGCAGCTATAGGCGGGTACAATATCCATCAAATGAAACGTGATTTCAAAAGTGACCGGGCCTATTTGAATTAGGAGTTCAATTTATCCCATCATTTCTCTATGACTCCCATTGAAAGCTTTAACAAGGACTCTTGATATCATATGATCAAGGCATATAACTAATATGTGCAACGCTTTGTTATGGCCTATTTCTTCGGCGCATAGTTCGTCATTTATGAAGGTTAGGTGACTGTTAGTAGTAATGTTATTTATGATGCCTCCAAATTTGTCAAAGGTGATATCTTGAGTGACGTGGGTTTCATTTAGTATTTTTTGTAATAGCTTCCTATGGGACTCAGAATTCATCAGCAAATATATCAACAAAAATTTTGTGGGGCGACCTAGCTCGTAAATCAGATGATGAAGGCTAGTCAACGAAGCTCTTAAAACAAAGGATGAGGGACAATCATCTCTACTCTTAAATTAGAGGATGTGGGTTAATATCTCGTCTCTTAAATAATATGGTGTGGGTTAGTGTCTCAAATTTTAATTTAACCACTAAATATGAAATGTCATGAATGCATTTAATGAATGAACATTTTCCTTCATCTTGATCTTTTTATTTTTATATTTTTTTTCAATCAACTTTTTTTTCAATTTTATTTATTTATTTCTTTCACCTCTTTACGGACATGATCCTTGATTCATGGATGAAAAATGTGCACCACTTCAAATAAGTGGTGGTGATTGTCCTTTTAATCTTTAAAGAGATTTTTTCTTACATCATCGACTTGATCTTTAGCTGCCCCTGCCTTACATGTAAAGACATCATACTAGTTTTGACCTCTTGACATTCACATAATTTGTGCCCCAACATATGATTATCATAAAAATGTATTTTGAAAAAGAAAAAAAAAGATTTATAACACAAAAAAGTAGTGAAGGATGGTTCAGACAATGATATTTAATGAGAAAATCTATGGTACATCAAAAAAAAATATTGATAGAAAGAAAAGAAGTTAAGGTGGTCTCATATGGGTAAATGACCCAATTTGTTAGTAGTTTTTCATAAAATAAATGTGCTAATAACTCATGCCACATTTTCAATCATGTTATTAACCTACTTTGGAAGATATGATTTCCTCCAATCTATATTCACAATCTTTTAGAATATGTTCAGCTTCGACTTTGATATGTGTATGTAAGTTATATTCTTTGATCATCCTTTTTTAGATTCTCAAAAAGTGATCTTCTTTCATTCTATATTTTTTTGTGTCCCTAATTTTTGCTTAGATTGCCCTTTCGGGTTTTCAACCTAACGGGCTTTTTTTTTTCTAACTTTTTCTTAGGTCACTCTTTGGGGTGTTCAATTTACCAAGTCTTCATTAATTTTTGCATCCTCATTTTTGCCAAGGTCACCCTTTCGGGTTTTCAACCAAGCGAGTTTTTATTCATTTTTGTACCCATATTTTTTTTAGGTTGCCATTTCAGATTTTCAACCTAGCGGGTATTTATTGTTATTTTTTTTTATAACCTAATTTTGCCTAGGTTGTCCTTTCAGGTTTTCAACCTAGTAGGTATTTATTATTATTCTTGCACCCTAATTTTTGCCTAGGTCGCCCTTTCAGGTTTTCGACCTAGCGGGTATTTATTATTATTATGATTTTGCACCCTAATTTTTGCCTAGGTCCCATTTCGGGTTTTCAACCTAGCGGGTCTTCATTTAGATGTAATACTTCTTGAAGCATCAATGTTGCAAGTAATGATAAGTCTTCTTGATCAATATTGGTGTGGACCAGAGCCACACTTGAATGTGTTTTTATGGTATTCGGGGCTCATATAGTTGGGAGTTCATTTATCTTGCCAGTCCTTTTAGATATGTGAAATATTCTTGAATGCTAATTCTTCCTTTTGAAGCTTTGAAGTTCATATGTTCTTCTTTTAAGACCTTGTGTCCTTGACATGAGGCAGTCAACATTTCTCTTGAATTGAATTCAATCGGTCAACACAGGTCGTTACTCTTGATAAGGGGGTTTTTGTTCGAGTGGGTCGCACTGCCTTTATTCTATATAATAAGAAACAAAGGGGTGCCCCAGTTATAGGCTGATACTCATGGAGGGTATTCTACAGTTACGAGATAATGTTTGGTACGAGAATTTTTCATATAATTTTCTTATACATTTGATAATGAGCAGGGTAGTTGTGAATTTTATTCTTGTGAATGACTATTCTTCATCATAACTCACTTTAAATACTGAAGATAAAGTAGCTACAGTCAGCTAGTTGATTATATTATTGAGGGACACGATGGAAAATGACTTCAATATTTTTTTTTAGACATTTGTCTAATATGTATATACAAAATGGTCATCTTCTTATTCCAACTTTTCCATTCTTGATTTAGTTGATGGAGGATTACATTCAAGCCTCATGAACGTTCAACATCTTCATTTTCGATTCGTAGGCGGCTAGAATATCCATGGCACAAACTTGAAATTCCCCACATGATTGACATATTCAAAACATATTTAGACAATGATTAAGATAAAACAACTTGTCTAAGGGGATTAACGTGATGTTAATCTCGTGCCCCAACATATCGAAGTCCATCAAAATAGTGGATTTTTGTATCGTTCTCACATTCCATGGTATTTATAGCATGATTGAAATTATGTATGAGATTTTAGAAAACTTTTATTATGAATGAACTACTTCCAAATATGTTTGGTATATGGTTTAAAGAAGAGAAAGAAAAATAATGTTTGGTAAGAGATTGTGAAATATATGATGAGTGAGAATGGAAAAGGAAACAATACAAAATGCATTTATTGACATTCAAAATATTGAGGCACATCAATATGATCAATGTGTTAGGATCAAATTAAATAACATTAACAATCATGGGGAAACTTGCCCCTTGTATATATATGGGAGAACATAATCAATAACTTCAAAGTTGTGTTTAGTCAAGGTTTTTTCTTCAATAGTCATCAAAAAGTTATACAAGGTTTGCCATTTTTTTAGATTTATGACATCAAATAATAATTGGTAGTGATGAAAGTTCAACATAGACGACCCAACTTCTAGAGATTTACTTGTGACAAAAGCCAATGAAGTATGTTCATGACTCAGAAGTAGGGGTGTATGATGAATATGAATCTAATTAGTATCAGGTTCAAATATTGTGGACAAGTGGCTTTAGATAGAATATAACCAAAAAGTACACTAAAAGGTGATAATTGTTAGACTTATGAAATCAAATGGGTAACAAATGAGTTTTTCGTGATAGTTTTTTTTTCATGAAGGATCCCCATGACTTCAAGCATCGAGAGTTTGTAAGATTTCTAATCTTTTAGCCATATGAATTTTCAGTTGGTTTAAATCATCTTTGTATGTTTCAATTCATCCATGATTTTAACTCGGGAACATGTCCGATAAGGGTGTCACGATATTTTTCTTTTTGCTTTTGTTTTTGTTGAAGGAAAATGTTATGAGAATGTAAAAAAAATGAATGAAATGATTATGCATTTAACTAAAACATTTTACTACCTCCTAATATGCAATTATTTTTTTTCTAAAAAAAATGAGAAAAAAGAAAAATATGTTGTAATATAAAGTAAAGGATGAAACACATATGATTATGCCCTACATGGTTCTTTTCTTATTTTTTATTGTGAACCTTTGCTATGGTGGCTCTATAGTTCTAAATTGGCTGCTAGAGCACACAACTCAATTCTAAAATATTAAACCAATTAATAGGTAAACTATTAAAATGGCAATATTCTAGAAAAAGTCAACTCTAGGTGAGACTTTCATGACAACCAAACAGGATGTACATCCAGAAGATTATCATTACACAGTCTCTAACTTATCTTAGGTTTGCACTCAGCCCGGGTATAGAGCCCACTCATAAGTGTGTGAGTTGTGTTAGGATAGTGTATAGAAAAATAAATAAGATAAAAAAAATCATCACAATAAAAATAAATTGATAAAACACATATAATTATATTCACTTTATAACAAAAAAATAATAGGGGTAATATAAATAAAATAATAAATAATAAAATAACTATATATAATTAATTAGATTGGGCTTGACTCTCAAAAGTCCCCAGCGGAGTCGCCAGCTGTCGCGTCCAGTTTGTCCGCGAAAAAGGAGTCGCCACCAATTTTATTTTTACTAAAGGAAAAATTGAATAAAACCTAAAATAATATTTTTGAACCAAAAATTTGGATTCGGGAATCAAGTACGAGTAGGGAAGTATTATCACCCTACAACGTCCGTTAAAACGGTTACCCTATAATTAATTATATACAAACTATTTATTTATTTATTTATTTTTACCCCAAAAAGAATAATAAAAAAAATTAAATTATTTACATTAATGAAAGAAAAAAAAAATATTTTTTTTTTATTAATTTGGTTTGACAAGGGGAGGACCTTGCTCCTACGTATCCCTAGGTGCAATAGGGAAATCAAAACACACGTAGTTCTTGGGTAGAAAATATTTGGTGTTGACCGATTTTATTATTATTTTTATTTATATACGTATTAAAAAAATGTAATAATAATAATAATAATAATAATGATAAATATAATAATAAATATAATAATGTTTGTCTGTTTTAATGTAAAAAAGAAATTAAAATTTTTTAAGAAAAAAAAAATCCGTAACGTGGCGGTTTGTGAACGAGACAAATGGACACGACGGTGAAATAATCTATTAAATGATTTGCTCGTACATTGTCGGATCTGTCGCGACACAAAGGCCACCAACGATTGAAAGTAAATAATATGGTGAAGCGAGCAAGGATGAATTTCATCCGGCGGCAACAACCATTAATTCTAATCTTAAGTGTAAAAACATTTATCCATTATAAATTTTTTTTATATGATAAAGACGTACTATGAATTTTTTATTAAATTACAATGTGATAAAATATGTTTTCTTGATCTATCAACTAGTTATACATTTTTTTATTATTTTAATATATGAGAAATAAAAAAAAAATAGAAAGAGAAACATATATAATATTAAAAAGAAAAGATGTAAAAACAAAAAAAAACTAATAAGGAGACTAGAGAAAAGAATAAGAAAATGGTACCTTACTAAACTGATTACTTCAAGATTAGATTATCTCCTTCTCTTCTGCTAACTAATCTCTCTATTTTTTTTTGTGCTCTCGGTTTGTGTTTCCAATTATTCTCCCTTTTGCTCTCTTGTGGCAGACTATTTATAGACTTTTTGGTGTAGATTTTAAAAGACAAAAGAATAATTGTCAATTGATTACTATTAATATATTTTTTGGTTTCTTTTCTTTTAATTGGCCACAATTATACCGATTCTTATTGCCATTGATTCATTTCTTCGGTTTTCTTTTCTATTCAATTGATCACCATTATTATGATTTTTATGACCATCAATCAATTTCTTTTTGTTTTTTTTTTTCATTTATTTTGATCATCATTGCATCGATTTTTATGACAATTAATTCATTTCTTTTCAATTTCCTTTATTTTTATTTCTTATTATTACTTTTTTTAATTTTAGTAAAGAGTTATATATTTATTATTATTGTCATTATTATGATTATTTCCTTTTTTAATAAAAAGTAAAAAAATAATAAAAATCGGACAAAATTAGGTGTCAACACTATGTGTCCAATTTTTTTTTACAATATGAACAACTTGTTTTGCACTTGTCATCATTTCTTTCAGGAACAAACAAGTTTTTTTTATATTTTAGTTTTTTCAAAGTCAAGTCCAACTTTGTCAAATATCCCTACTTGGAATCCCATGATTTTTTGAAATGGTTTAGTGGATCTGATAAAGTTTCCTAAGTCATTTTTAGAATTTCATTTTCTTTTTTTAGAAGAATGTTCTCCTTTTGAATCGTAGAACTTTCTTGGTTTTCATTTTTACAATTTCCTTAAAATGAGATTCATGCATGTTCTGAATGATGATTTTTACTTCATCAATCATAACCTGGGCTTTCTCTCATTTCCTTTTTGCTTTTAAAAAATTTTCTTTTAAAGAGCTACATTTTTTAACACGGAGGTTTGAATCATTAAGTAAGCTATCAAAATCTTTTTCAATTTGTTCACAGAAGGGACATGGTTTAGAATTTACTACCTCCTTATCTTCAGAGTTTGCCATCAAACATAAGTTGGCTTCTTCAGGTTCCTCTGTTTTTAATTCATCAAAATCATCCTAAGTCCCCATCATTGATTTCTTCTTGAAAGGAGATTTCTTTGGTGATATTTTGTTCAAGGGATATTCAGTCTTGTAATGTACTTGTTTATTACATCTGAAACATGTTATTTGACTCTTGTTTATCTCAGTTTTGAAATTTTCATTTTTATTTGGAAATCCCTTCTTGATTCGATCCCTTCTTCTCATCCTCCTTTGGATTTTCATTGTGAGAAGAACTATTTCTTCATCAATATATCCCTGTTCGATTTCTTCTAAGTCTTATTCTGGTTATAGTGGCATACTCTCTTGAGAGGCTTTTAAGGCTATTGTTTTGCTTGTTTTTGTTGGTTTGTCTTCTTGCAACAACACTCCATGTGCTCTTAAGGTTCCAACTAATTCCTCTAATCAGATTACTTTAAGGTTCTTGGCCTGACTTATGGCTGTTACCATTGGTCTCCATGTGACTAGGAGGCATCTCATGATTTTTCTTAGTTTGTCTTGTAAACCAAGAATGGTCTTAATTTTTGCTTTGAGGTGTGTTGACTTTTAATCTTAGCTTGACAGATGTCCTGTTTAGTCTGTCAGTTTTTATACTATAAGCTTGCTCAATGATGACTCTTCATCATATGCATAATTTTTATTGATTTTAGTCTTATTTATCTTTAATCATTAGTTAATTTAATGAGTTATTTGATATATTTTGTTGATTTTAGTTATTTGATTTAATAAAATGTTTATGTTCTTATTTTCTTAATTAAGTAAAGATTTTTCGTAGTCTTGCGTTGTTACTTTGTTTTAGTGCAGTGCTGAATTTTGGTGAGAAATCAACATGACCTAGGCAGAGTAGTTCAGCCATATCTGGAGTTGTAGATGTCCAATTGGAGTCACACTAAGTGCTAATGAAAGCTAAGATCTATATCTACAACTTTCATGAAGACACCGGAACGAAATTCAGACTTGAAAGATGAGAAAAATGCAAAATACGTCAGACTGCAGATGATGTGCGCCTGGAGCGCGCTCTGCGCGCCTGATGTGCATTTCCTGCCAATCAGCACTGTCAAGACGCGCCCGGAGCGCAAATCCTGCACTTGGGGCGCGCGACGCGCATCAGCTTTTATAAAAACGCAAATTTTTACTGTTTAGGGATCTTTTTTACTCCTGGGGAAGTTGGGAGACTTGTGCCCTAGCATAGAAACTCAAAGACGGCCGTTTCCAACGCCATTGAAGCAATTTTATCAAGAATCATCCATGAATCATTCTTGTAATTCTTCTTTAATCCTTATCTTTTGTATCTCTGTCATGAGTAACTAAACCCTATTTGTTAGGGATGAGTGTGACCAGATGAAACCCTTATTTTTCTGATTTGATTTCTAGTTATATGAATGAGTTTATTGAATTATTTTTCTCATCTATGTGCTTAATGCTTTTTATTGCTTGATCAACATTAAAATGTTCTACGATTTGTATTTTGAAATGGAAGTGGACTTTACGAATGCTTGAGATGACAAATTCATGAATTTGTAGTCTAGGGATGGATGCAGGTCATGAAACCAATTAAATTAGTTGCAGAGCCATAATTTACAAGAGAATTTCTATACGCTAATGCTTAATTCTAATCTTAAATCTACTAAGGAATTAGGGGTTACTTTGGAATTAAAGGTTATGTCACTAAGACATTAGGACATGAATAATAAAGAGAATTCAATAGTAATTCAATAAAGGAATTCAGTAACTAGGATCAAATTAGACACCAAGGTTGGATTCGGAGTGAAACTCATCCCTGACATTTTTCTCATTATAAAAGATCAATTTTATTACTGTTGTTAATTTCAAATATTATTTCAATCAACTTGGGAACCTTTTGTTCAATTTTAGTAATTAAATATAATTCAATAGTAAAACGCAATCCTTGAGTTCGACACTCGGTACTACCGTTTTATTATTACTTGCAACGATTCAGTACACTTGCTGAAACGCTATCAAGTTTTTGGCGCCGTTGCCGGGGATTGCCATATCACTATTGAATTTAATTTATTTACTTATTTGAAATTTTTTGCTCTGCAATAAAATTTTTTTAATTTTTTTTCTTATTTTGAAACTCTTCATTACTCACAATCTGTCTAACCTTGTATGCGAGGCCAGTCCTCAGCTGAACTTATCTTTGATCCAAAAATTGAAAAAACAACGAAAGCACATAGAAAGGCAGCTCGAGAAAGGAGACAAAGGGAAAGACATTTAGTAGTGGAAGAAGAGGTTTTGGGTGATTTTGTCATATTTACTGAAATGGCCGATCCACCACCACCAAAACGTACTCTCGGAGAGTATGGGAATCGAAATAGAAATTGTGCTCGATTACCCATTCATCACCAACCAGTTACAGTCAACAAGTTTGAAATAAGCCCTACTTTATACCAAGAATTGAAGGAAATTCATTTTGCTGGTAGACATAACGAAGACGCCAATAGACATCTCACAAATTTCTTCAAATTATGTGAAACAGTGAAGGTGGATGGTTTGTCTGAAGAATGCAAGAAATTGAAACTATTTCCATTCTCATTGATAGATGATGCTAAGGAATGGTTTCTCTCATTCCCTGCCGACAGCATCACCACATGGGATGACCTTGAGGATAAGTTCTTGGAACAATATTTCCCCCCAGCCATGTTCGTTAGAAAAAGGCAAGAAATCGCCAGTTACAAACAGAAAGAGGGGGAGTCTCTTCGTGACACTTACAGGAGATTCAGAAGCATACTAGCCAGATGTCCTAATCATGCTTATGACGACACTGCCCAAATGCAAATATTCTGTAATGGCTTGAGGCCGAGCACTAGAATTATGTTGGATGCCACATCAGGTGGTTCTTTGAATTACAAGAGCGCAACAGAAGCACGAAAGATTATTGAGATCATGGCATCAAATGAACAGATGATGTTGTATGACAGATGATTGAGATCCAGGCAGGTTACTATCAAAGATGGAAGAGGTTATCGCCATTGAGATAAAGAAGGGAATGGCAGCTCTAAATATACAACCACAAGTGGCCCCCGTCAAATTACTAAAGCAGACTAGTTGTAACCTATGTGGAGGAGCACATAAAACTGGAGTCTGTGAAGCACTGGATGACAATGAGGTAGAAGAACTAGAACGGGTGAATTTTGTGAGTAATAACAACAAGCAGAATAACCCCTACGCTAGCACGTACAATCCTGGTTGGAGAAATCATCCGAATTTTTCTTGGAGAGATCAACAAGGTAAATCTCAGGGTCAACAAGAAGCTCAAACAAACCAATTCCCACCTAGAAAGGCTGCTTGGGAGAGCGCTATAGAGAAGAGTCAAATGGCTATAGAGAAACTAGTTACAAGCACAAGTTCTTTCATTGAAGAGTCAAGAGCCGTCCAGAAAAATCACTCTACATCAATAAAAAATCTTGAGACTCAAGTGGGTCAACTTTCTCAACAAATGGCACAAAGAACGTCTGGAAATCTGTCTAGTGACACAGTTCCAAACCCAAGAAAAAATGTTAATGCAGTGACCACGAGGAGTGGCAAGGTGAGTGAACAAGTACCACCTGAAGCCAAACAGAGTAGAAGGACCTTGACTCCAACCCACCTGGAGGAAATGGTCACACCAATATCAGTTGAAGAGCACATTGCTATTGAAAAGGAGGAAGAACCTGTGGTACAAAAAAGGGAACCACTGCCAAAACCATAAATTCGACTTCCATTCCCTCAAAGATTAAGGAGGGAAGAAACTGAAAAACAATTTGGTAAGTTTCTTGATGTTTTTAAAAAATTACAGATTAACATTCCTTTTGCAGAAGCACTAGAGCAGATGCCGACATATGCTAAGTTCATGAAGGATATTCTGTCAAAAAAAAGAAAAATCGGAGGAGAAACAGTTATGCTTACTAAAGAGTGTAGTGCTATACTACAAAGGAAGTTGCCACCGAAGCTCAAGGACCCTGGAAGCTTCTCAATCCCGTGCGCTATTGGAAATAGAACTTTTGGGAAGGCTTTGTGTGATCTTGGAGCTAGTGTGAGTCTTATGCCCCTTTCAATATACAAAAAATTGGGAATTGGAAAATTCAAGGACAAACAGCTGATGTTACAGTTTGCGGACCGCTCAATGAAACATCCCTATGGAGTGGTGGAAGATGTGTTGGTTAAAGTGGATAAGTTCATTGTTCCAGTAGATTTCATGGTACTAGATATGGAGGAAGATAACGACATTCCTTTGATTTTGGGGAGACCGTTCTTAGCAACAGGGAGAGCTATGATTGATGTAGTTCATTTAGTTTGGTTAAATGAAACACATTCCAAGTATGTTGTCAATTTAACTATTTCTTTCAAACCAAATATTACTAGTTTTATTCTTTAAAATAAAGTCTAAATCATAACATGAAACATTTAACAAATTTAACTTAGGTCTAACAAAGAGAGTAACTTTTTAAAATATAAAACACATCTAACAACTTAATAACACTATAATAGAATTACAATCAATTACTCTATAAAAACATAATATATATAATCAAGCAAAAAAAAGTAATGAAAGAGATACTATTTCCCAATAATATATATTTAATAATAAAATTCATTCAATTGATATAGGCAGTGAACATGTTTTTTTAATTATTTAAAAATAAAATTAAAAGGTATATCTAACAAAATAATGAGTTATCATTGTCTCTTTTATTGACAATGAGTCATCGGGGTAGCTAGTCCATCCTACTCATATAGTCAACTACTTAAGGAACCGTAAATGCAGTAATTCAAATTCAAATATGAATAATTAAAAGTATCTTTAACGTTGTTCAGGAGTGCGAAGGCGGCACCAGAACTTCTTACTCCTTACTTCAAGTTAAAAACTCACTTAATTACACATTCACAATAGTTTATTTGTAATTTACAACTAGCTACAACAACAAAAGATATGACAATAACATCAATATATAATCAATAATTCGATTGAAGAAATATAGAACTATTCCACTTTTAAATGCTCTCGACAACTCTAACTCTATATACAAATTCCCAAAAATTAGAACACTTGAAACACAAACAATTTCATATTTACATAATCATATACATGCATATAACTAATTCATCAATTGACATCATGATGTAGAATATCCTCATAGCAATCCAATATTTACAAATTGTTCACAAATAAATTATTAATTAACTTTTCTTTTAATCAATCTTTATCATTTAACAAAGATTGAAACAAAGATTTTTCATTTAGTAGGTAAAGTATGCAACTATTTTTACCCCAAGTTAATATAACAATCATAAAATTAAAATAAATCTCGTAGTACATAAATTATTTTTGGTTAATCAATACTCTAAAATTTGATTGCAAACACTTATATTATTTTAAAAGGATCACTAATCTTTTAATACCATAAAATAATTTTTCTTCATAATTTCAAATTTTTCCTTGGATTACTTCTTAATAAATCTTACGGTTTTTTTTTTAAATAATTTTAAAAATCAATAAAATTACTAAAATTTCACCAATATCACCACACACGATACATTTTAATAACAACAAAACAATCACAATAAAATGCAATGCTATACATGAGCTTAGACTCTACTTCACAATGTGGTACCATTCTAACTCTGAAGTACTTGGTTAGGAGGCTTGATACTATGTCACCATCCCGGTGGAAGGATAATTCAAATTGGCCCTGTCCTCATAGATTCCCTCAACTCAACCCGAGACACATATACGTGACAGTCGAGGTAAACGTGTGTTGTGTGGTTGCTCCCGACATTTGGAGTGCTACCTGCAAGTCACATATGAATTCCCCACCCGAATACCTCCAATGTCTAACAATCTTGCCTTAAGGCTTGGCAGCAAACTGCCACGATTAGGCTCATTTAGTTGTACTTCCCCGGAATCACTAGGCTTGTCAGGCCCTACGTATATGATGACAAAATAATCTTCACTTCACAATTTCTCAATATTTATTTTCTCCCCACGTTGGCCTATAATACTTCATTAAGAACCGTCATCTCAAACACAAATTGAAATCACAATTATTTCACCAACTATGGAGTTACTTCAATATTCTCATCACAAATTCATAACATCACTATCATTAATCATATCTCATCACATAAACTCATCACAAATTTATTGCATCACTATCATCAAGCATACATCATCACATATGATACATCGTCACGTATTATTAATTATACATTATCATAATCACATAAACGTATCAAAATAAATTCACTTTTTATTATCAAATCACATAAATACATCTAATCAAACATATGCATATTCAACATCTAATATCACAATAATAACAAATATCACACATTTAATAAAAATAAATCAAACATCATAATAATATCCAATACCACACATTTAACGAAGTTAAATCAAGCAACACCTTATTAATATTTCTATTCCATATTTTAATCTCACAATTCTCATATTTTAATATTAATTAATTTATCACTCAAAGGGCTACTGTCTTACGTAGCGATCCCCAAATGAATTGTTGGGAAATACGATTTTCCCATTCATCTCAAATTATATTATACTCATGAATTCAAACGCTCTCTCACCCCTTACCTTATTTTGACGCTTTCACACACGAATATGATTCCACAAGCAAACCACCTTTTTTCATTGACTTTTTGTCCTTCAATCGATCTAACTCGACAGTTTATGAGTAAACGTTAAAAATAAATTATGAGAAGATACTCTAAAAATTAAATTCGAAATTTGGTCAAGGAAAATTACCATAAATCAAAAACTCAATCAATGGATAATATAGCCACTTTTCACACGGTCGTTTTGGCATTGGTTTCACTCAAATCGGACTTACGGTGAAGGTGAATGGTGAAAAATAACGAGTTCTACAAATGAAGAATTCGGGTATTTTAGAGAGAAATTGTGGTTGTTAATAATATGAAAAATTATGTTTACTTGACGAGTTAAATGAATGTAATAACATACTCAAATTTGGGCGAAAATGGAGCCATTGTTTGGAGAATGAGAAATGAGAATGAAGGAGACAGAAGGGTTAACTTTTTTTAGAAAAAAGTGTGAAGTTGTTGTTTAGTGGAGAAAGATGAACGACTTTGAATTGTTGCTTAATTTGCAATCCAATAAAATACTTCAATTCTTCCATCATACTAATTTCAAATTCACTTTACATGAGATTTGAAAAATCGTCACACATTTTTTTCATTAGTTATTTCAAAGATAATATCATCAACATACACTTGAACAATAAGTAAATCATTTTTATTTGTTTTCTCAAAACCAAGGAGTTGATGAACATAAACTTGTTCATTTAAAAAATCATTTAAAAATGCACTTTTAACATCCATTTGAAAAAGTTTGATAAGTTTATGAGATGCATATGCAAGAAGAATTCGTGTAGCTTATAACCTTGCAGCTAGAGCAAAGGTTTCAACATAGTCTATACCTTCTTGTTTATTATAACCTTAAGCAACCAACCTTGCTTTGTTTCTTATAACCTTACCTTTTTCTTCTAACTTGTTTCTGAATACTCATCTTGTACCAATGATTGTTTGATCTTGTGGATCTGAAACAAGAGTCTACACTTCATTCTTTTTGAATTGAAGAATTTATTCCCTCATTTCTTCAATCCAAGATTGATCAATTACGGCTTCTTTGATGGATTTTGGTTCTATTTGGGATATCATTGCTAGGTTGTTGTTGACATCATATTTAAATGACATTCTTGTTCTAATCCCATGAGTTGTATCTTCAATTATTTGATTTTGAGGATGATCACCTATTAGTTTCCAACTTCTAGGAGGATTGTGAAACAGAGATTGTTTATCAATCTCGTTTTCCTGGGAAATAATCTGTTGTGATTGTCTAGATTGTTCTTTCTCCTCATCATCTCTTTTTCTTAAATCAAGATAATAATATTCATCAAATAATACATGCATATTTATTTCATCAGTTTTAGTTTTCAAATTAAAAATGCGATAACATTTAGATTACGTTGAATATCCTAAACATATAGTTTTGTTGATTTTGCATAAAATTTTCCTAAGTTATCTTTGTTATTCAAGATGTAGTAGTAGCATTCAAAGATGTGAAAATATGAAATATTTGGCTTACTATTTTTTTTATAGATTTCATAAGGTATTTTGTTTATGATTTTCCTTATGGAAACACAATTCCAAATGTGGCATGAAGTATTGATAGCTTCATCCCCAAAGTACTTTTCAAATGTACATTTGATTTTTCCAAGATTGTTCTTGTCATCTCTTGTAATGTTCTATTTTTTCGTTCAACAACTCCATTTTCTTTTTCATTTTGAATTGTTTAACAAAATGTTTTAAAAGCATCAAATGCGCCATCCTTTTGTTTTAAAAATAGTACCCATATGTATCGGGAAAAATCAACACCAATAACAAACCCATATTTCATACCTCCTAGGCTAGGAGTTTTAATAGAACCAAAAAGATCACTGTGAAATAGTTCAAGAGGTTTTTTAGTTGATATAAAATCTTTTGAATGATAACTACTCTTAACTTGTTTTCCTTTTTCACAAGCCTCACATACTTTATCCTAATCAAAGTTTATTTTGAGAAGTCCTCTAACAAGATCTAATTTTGATAGATTCGAAATAGTTTTTATACTCACATGTCCAATTTTCTTATGCCATATTCATTTATCTTTGTTAATGGACATGAAGCATGATTCAACTAGCAATTCTTTAATGTACAAAATATAGAGATTTTTCTTTCTAGATGCAGAAAATAAAATCTCACCAGAGATTATGTGTCAACCCTTTAACATATTGAACATCATTAATTTTAGCATAATTTACCTTACCTATGGTACCTTTACCTTTGGTTTTTGCTTAATAATTGTTTCCAAATGTTACTAATCCTCCATCTTTTTTAATGAAAGACATAAAACTTTGTTTATCTCATGTCATATGTCTTGAACAACCACTGTTCAAATACCATAGCTTTTTCTTGATACTATGATAGTCATCTTGTATTTGATGTTACATAATTTTTAGTTACCCATTTGGTCTTGGGTCCTTGAGGGTTATTTTTTCTTTTTAGTAGAGAAAGCATTTTCTTAGTGAAGAATTTTCTGGTCTGTGTCCAGAACGTTCTCATTTTCTGAAACTTTGAGAAAAACGTTCTTGTCTGTTTGCATAAAGTTCTTGGGGTTTCAATTATCCTTTTTCTTTAAATTTTTATATACTTTTAAACTTTTATATACTAGTTATTATTATTCACCTAGTTCCTTTTAAATTATCGATATATTGAAGAATATAAAATTTTTATTTTTCTTTTATATTTAAAGATATTGTGTCAACTTTTATCGTCAATTGTGTTTTTTTAACTAATTTTTTTATATTTAAACTAATAAAAGTGTAAATAAATTATTGGTTTTTTTAAAACGAAATATGTGAATATTGATTTATTGAATCTGAAAAGAATGAGTGTATAAAAAGTTTTCTTTTCAATCAAAGTTCTTTTTTTGTAAAAATTAATTAATCAAAGTAATAATTGATTTTTGATTAAAGTT
>JBBPBR010000005.1:40809622-40824212 GCA_037974775.1 Cicer pinnatifidum
AATCATAATGAAGATTGTTTATTTAAAATTTAAATTCTCTTAAATAATTTATCTTAAATAAAAATTCATTGTTCATTTCCATCTGATCACTTATATTATGAATTAGCAAAAAAATGTATCTTTGAAAAAGTTATTTATTAAAAAATTTCTTGAATAAATACTATATAGGTTTGACTGAAAATCATATTTAATAATTATAAATACCATTTTGTTTTCTTTAAAAAAAATAGTATTATTTATTAAAAATTTATTGAATATGTTTAAAGTTTAATCAAAGTAAGTAAGTATTAAGTAATATAGAGTGCATATTTGTGATGCATATAAATATGTGCATTGTGTGTGTATTTATATGTGTGTTTAATTCCTCTTGTTTTAGGTAGTCCTAACATATATTTTTAGAATTTCAATTGAAAATATCATCATGAAGATCATAGGAAACATTTTCCAAACAATTGGGGTTTTATTTGTTCTCTTTAGCCTTGTCTATGGATCTGGTATATCTACGACTACTTATTATTATTATTATTAGAATTATAATTTATGTTATATAAATTTTGATTGATTTGTGAAATAATTTGATATTCATAATATTTGTAGTTGATCCCTTGAGACTTTGCCACGAAAGTATGACATTGAGTGGAAAATGTAGCTCTTCATCAAGTTTCTCTCCATCTAGTTGCTTTGGAGCATTCAACAGTAAATATGGAGCAAGTGCTGTCACTCAGAATTGTTCTTGTAAAGATAATAATAATAATACGCACGTATGCACATGTTGTATCAATTGTGTATATGCATCTACTCAAAACTATTGTTCTTAATACTCTAATTTTATTACTTAGCAAAAATGATATATTATGTTATCATTTTTCAAAATTAAGTGAAATAATAATAATCACCGCAAATCTAATGCTTGATTTTTTTGTTATATTTTGTGTTTTATTTTTGTCTTTTTTTGTTTTTTTTTATTAATGGAAAATATTGCTAGTTAATATTATTATTCCCTCAGTTCTTTTTAAATTATCAATATATTGAATGGAAAAAAATTTCTATTTTGCTTTTAAATTTTAAGATTGTGCCAACTCTTATCCTTAATTGTGTTATTTTTAATTAATAATTTTATAATTAAACTAATAAAGAGTGTAAATAGAGTATTTCATTATTAATTTGGAAATAATAACAGAATAAAGAAACTCTTATGTAATCTATAAATCAATGACCGAACTATTAATATCTTCCTAAAATAAAAAATAAATTTCAGTTGTTTATGTCAAAATAGAAATAAAAAATGAGTAAAACTATCACACATTGACATGCAAAATATTTCCTTTCTATACTATATATAATTGTTTAAAATAAATAATTGATTAATATTTAAAATTGGTTATTGATATTTAAAATTCGTAAGTTTAATTTGAAAAATTGATAGTTTTTGGGTAATAATACTCGTGTTTAAGCCGACGAACACGGATTTTTAGCGCTGTGAATGCTTTGAAAGCTTTTTCAAATTAAAAAGAAAAATTTTAAATATGAATAACTTATTTTGCATGTAGAACTTCTTCTTTTCCCACTCCTTCAACCCAAAACTTCTCAGGACAAAAGGAATCTGTCAGTAGTGAAGAATTAACTATTGAAGATTTTTAAAAATCAATTAATAATTGGCAAATCCCAAAAATAAAAAAGGACGAGGTTTATAAACTTAGTCTTTTAAAAAAACCTTCTCAACAGATTATTTAATCAAAACTGAAGAAAGATATGTTCCTTTATCAAATCCCTTTGAACTAATATATCTTCTTTCTCATCAAACACTTCAAAAACACTACAACAGAAACTATAATTTCATACATATAGGTCTTGTCCAAGTTGGAATCAAACCTCTAACTAGGGAAGGATCAAACACTTCATTCATATGTCTCTTACGAGATGCAAGGTTCTTAGACTTTCAAGATTCAATAATAAGTACGATTGAATCTAGTTTATGTCAAAGACGAATTTAGTTTGAATGTTATCCAAATTTTTCTTTATCCTTAAAAGACCCAAACATCTTAAAATCTCTCATGTTACAAATAAAAACTCATAATTACAAAATGATAACATGATCTATTCCTATAACAATTATTTATAGAGTTCATTACAAAGCTATGTTTTCGGTCTTTACGACAACAAAAAATATTGAAAATAAAAAAGTGAAACCCTATTTTTACAAATTGATATAACAAAAGCAAACACTATTATTCCAAAAACCATTCTTTGGAAAGATATAGATCTTCTTGAAGAATGGATTCTGGAAGGAGCTGTTAAACCACAGTTTCCTGAACAGTCAAAACCAAAGAACAACTTGAGGGAAGTCATCCAATACAATGATGGAAGGGTAAAACTTATGTTTTTCAAGAACTTCCAGTGCCAAGTATTCTGGTGTTGGTTCCTCCAAACTCGCTTTAGTAATACAATTACCTTATAAAATAGAAAACTTTTTAAAACCACATTTTTCATGTTCTAGCATAACAAGTGCTTATTTTCAAAACGTAGATTACTCTACAAATGTACCTCATCAAATCTATATAGCACCTCAGAATAATAATGAGGAACAACAACACATTTATCCACCAACTTCACCATCTTTTTTAGCAATAACTGAAAATGTTATTAACGAATTAAATGTCATAGAAAAAGAATTTAAAGTCGATAAAACAATTCTCCATAATGATTTCTATGCCTCCAAAAATACAGAAAAAATAACATGGTTCTTCAAAAACTTTCTAAAACAAAGAAAATAAATTCAGAATAAATTTTGAGTTCATTTTACAAAATAAAACCAATATTTTATTTTTGGATTGGTTTGAAATTTATGCAACACAAAACCAAATTTCTTACCCATTCAAACAAAACCAAAATTTAGTAAATCCCATAACAACTAGAAATAAAACTACAAAATGAGAAATGTCAAATGGTATGAAAATACAATTTGAACATCCACCATTAAGACAAATCAAAATAACACACTTAGAAAAGCCAATAGAAGTTGTACCTTTCAAAATCCCAAGTGATAGTTCAGAAAAATATATTAGACATATCCTTCAACAAAATTATTTTACGATTGTCCATCTTAGCACAATTGCAAAATAATTAACTAACATAATAGAACATCAACATATTACCGTTGTTTCCCTAACTGAGACAACAAATTCAAAACTCAAAAACGCAGTTTTTAAACCATTTCAAATCTCAAAAACAAGCCAAAATATTTTTAGACAAGGAAAATCAAAATTTACTAAAGCCTTACATGACCAACTTAGTAGGATAGAACATTCTTCTACCTCTATACCATTGGTAGCTAAGGATACCTTAGAAAAAACAGTTATGACTTTAGACCAGGTTTCTGAAGATGAACAAGATACACAAAACCTGTGCGTACTCCAATGGTAGAAGGGTCAACCTTTAGCCATGGTTACAACACCAGACCTAGGTATTGAGAATAGACCTAACGTCCTTTCTCAGTCAAAATTCAATGTCAGTACTATATATGAATGGAACATAGATGGTATGTCTGAATACAACATCCTAAGTCTCCTTGAACAAATAACAATGGCATCAAGTGCCTACAAAACCAAGGCAAACACACCTGACAAAGCCATAATTGAACTCCTAATAGCTGGATTCTCAAGCCAACTCAAAGGATGGTGGGATTACCATCTCACATCTCCTCAACACTTATAAATTTTGAATGCAACCAAACCACATTGGAAGGAATTCCCATCCTCAACGAGATAGGAAACTCAATACCTCATGAAGTTGCAACACTAATTCATAGAATTAGCCTGCACTTCATAGGTGATCCATCTCACTTAAAAGATAAGAATGCAGAACTCCTTTCAAACCTCATATGTAAAAACCTGTCTAAATTTAAAAATTATAAAAAACACTTTCCTAACTAGAGTTATGCTTAGGAAAAACTCAAACCAACCTTTATGGAAGGAGAAATTCCTTCCATAACTCCCAACCCTTGTCGGAGAAAAGGTTAGAAACAAAATTAAAGAAGTCTATGGGATGAACCAAATCCCATACAATCCATTAACTTATGGGTAATTGGTTAGTTTCATACAAAAGGAAGGTTTAAAAATCTGTCAAGATTTAAAACTTCAAAAACAGCTAAAATGGGAAATGAAAAGAATTAGACAAGAACTAGGATCATTTTGCAAACAGTTTGAAATACCTCGACAAATTTTTCAAAAGACTGTGGAGGATCTTGTTCAAAACCTTAAAGGAAACCTCACAAGAAATCTTTCTCAAAACTAGGCAAAAATATATTCTATAAAAAATCTAAACCTCAAAATCTTTACAATTGAAGAAAACCTAATTTTACAAGAAAAACCCCTTACATAAAAAGTTCGAACCTCAAACTTCAAAACAAATAACTTGTTATAAGTGTGGCCAAATAGGACACATCTCAAGATATTGTAACATCAATAAAAAACTTCATGAATTAAAAGTTAATGAACAAATAATTCAAAAAATTGAAGCAATACTTTTAGAAACCTCAGAAGAAGAAACACTTACAAATTTTGAAATAAGTTAATCAAAAATGATAAACCTTTGCAGTTTGATGAATTAGGAACGTCAGAATCCCCTAGCGATTCAGAATGTAGTCCAAAATTAATCAATGTTTTATCAAAAGATCAAGAATTAATTCTTGATATAATAAAGCAACTTGAAGATACAAAACTCCAAAAAGAAATAATAGGAAAGCTATTATACTTTTGATTCAAAACAAAGTCAGACGTCCACATCCTTATCAAAATTGCTTCCAAAAACCACTTATGATTTAACAAACATATTAGGAACAAAAAAGACAATCCCAGACCCCTGTCACAATCCAATCTCTACAATAAGAAATTAAAATTGTAAAACAAGAGTTAAGAACTCTTAAACAAAAACAGGAAGTTGATTCCAATATTCTTCAAAATCTTTTATCCCAAGTTCAAAATCGAATATCTTCTGACCAGGAAGGAGAAGAAGGAGAAGAAGGAGAAAATGAAGATTATTCACTACCCTTAAAAAACAAAATTGAAAACCTAGAACAAATCCCAAAACATTTCTTGTTTGTTTTAAGAACAATAACAACAAGAAAATATTTAATCAAAATCAATTTAGTTTTTTCCGAAGATTTTAAGTTTGAAACAATAGCACTTTTGGATGCGGGAGCAGACTTAAATTGCTTAAAAGTTTTTTCCGAAGATTTTAAGTTTGAAACAATAGCACTTTTGGATGCGGGAGCAGACTTAAACTGCTTAAAAAGTAGCATTGTACCAAACAAATTTCTGAAAAAATCAAATGAAAAACTTGCTGCTACTAACAACTCCAACAGGATTATAAAAAGTAAAATTAAAGCTTCCATTAAAAATGGTAATATTTCAATCAAAACTCTTTTGGTCTTATTAGAAAATATAACTCATAGTGTCATTTTAGGGACTCCTTTCATTAACATGACAACTCCCTATTATGTCAATTATGATAGTATTTCCTACAAAACAAAAGAAACCAAAATCGTTTCCCCTTTTATTGAAAAACCTAAAACAAAGAATTTAAATCTTTTAAAAGCTTATAAAAATTAATTGCAATGTCAAATTCAGGGAAGAGATAAACATTTGTGTTTTCTAAAACCGGATGTTTCCTTTCTCAGGATTCAACAACAATTACAAAATAATTTTATAAAACAAAAATTTTCTGAACTACAAAAGAAAATTAAAGATGAAATTTGTTCAGATATGCCAAATGCCTTTTGGGATAGAAAACAACACATGGTAGATTTACCTTATGATAACGATTTTTATGATAAACAAATCCTAACTAAAGCCAGGCCTATCCAAATGAATTATGAGCTCGAACAACATTGCAAAAAAGAAATTCAAGATTTGGAGCAAAAACGTCTAATAACAAAATCCAGATCTCCCTGGAGTTGCGTAGCTTTCTATGTTAACAAAAATTCAGAAATAAAAAGAGGTATACCTAGGCTGATAATTAATTACAAACCCTTGAACAAAGCTCTAGAATGGATTTGTTATCCAATCCAAACAAAACAGATCTTCTACAAAAATTGCATTTTGCATTTGTATTTTCAAAATTCGACATGAAATCGGGGTTTTGGCAAATACAAATTGATCCTAGAGATAGATACAAAATTTCTTTTACTGTTCCATTTAGACAATATGAATGGACTGTAATGCCATTTAGATTAAAATATACTCCTTCAGAATTCCAAAGAATTATGAATGACATTTTTAATCCATTTTCAAATTTTTGCACCGTCTATATTGACGGTATTTTAATTTTTTCTAAAACATTCGAAGAACATTTTAAATACCTTAAAACTTTTTTCATGGTTGTTAAGAAAAATGGATTGGTTGTTTCAAATTCAAAAATTTCCCTTTTCCAATCTAAAATCCATTTTTTAGGACATTATATTTCTCAAGGTACCATAACCCCTATTGAAAGGTCCTTATTATTTGCAGAAAAATTTCCTGAAAAAAATATTGACAAAACCCAATTACAAAGGTTTTTAGGAAGTCTGAATTATGTCTTAGATTTTTGTCCAAACATCAATAGAATAGAAAAACCTCTCCATGATAGGTTAAGATAAAACCCTGTCACATGGTCAGATGAACACACTACAATAGTACAAATAATCGAAAAACAAATTAAAGAAATACCATGTCTGCATCTAGCTGATCCATCAGCCCAAAAAATTGTTGAAACTGATGCTTCAGATTTAGGATATGGGGGTATTCTAAAACAAAAAATAAATAACAAAGAATGCATTGTCCAGTTTACATATGCACACTAGAATGATTGTCAAAAGAATTATTCTACAATTAAAAAATAAATTCTTTCAATTGTCAGGTGCATTACAAAATTTCAAAGTGATTTACTCAACCAAAATTTTTTCCTATGAATTGATTGTAAATTTGCAAAAGAAGTTCTACAAAAAGATGTCCAAAACATTGCATCAAAATAGATTTTCGCTAGATGGCAAGCAATCCTTAGTATTTTTTATTTTGAAATTGAATTTATTGAAAGAGACCAAAACTCAGCTCCATATTTTCTAACCAGAGAATTTATCCAAAATAGGACTTGAGAGATGCCCAGAAAATCCAAAAGAATAGAGGTCCAGAAAGACCAACTGCAATTAAATCCAAAACACATTTCATCTGCAAAACCTATTAAGTCTTGGGCCCAAGCCGTCGAAGAGGATGAAGGCCAAAACCAAATTCAAAAATTTCTTGACAGATAACAAGTTTCTCAACGTCAAAACATTGAAGCACTAGAAGCTTCAATAGAAGAAGAAAATCTTTTTTTACAAAAAATCACAAAGCTCCAAATGCTCAAAAAGGGGATTGAATGTCTCTCAAAGGAACTGCCATTTCTTCAAAATCCAGAGAAGGGAGAGTCTTCATCTTCAAAAACCCCTTCTCAAAACATTCAAAATATTATTTCAAAACTTTCACAGGAGGAATCATCTTGTAAAACCATTTCAAAGCTCCCATAGAAAGAATTTTCAAAAATGATTTTAAAACAAAATGAATCTCAGATTTCCTTAACAAATTTTAAAACAAAATCTAAGTATTTTGTTAAAACAGAATTTCAGAACATTTGGACAATAGAGGACCACTTTTATAATAAAAGTCCTCAATTAGTCGTTTCAAAGATATTTCCAGAATACTATTTTTTCACACCATGGGATTTATCAAAACCCCAGCCTTACTATAAATCTATTAATGAATTAACAAGATCTGTAACAATTCAAGATAACCCAAAAGGAGGCCCAATGGCCTATTATGCAACAAAAATCCACAAAATAATCCCACCTTTAGAATGGGGATCAAACCTGCATACCCCAAAACAATTCTCACTTAATTTCAAAACCAGAATAAACCATTGTAGGACTTTCAATTACTAGGACTAACAACAGGCCTGGTATAATGTTTTCCTGATCCAAAACCAGAAATATAGTCATACTTGGCTATTTTTCTTTAATCTAATCATGGATCCTTCAAAAATCCCCCAATGGTTTGCCCATTGGTGAAAACTATATGGCTACATTCTAGATATCTTAAAACTGGATGTCTAAGAAAGATTCCAACTATACAAAACACACTACAAACCTACAGACAGAGAATGCGTTTTTCATCCCTTGGTGCTTTTCTCTACAAAATTCTTCTTACCATGGGTTTTAGCCTAGTATTTTGATATTGATCAAAAGGACGCCCAAACAATCCTCGTCAGAAGGATCAAAGTCAGATGGTGGAGAAAATTCTCTATTCCACCTAGTATCAAAAAACAAGTTGTATCCACATGGCTCAAAAAGTAGGGATTGTAGAAACCTCACCCAGTGCAAACTCAATTCTTCGCTCAGAAATCGTATGCAAAAACTCATTTAGCAGCAGCAAAAACTGAAGATGAATACTTTGAGATCATGGCCCAACTTCTCAAAAGAAAGGTCCAATCCTCCAAAGCTTCCTTAGGTACTAATTTTGAAATAATCAACACATTGGTCTCTTCACCCCTTTCAAATAATCAACACATTGGTCCGGATATTTTAGGCCCAATTCAAAATTTGTATCCAAAAAACTGTTTAGTCCGTCATGTATTGGGCCTAGCCCAATTTTGGTTGTGGACTTTCGTGGAAAATTCATTCTCAGATTACATAAGAAGATAAAAGCAAAAGCTAAAGTTGTCTGGCACTTTCTTTTACCACTACCACCAAAAGCAAACAGTAGAAGAAATCTCATCATTTCCTCCACTACACAAGTCACCAAAGAAGGATTTCTTTCGTATATAAGGAAGGTTCCCCTTCACTTCCAAAGCGAAGAGTTTTAGCACGGAGAAAAACACATTGAGTTAGAAATCTTGAGTGTCTCCAATATTTCAAAAACTTGTAATATTTTCTTTTAAGTATACAAAAACCATTGTAAGTATTAATCATGAATTGATCTTATTTATGTTTTAATATCTTGCATTATTAAAAACCCTTATTTTATTTCTGCATATTAAGTATGCTCTGCACTTGCAGCTCAGGCTGATCTTATGCATCAGAAACTCTATTGATTTTTCATTTATTATGAACTTTTCCTACTTTCAATTATTTTTTCAAACTATTTTCTTATTAATAACAAAATTCGATATTTTTCTTGAGGAAACACCATTATTTTCACATAATTCTTTATGGATTTTGGTTTGCTTTATAGAATTATTGTAGCTTCACCTTTTTAGTATATCAACACATTGATACTCACCATTGAATCCTTGATGTTTATGGTATGTATATATATATATATAATATGTGGTATTCTATTAGAATTTTTTTGAGTTGTAATTTGTTTTGGGTAGGTTGTTTTTAGTTAGTTAGTTGTAACTATTTTTGTTTGTTACTCTAAAATTCTGAACAACTTGTATATAAGTCAAAGAAAACAAGTGTGGCAAAAATAACATAGAAAGCTACAATTTTAGAAAGTGAAGAAAAATTGCAGCACACAAGTGTAGAAAAAAATTATAATCATTTTCATCTCATTATAGTGATAATTCAAATTAGGACCAAGACCGCAAGACGTACGAGTTCATCTCTAAACTTAGGTAATAATTGTGTGTGTTTATTTTGTCATTTAAAGCTTTAATTATGTCAGTTAGTAAATGGAGAACGTTCTCCGTTTTACGTCTAGTCAATCTCCATTTCATTTTCAATCAATCTGCATTTGCTTTACAGAAATTAGGAACATTCTTGGTTTAGTGACTGATTGATCTATGTTTTTAACAACATTTGGTATCAAGAGTACGAATGTATTTGATTCAAAGATTGCATCAACAAAGTATGTACTTAAAAACTTCGATTGGAAGAATGACTTTGAATTATAGCGTATCAAGATGAAGATATTGCTAGTTCATCAAGGTTTGGTAGAAACACTGGGAGGAATGAATGACATGGCATCCACACTACTAGAAAAAGAGAAGAAGGATATCAGGAAGGAGGCTCATAGTGCTTTAATGTTGAGTCTTGGAGACAAGGTTCTGAGGTAAGTATCAAAAGAGATCTCTGCAGCAGGTATTTGGCTCAAATAAGAATCATTATACATGACAAAATCATTAGCAACTCGTTTATACTTAAAACAAAAATTAAACACTTTAAAGATGAAACCTAGAAGGTCAATTGATGATCATATGTATGAGTTTAATAAGATTATTTTTGATCTTGAAAATATTGATGTAAAATTGCATGAGTAGGAACAAGCCCTATTGTTGATAAATTCATTACCAAGCTCCCTTGAAAATTTGGGTGATACACTTCTTTATGGTAGAGATTCTTTATCATTCGAAGAAATACAAGTTGCACTAATCTCCAAGGAATTGAAGAAGAAGTCAGATGGGAAAGAAGAAAACAGTGGTGAGGGATTGTTTTTCAAGGCGAAGGCATGGAAAAGAAAAAAAATATATAAGAATAATTTCAAGAATAAAGAATAGGACAAGTATAAAATGAAATGTTTCATATGCAAGAAAGAAGAGCATTTCAAGAAAGAATACCTAGATTAGAAAGGAAAGAATTGATTAAATAGTGATGATGATTAAGAAAATGCATCTATAACATCTAAGGATATGAAAGCACATAAGTTGTTATGGAAAATTCAACTGAAATAATGGATGATGACTAAGTGCTTGACTCAAGGTGTTCATTACACATGACCTCAAATAAAGATTGGTTTCTTGACTACAAAGAAACTGATGGACGCAAGATGATTATGGGGGATCAAATCAGCCTGCAAGGTAGTTGGAATTGGTTCAATCAAGTTGAACCTGGAAGATGGAACCATGAAGATTTTGTTAAAGGTAATACATGTTCCAGAACTAAAGAGGAACTTAATTTGTCTAGGAATGTTTGAACAAACCGACTGTTCAAACAAAGCTGGAAAAAGGCACTCTAAAAGTCATAAAAGGATCAATGGTAATCATGAAGGAAACAAGGGATCATGGTATCTACCTTCTCAATGGTCAATCAGTGACAGGAATGGCAGTAGTAGTTTTCTAAGCATCAAGAAAAGCCACCATGTTGCATGAAAGGTTGTGACATGTAAGTCTAAAAGAAATGCAAGTTCTAGACAGGCAAGGCATGCTAGGTGGGGACAAAATTAGTGATCTTGAATTTTGTGAGCATTCTATGTATGGAAATATGCATAGGGTCAAGTTCTCTATAGGAAAACATTGCTCAAAAGGAATTGTAGAATATGTTCACAGTGATCTATGAGACTCTACAAAGATTGCTTCACATGAAGGTAACAAGTACTTCCTTATATTTCTTAATGATTATAGTAGAAAAGTATGGATTTATTTGTTGAAAAGTAAGGATGAAGCATTCTAAACCTTTAATCACTGGAAATCTATGGTTGAAAACAGAACTGGCAAGAGGATTAAGACTTTAAGGACAAACAATGGTCATGAATTTTGCAATGAGAGTTTTACTAGTTTTTTCAAAAGTCATGGTGTGAACATGCATAGGATTGTAAGACACACATCTCAGCAAATTGGCCTGGCTGATAGGATGAATAGAACCTTGCTTGAAAGGATGATACACATCTTGTCAAATGTAGGCATGCCTGCACAACTTTAGGGGGAAACTTTCCATAAAGTTTGTTATTTGATAAATTTAAGTCCTTCAACTACAATTGAACTCAAAACTCATCAAGATATGTGGAGTGGACATGTTGTCAATTACAATCACCTAAAAGTGTTTGGATGAGTTGTATACTATGATGCAAATGAAGGGAAGCTATCCCCTCGATTCAATAAAGGGTACTCTATTGGATATCCAAGTGGTTTAAAAGATTATAGGATATGGTGTCCTAGAAGTAGGTAATGTATCATCAATAGAGATGTTAAGTTTCACGAGGCTGAGAGGTTTGATCTTGAGGTGGAGCAAGCTAGAGAAAAAGAGAAGATCAGCAGAAACTAAGAATGTTCTTGATTTCAGAACAACAACAGGCTCAACAATACAAGACTGATGCAAACCAAGTAGAACATGTTGTATTTCCTGAAGAGGAATTAGATTATTATAACCTCATCAAGGACAAAGAAAGAATGACATCAAAACCCACTCAAAGATATGGTTGTGTAGACATGATTAGCTATACATTACATGCTGCTGAAGAGATCATACAAGAATATCCTAGGAACTACAATGAAGTTGTTAGGTATCAAGACAAACACAAATGGATATTAGCTATGACTGATGTGTTTAAATCACTGGAGAAGAAAAACACTTGGAAACTCATACCTAACCCAACAAACTCCAGAATTGTAAGCAACAAGTGAATCTTCAAAAGGAAAAGGGGAATTCCAAGAGTTGAACAACCTAGGTTCAAGGCAAGGCTAGTAGCAAAATGATTCACTCAAAGAGAAAATGTAGACTATAATGAAATATTTTCTCCATTAGTCAAGCATGCATCTATAAGGATAATTATAGCCATGGTAGCACACTTTGATATGGAGTTAGAACAGATGGATATCAAAACAACATTTTTTCATGGCGATCATGAATGAAACAATCTTAATGCAACAACTAAATGGCTTTAGGAATCAAGGAAGATAGGATTGGGTTTGTTTGTTAAAGAGATCACTCTATGGCCTAAAGCAATCACCGAGACAATGATATTTGACTTTTAATTTATTCATGCTCAATCAATGTTATGCTAGAAGTTATTTTAATAGTGGTGTGTATTGTAAACAAGTATCACCGGCCACAAATATTTAATTGCTGCTATATGTGGATAACATGATAATAGCATTTAAAAGTATGAAAGAAATAGAAAAATTGAAGGGCCAATTGATGAAAGAATTCGAGATGCAGGACTTGGGCCATCCAAGAGGATCATAGAAATGGAAATCATCATAATTGGAGAACAAGGAAAACTGATAATTTCCCAATAGAGCTACATTGGGAAGGTTAAATAGATTCAATATGAGTGAATCAAAGGCAGTTAACTCTCCACTAGCAGCTCACTTCAAACTTTCTTCAGCCATGTCACCAAACACAAACCAGGAATCAAAAGACATGAAGAATACACCTTATGTTATGGTCTGCTCAAGGCCATACAATTTCTCATGATGTAATTGTCACAAGCAGGTTTATGGGAAATCCAGGAATGAGTCATTGACAAGCAATCAAATGGATTCTAAGGTACCTAAATAGAACTCAAAGCATGTGTTTAGAATACACCATAAGTTCATAATCATCAAAATCAGTCCAATGATCTGTAGACTCTGATTTTGCTGGAAATTTAGATAGAATGAGATCTCAACAGGATATGTGTTCACAATGTTCAACAACTCCAGTTAGTTGGAAAGCTAATCTTCAACACGTTGTGGCTTTATCAACAACAAAAGCATAATATCTTGCTCTTGCTGAAGTTGTGAAAGAAGGAATTTGGCTCAGAGAATTAATCACTAAACTTGGTGTTAAACAAGAGTCTGTTTGCATAAGTTGTAACAGCCAAAGTGCCATTCATTTGAGTAAAAATCAAATGTATCATGAATGAACCAATCATATAGACATTAGGCTTCATTTCATCAGGATTGTCATTGAAAGGGGTGAGATAAATGTGGTAAAGGTGCACACAAGTGACAATCCAGCTGACATGTTTACAACACCTTTCACACTTAGAAAGTTTAGGAATTGTTTGAATTTGCTTAATGTCAATTCCAGAAATTGGGATCAAGGATCAAGTGGATCTGATTCGAAGAATCACAAGCTGAAGTTTCTCATTTGATACCAAGGTGGAGATTTGTAATATGTGAAGATTCTTAAGGTGTGATCTGTTTTGGATAGTTAGTTTTCAGTTAGTTAGTTGTAACTACTGAAGTTTCTCATTTGGTACCAAGGTGGAGATTTGTAATATGTGGTACTCAATGAGAAGATTTTTAAGGTGTAATATGTTTTGAATAGTTAGTTGTAAATAACTTGTATATAAGCCAAAAACAAGTAAAGTTGGCAAAAACAACATAGAAAGCTGCAGTTTTAGAAAGTGCAGAAAAACTGCCACACAGAAGTGCAGAAAAACCTTGTAATCATTTTCATCTCATTATAATGATAATTCAAAGTCAGCTCCAGTCACCCAGACGTAGGAGTTCCTCTTTGAACTCTTTAAACTGGATTAACAATTGTGTGTGTTCATTTTATCATTTAAAACTTTAATTCTCTTAGTCATAAAACAAAGAATGTTCTTTGTTTTACATATGATCAATCTCTGTTTCATTTTCAATCAATCTTTGTTTCCTTTAAAGAAACCAAGAACATTCTTAATTTAGTGAATGATCGATTTCCGTCTTTAACAATATATATATAATAATTTTGATTATGATTCATTGGTAACTCATTAATAGGTGGACAATATTAATTATCAAATAAAATAAAGTTGTATTGTATAAAAAAAAAAGTTATCAAAAATTAAAATTGGATAATATTAACTAAATTATTAATTGAAATGAATAATCATAAAATACAATGTTAAATTAACATGGAGAGAAAATAGTGGATTTACTAAACTTCAAAAAAAAT
>JBBPBR010000005.1:40824532-40837544 GCA_037974775.1 Cicer pinnatifidum
ATTAAAATGCATTACAACATAATAATTTTATTAATTAAATAACTTGTTCAATAACAAAATAATCTAGAATTCAATTATATATCTATAATCATAATGAAATTGTTTAGTTAAAATTTAAAGTCTCTTAAATAATTTATCCGAAATAAAAATTCATTGTTCATTTCGATCTGATCACTTATATTATGAATTAACAAAACAAAATGTATCTTTCAATAAGCTATTTATTAAAAAATTTATTGAATAAATACTATATATATTTAATAAAGGTTTGACTGAAAATCATATTTAATAATTATAAATACCATTTAGTTTTCTTTTAAAAAAATAATATTATTTATTAAAAATTTATTGAATATGTTTAGAGTTTAATCAAAGTAGTTAAGTATTAAGTAATATAGAGTGCATATTTGTGATGCATATAAATATGTGCATTGTGTGTGTATATTTATATGTGTGTTTAGTTTCACTTGTTTTAGGTAGTCCTAACATATATTTTTAGAGTTTCAATTGAAAATATCATCATGAAGATAGGAAACATTTTCCTAACAATTGGGGTTTTATTTGTTATCTTCGGTCTTGTCTATGGATCCGGTATATCTATGACTACTACTACTAATTATTATTATTATTATTATTATTATTATTATTATTATTATTATTATTATTATTATTATTATTAGAATTATAATTTACGTTGTATAAATTTTGAATGATTTGTGAAATAATTTGATATTCATAATATTTGTAGTTGATCCCTTGAGACTTTGCCATGAAAGTATGACATTGAGTGGAAAATGTAGCTCTTCATCAAGTTTCTCTCCATCTAGTTGTTTTGGAGCATTCAACAGTAAATATGGAGCAAGTGCCGTTACGCAGAACTGTTCTTGTAAAGATAATAATAATAATAATACGCACATATGCACATGTTGTATTAATTGTGTATATGCATCTACTCAAAACTATTGTTCTTAATACTCCAATTTTATTACCTAACAAAAATGATATATTATGTTATCATTTTTCAAAATTAAAGGAAATAATAATAATCACCGCAAATCTAATGCATGATTTGCTTGTTATATTTTGTGTTCTAGTTTTGTCTTTTTTGGTTTTATTTTATTATTGGAAAATATAGTTAGTAATTATTATTAGCCCGATTCCTTTTATATTATTGATATATTGAAATAAAATAAAATTTCTATTTTACTTTTAAATTTTAATTTTGTGTCAACTCTTATCCTTAATTGTATTATTTTTAATTAATAATTTTATAATTAAACTAATAAAGAGTGTAAATAGAGTATTTCATTATTAATTTGGAAATAATAAAAGAATAAAGAAACTCTTACGTAATCTATAAATCACTGACCGAACTATTAATACCTTCTTAAAATAAAAAATAAATTTGAGTTGTTTATGTCAAAATAGAAATCAAAATATAAGTTTAAAATGAGTAAAATTATCACACATTGACATGCAAAATATTTCCTTTCAATACTATATATAATTGTTTAAAATAAATAATTGATTAATATTTAGAATTGGTTATTGATATTTAAAATTCGTAACTTTAATTTAAAAAATGATAGTTTTTGGATAGTAAGTGTCGTGTTTAAACCGACGAACATGCATTTTTAGGGCTGTGAATGCTTTGAAAGTTTTTTCAAATTAAAAAGAAAAATTTTTAAATATGAATAACTTATTTTGTAGTATTTCTTCTATTCCCACTCCTTCTACCCAAAACTTCTCAAGACAAAAGGAACCTATCAATAGTGAAGAAATAACTATTGAAGATTTTTAAAAATCAATTAACAATTGGCAAATCCCAAAAATAAAAAAGGACGAGGTTTATGAATCTAGTCTTTTAAAAAAAACCTTCTCAAAACCGATTATGTAATCAAAACAGAAGAAAGAGATGTTCCTTTATCAAATCCTTTTGAACTTATATATCTTCTTTCTCATAAAACACTTCAAAAACACCGCAACATAAACTATGATTTCATACATATAGGTCTTGTCCAAATTGGAATCAAACGTCTAACTAGGGAAGGATTAAACACTTCAATCTTATGTGTCTTACAAGATGCAAGGTTCTTAAACTTTCAAGATTCAATAATAAGTACGATTGAATCTATTTTATGTCAATGACCAATTTGGTTTGAATGTTATCCAAATTTTTCTTTATCCTTAAAAGACCTAAACATCTTAAAATCTCTCATGTTACAAATCAAATTTCATGATTACAAAATGATAACAGGATCTATTCTTATAGCAATTATTTACAGAGTTCATAACAAAGCTATGTTTTCGGTCTTCACGACAACAACAAATATTGAAAATAAAAAAGATGAAACCCTATTTTTACAAACTGATATAACAAAAGCAAACATTGTTATTCCAAAAACCATTCTTTGGAAAGATATAGATCTTCCTGAAGAATGGATTCTGGAAGGACTTGTTAAACCACAGTCTCATGAACAGTCAAAACCAAAGAACAACTTGAGGAAAGTCATCCAATACGATGATGGAAGGATAAAACTAAGTATTTCAAGAACTTCCAGTGGTAAGTATTTTGGTGTTGGTTCCTCCAGACTACCTTCAGTAATACAATTACCTCATAAATTAGAAAACTTTTTAAAACCACGTTTTTCATGTTCTAGCATACCAAGTGCTTATTTTCAAAAGGTAGATTACTCTAAAAATGTACCTCATCAAATCTATATAGCACCTCAGAATAATAATGAGGAACAACAAAACATTTCTCCACCAACTTCACCATCTTTATCTGCAATAACTAAAAATGTTATAAAAATGAATTAAATGTCACAGAAAAAGAATTTAAAGTCAATAAAACAATTCTCCATAATGATTTCTATGCCTCCAAAAATACAGGAAAAAAAAAGAACATGGTTCTTCAAAAACTTTCTAAAACCAAGAAAATAAATTCATAATGAATTTTATGAGTTCATTTTACAAAATAAAACCCATATTTTATTTTTCGATTGGTTTGAAATTTATGTAACACAAAAACAAATTTCTTACCCATTCAAACAAAACCGAAATTTAGTAAATCTTTAGCCATGGTTACAACACCAGACCTAGGTATTGAGAACAGACCTAATGTCCTTTCTCAGTCTAAATTCAATGCTAGTATTGTCTATGAATGGAACATAGATGGTATGTCTGAATACAACATCCTTAGTCTCCTTCAACAAATGACAATGGCATCAAATGCATACAAAACCAAGGCAAATACACCTAACAAAGCCATAATTGAACTCCTATTAGCTGGATTCTCAGGCCAGCTCAAAGGATGGTGGGATTACCATCTCACACCTCCTCAACACTTAGAAATTTTGAATGCAATCCAAATCACATAGGAAGGAATTCCCATCCTCGATGAGATAGGAAACTTAATACCTGATGCAGTTGCAACACTAATTCACACAATTCCCCTGCACTTCATAGGTGATCCATCTCACTTAAAAGATAAGAATGCATAATTCCTTTCAAACCTTAGGTGTAAAAAACTATTTAAATTTCAAAATTACAAAACATTTTCCAAACTAGAGTTATGCTTAGGGAAGACTCAAACCAACCTTTCTGGAAGAAGAAATTCCTTGCAGGACTCCCAACCCTTGTCGGAGAAAAGCTTAGAAACAAAATTAAAGAAGTCTATGGGATGAACTAAATCCCATACAATCAATTAACTTATAGGTAATTGGTTAGTTTCATACAAAAGGAAGGTTTAAAAATCTGCCAAGATTTAAAACTTCAAAAACACCTAAAATGGGAAATGCAAAGAACTAGACAAAAACTAGGATCTTTTTGCAAACAGTTTGAAATACCTACGACAAATGTTTCAAAAGACTGTGGAGGATCTTGTTCAAAACCTTATAGGAAACCTCACAAGAAGTCATTCTCAAAACCAGGCAAACATGGATTCTATAAAAAATCTAAACCTCAAAATCCTTACAATCAAAGAAAACCTAATTTTTACAAGAAAAACCCCGTACATAAAAAGTTCGAACCTTAAACTTCAAAACAAATAACTTGTTATAAGTGTGGCCAAACAGGACACATCTCAAGATATTGCAACTGAAATGAAAAACTTCATGAATTAAAAATTGATAAATAAAGAATTCAAAAAACTAAGGCAATACTTTTAGAAACATCAGAAGAAGAAACACTTACAGATTTTGAAATAAGTTAATCAAAAATGATAAACCTTTGCAGTTTGATGAATTAGGAATGTCTGAATCCCCTAGCGATTCACAATCTAGTCCACAATTAATCAATGTTTTATCAAAAGATCAAAAATTAATTCTTGATATAATAAAGCAAGTTGAAGATACAAAACTCCAAAAAGAAATAATAGGAAAGATGTTATACTTTTGATTCAAAACAAAGTCAGACGTCCACATCCTTATCAAAATTGCTTCCAAAAACCACTTATGATTTAACAAACATATTAGGAACAAAAAAGACAATCCCAGACCCCTGTCACAATCCAATCTCTACAATAAGAAATTAAAATTGTAAAATAAGAGTTAAGAACTCTTAAACAAAAACAGGAAGTTGATTCCAATATTCTTCAAAATCTTCTTTCCCAAGTTCAAAATCGAATATCTTCAGACCAAGAAGGAGAAGAAGGAGAAAATGAAGATTATTCACTACCCTTAAAAAACAAAATTGTAAACCTAGAACAAATCCCAAAAGATTTCTTGTTTGTTTTAAGAACAATAACAACAGGAAAATATTTAATCAAAATGAATTTTGTTTTTTCCGAAGATTTTGTTTCAAACAATAGCACTTTTTGATACGGGAGCAGACTTAAACTGCTTAAAAAGTAGCATTTCTACCAAACAAATTTCTGCAAAAATAAAACGAAAAACTTGTTGCTGCTAACATCTCCAACCTGATTATAAAAAGTAAAATTGAAGCTTCCATTAAAAATGGTAATGTTTCAATCAAAACTCCTTTTGTCTTATTAGAAAATATAACTCATAGTATCATTTTAGGAACTCCTTTCATTAACATGACAACTCCTTATTCTGTCAATTATGATAGTATTTCCTGCAAAACAAAAGAAACCAAAATCGTTTTCCCTTTTATTGAAAAACCGAGAACAAAACTGGTTTTACTGTTCCGTTTTCCCTTTTCAAAATTCGACATGAAATCAGGTTTTTGGCAAATAGAAATTGATTCTAGAGATAGATACAAAACTGCTTTTACTGTTCCATTTGGACAATATGAATGGACTGTAATTCCCTTCAGATTAAAAAATGCTCCTTCAGAATCCCAAAGAATTACAATTGACAGTTTTAATCCATTTTCAAAATTTTGCACTGTCTATATTGATGGTATTTTAATTTTTTTCTGAAACAATCAAAGAACATTTTAAACACCTTAAAACTTTCTTTATGGTTGTTAAGAAAAATGGATTGGTTGTTTCAAATTCAAAACTTTCCCTTTTCCAAACTAAAATCCGTTTTTTAGGACATTATATTTCTCAAGGTACCATAACCCCTATTGAAAGGTTATTATTATTTGCAGAAAAATTTTCTGACAAAATTCTTGAAAAAAACCCAATTACAAAGATTTTTAGGAAGTCTGAGTTATGTCTTAGATTTTTGTCCAAACATCAATAGAATAGCAAAACCTCTCCATGATAGGTTAAGAAAAAACGTTGTCACATGGTTAGATGAACACACTACAATAATACAAATAATCAAAAAAACAAGTTAAAGAAATACCATGTCTGCATCTAGCTGATACATCAGTCCAAAAAATTGTTGAAACCGATGCTTCAGATTTAGGATATGGGGGTATTCTAAAACAAAAAATAAATAACAAAGAATGCATTGTCCAATTTACATATGCACACTGGAATGATTGTCAAACGGATTATTGTACAATTAAAAAAGAAATTATTTCAATTGTCATGTGCATTACAAAATTTCAAAGTGATTTACTCCATCAAAAATTTTTGCTACGAATTGATTGTAAATCTGCAAAAGAAGTTTTACAAAAAAATGTCCAAAACATTGCATCAAAATAAATTTTCGCCAGATAACAAGGAATCGTTAGTATTTTTATTTTGAAATTGAATTTATAAAAAGAGACCAAAACTCAGTTCCCGATTTTCTAACCAAAGAATTTATCCAAAATAGGACTTGAGAGATGCCTAGAAAATCCAAAAGAAAAGAGGTCCAGAAGGACCAACTACAATTAAATCCAAAACCCATTTCATCTGCAAAACCTATATGATCTTGGGCCCAAGCCGTAAAAGAGGATGAAGCCCAAAACCAAATTCAAAAGTGGCTTGACAGCCAACAAGTTTCTCAACCTCACAACATTGAAGCACTAGAAGCTTCAATAGCAGAAGAAAAGTTATGTTTACAAAAAATTAGAAAGCTCCAAATGCTTAAAAAGGAGATTGAATGTCTCTCAAAGGAACTGCCATTTCTTCAAAATCCAAATAAAGGAGAGTCTACATCTTCAAAAACCCTTTCTCAAAACATTCAAAATATTCTTTCAAAACTTTCATAGGAGAAATCATCCTGTAAAACCATTTCAAAACTCCCAGAGAAGGAATTTTCAAAAATGATTTTAAAACAAAATGAATCTCAAGTTTCCTTAAGAAAATTTAAACCAAAATCTAAGTATTTTGTTAAAACAGAATTTCTAAACATTTGGACAATAGAGGACCACTTTTATAATAAAAGTCCTAAATTAGTTGTATCAAAGATATTTCCAAAAGACTAATTTTTCAAACCATGGGATTTATCAAAACACCAGCCTTACTACAAATCTATTCGTGAATTAACAGGATCTGTAATAATTCAAGATAACCCAAAAGAAGGCCCAATGGCCTATTCAACAGCAAAAATCCACAAAATAATCTCACCTTTAGAATGGGGATCAAACCTCCATACCCAAAAACAATTCTCACTTAATTTCAAAACTACAATAACCCATTGTAGGACTTTCAATTACTAGGACTACCAACAGGCCTGGTAAAATGTTTTCCTCATCCAAAACAAAAAATATAGTCATACTTGGCTATTTTTCTTTAATCTTGATAGTATGCCCATTGGTGAAAACTATATGGCTCAATTCCAGATATCTTAAAACTGAAAGTCCAAGAAAGCTTCCAACTATACAAAACACACTACAAACCCATAGACAAAGAATGCATTTTTCATCCTTCGATTCTTTTCTCTAGAAAATTCTTCTTGCCATGGGTTTTAGCCTGGAATTTTGAAATTGATCCAAAGGACACCCAAACAACCCTCATTAAGAAGGTTCAAAGTCAGATGGTGGAGAAAATTATCTATTCCACTTAGTATCAAAAAACAAGTTGTATCCACATGGCTCCAATAGTAGGGATTGCAGAAAGCTCACCCAATGCAAACTCAATTCTTGGCTCAGAAATCGTTTGCATAAACTCAGTTAGCAGCAACAAAAACTAATGATGAATACTTTGAGATCATGGCCCAACTTCTCAAGAGAAAGGTCCAATCCTCAAAAGTTTCCTCGGGTACTAATTCTGAAAGCAACATTAATTTGGAAGATGATAATGAAGACGATTGTTTTGGTCTCTTCACCCTTATCAAATAATCAAGACATTGGTCCGAATATTTTAGGCCAAATTCAATATTTGTATCCAAAAAACTGTTTAGTCCGTCATGTATTGGGCCTAGCCCAATTTTGGTTGTGGACTTTCATGGAAAATTCATTCTCAAATGACATAAGAAGACAAATGCAAAAGCTAAAGTTGTTTGGCACTTGTCTGCCACTTCTTTTAACAGTACCACCGAAAGCAAACAGTAGAAGAAATCTCATCATTTCCTCCACAACAAAAGTCAACAAAAAAAGGATTTCTTTTGTAGATAAGGAAGATTCCCCTTCACTTCCAAGGCAGAGAGTTTTAGCACGGAGAAAAACACAGAAAGTTAGAAATGTTGATTGTCTCCAATATTTCAAAAACTTGTAAATTTTCTTTTAAGTATACAAAAACCATTGTATGTATTAATCATGAATTAATCTTATTCATGTTTTAATATCTTGCATTAGTAAAAACCCTTATTTTATTTCTGCATATTAAGTATGCTATGCACTTGCAGCTCAGCTGATCTTTTTCACCAAAAACTCTATTGATTTTTTGTTTATTATGAACTTTGCCTACTTTCAATTAGTTTTTCAAACTATTTTCTTATTAACAACAAAATTCGATATTTTTCTTGATGAAACACCATTATTTTCACATAATTCTTTATGGATATGTTTTGCTTTATTGAATTATTGTCTACTTCATCTCTTTAGTATATCAACACTTTATTACTCACCATTGAATCCAAGATGTTAATGGTATATATATAATATGTGGTATTCTATGAGAATATTTTTGAGTTGTAATCTGTTTTGGGTAGGACACAAGTGTAGAAAGTGAAGAAAAATTGCAGCACACTACAGTGATAATTCAAATTAGGACCTAGACCCCAAGACGTATGAGTTCATCACTACAGTCATTTAAAGCTTTAATTATGTCAGATAGTAAACGGAGAACGTTCTCCATTTTATTTCTAGTCAATCTCCATTTTATTTTCAATCAATTTGCATTTCTTTTATAGAAATCAGGAACATTCTTAGTTTAGTGATTGATTGATCTATGTTTTTAAAAACATTTGGTATCAAGAGCACGAATGTATTCGATTCAAAGATTGCATCAACAAAGTATGTACTTAAAAACTTCGATTGGAAGAATGATTTTGGATTATAGCGTCTCAAGATGAAGATGTTGTTAGTTCATCAAGGTTTGACAGAAGCACTGGGAGGAATGAAAGACATGGCATTCACACTACCAGAAAAAGAGAAGAAGGATATCAAGAACAAGGCTCATAGTTCTTTAATGTCGAGTCTTGGAACCAAGGTTCTGAGGGAAGTATCAAAGGAGATCTCTGCAGTAGGTATTTGGCTCAAATTAGAATCATTATACATGACAAAATCATTAGCAACTCGTTTATACTTAAAACAAAAATTATACACTTTAAAGATGCAACCTAGGAGGTCAATTGAAGATCATATGGATGAGTTTAATAAGATTAATTGAGATCTTGAAAATATTGATGTAAAATTGCTTGAGTAGGAATAAGCCCTATTGTTGATAAATTCATTACCAAGCTCCCTTAAAAATTTGTGTGATACACTTCTTTAAGGTAGAGATTCTTTGTCATTAGAAGAAGTACAAGCTACACTAATCTCCAAGGAATTGAAGAAAAAGTCAAATGTGAAAGAAGAAAACAGTGGTGAGGGATTGTTTTTCAAGGCCAAGGCATGGAAAAGAAAAAATATATATAAGAATAAGTTCAAGAATAAAGAAAAGGACAAGTCTAAAATGAAATGTTTCATATGTAACAAAGAAGAGCGTTTCAAGAAAGAATGCCTAGATTAGAAAGGAAAGAAATGATTAAATAGTGATGATTATTATGGAAATGCATCTATAACATCTAAGGATATGAAAGCACATAAGTTCTTTTGCAAAATTCAACTGAAATAATGGATGATAACTAACTGCTTGACTCAAGGTGTTCATTACACATGACCTCAAATAGAGATTGGTTTCTTGACTACAAAGAAACTGATGGAGGCAAGATGATTATGGGGATCAAATTAGCCTACAAGGTAGTTGGAATTGGTTCAATCAAGTTGAACCTATAAGATGGAACCATGAAGATTTCGTTAAAGGTAAGACATGTTCCAAAACTAAAGAGGAACTTAATTTGTCTAGGAATGTTTGAAGAAGCCGACAGTCCAAACAAAGCTGGAAAACGACACTCTAAAAGTCATAAAAGAATCATTGGTAATTATGAAGGGAACAAGGGATCCTGGTATCGACCTTCTCAATGGTCAATCAATGACAGGAATGGAAAAACTAGTTATCTAAGCAACAAAGCAAAGCCACCATGTGGCATCAAAGGTTGTGACATGTAAGTCTTAAAGAAATGCAAGTTCTAGACAGGCAAGGCATGCTACGTGGGGAAAAAATTAGTGATCTTGATTTTTGTGAGCATTGTATGTATGGAAAGATGCATAAGGTCAAGTTCTCTTTAGGGAAACATTGCTCAAAAGGAATTGTGGAATATGTTCACAGTGATCTTTGAGGCCTTACAAAGATTGCTTCACATGAAGGTAACAAGTACTTCATTATATTTCTTGATGATTATAGTAGAAAAGTATGGATTTATTTGTTGATAAGTAAGGATGAAGCATTCTAAACCTTTAAACACTGGAAATCTATGGTTGAAAACAGAACTGGCAAGAGGATTAAGACTTTAAGGAAAAACAATGGTCTTGAATTTTGCAATGAGAGGTTCACTAGTTTTTGCAAAACTCATGGTGTGAACATGCATAGGATTGTAAGACACACATCTCAGCAAATTGGCCTGGCTGATAGGATGAATAGAACCTTGCTTGAAAGGATGAGACACATCTTGTCAAATGCAGGCATGTCTGCACAACTTTAGGGGGAAACTGTCCTTAAAGTTTGATATTTGATAAATATAAGTCCTTCAAATGCAATTGAACTCAAAACTCATCAAGATATGTGGAGTGGAGATACTGTCAATTACAATCACCTAAAAGTGTTTGGATGTGTTGCATACTATGATGTAAATGAAGGGAAACTAGCCCCTCGATCGAAGAAAGGTTACTATGTTGGATATCCAAGTGGTGTAAAAGATTAAAAGATATGGTGTCCTGGAAGTAGGAAATGTATCATCAATAAACATGTTAAGTTTCACGAGGCTGAGAGGTTTGATCTTGAGGTGGAGCAAGCTAGAGAAAAGGAGAAAGATCAGCAGAAACCAAGAACGTTCTTAGTTTTAGCCACAAAAAAGGAGAAAGATCAACAAAAATCAAGAATGTTCTTGATTTCAAAATAACAACAGGCTCAACAAGACAAGTTGATGCAAACCCAATAGAACATGTTGTATTTCTTGAAGAGGAATTAGATTATTATAACCTCATCTAGGACAAAGAAAGAATGACATCAAAACCGACTCAAAGATATGGTTATGCAGACATGATCAGCTATACATTACATGCTGCTGAAGAGATCATACAAGAATATCCCATGAACTATAATGAATTAAATTCCTAAAGTTGAATGGCCAACTGAAGAAAGAATTCGAGATGTAGGACTTGGGACCATCCAAGAGGATCCTAGGAATGGAAATCATCAGAAATAGAGAAAAAGGAAAACTGATAATTTCCCAAGAGAGCTACATTGGAAATGTTAAATAGATTCAATATGAGTAAATCAAAGGTAGTCAGCTCTCCACTAGCAGCACACTTCAAACTTTCTTCAGCCATGTCCCCAAACACAAACTAGGAATCAGAAGACATAAAGAATATACCTTATGTTATGGTCTGCTCAAGGCGATACGTTTCTCATGTTGTAAGTGTCACAAGCAGGTTTATGGGAAATCCAAGAATGAGTAATTGACAAGCAATCAAATGGATTCTAAGGTACCCAAAGAGAACTCAAAGCATGTGTTTAGAATACACCAGAAGTTTAGAACCATCAAAATGAGTCCAACAATTTGTAATCTCTGATTTTGCTGGAGATTTAGATAGAATGAGATCTCTAACAGTATATGCGTACACAATGTTCAACAACACAGTCAATTGGAAAGCTAATCTTCAACACATAGTGGCTTTATCAACAATAGAAGCATAATATGTTGCTTTTGCTGAAGTTGTGAAAGAAGGAATTTTGCTAAGAGAATTAATCACTAAACTTGGTGTTCAACAAGAGTCTATTTGCATAAGTTCTAACAGCGAAAGTGTCATTCATTTGAGTAGAAATGAAATGTATCATGAAAGAACCAAGCATATAGACATTAGGCTTCATTTCATCAGGATTTTTATTGAAAAGGGTGAGATAAATGTGGCAAAGGTGCACACAAGTGACAACCTAGCTGACATGTTTACAACACCTGTCACATTTAGAAAGTTTAGGCATAGTTTGAATTTGCTTAATATCAATTCCAAAAACTGAGATAAAGGATCAAGTGGATCTGATTCGAAGATTCACAAGTTGAAGTTTCTCATTTGTTACCAATGTGGAAATTTGTAATATGTGGTACTCAATGAGAAGATTTTTAAGGTGTAATATGTTTTGAATAGTTAGTTGTAAATAACTTGTATATAAGCCAAAACAAGTAAAGTTGGCAAAAACAACATAGAAAGCTGCAGTTTTAGAAAGTGCAGAAAAACTGCCGCACACAAGTGCATAAAAACTTTGTAATCATTTTCATCTCATTATAGTGATAATTCAAAGTCGGATCAAGTCACCTAGACGTAGGAGTTCCTCTTTGAAATGGATTAACAATTATGTGTGTTTATTTTATCATTTAAAGCTTTAATTCTGTTAGTCATAAAACGTAGAATGTTCTTCGTTTTACGTATGTTCAATCTCCATTTCATTTTCAATCAATCTGCGTTCCCTGTACAGAAACCAAGAACATTCTTAGTTTAGTGAATGATTGATCTCCGTCTTAAACAACAAAATATATATATATATATATATATATATATATATATATATATATATATATATATGTTGATTATGATTCATTGGTAACTCATTAATAGATGGACATTATTAATTATCAAATAAAATAAAGTTCTATTGTATAAAAATAAAAGTTATCATAAATTAAAATTGGATTATATTAATTAAGCTATCAATTGAAATGAATAATCATAAAATACAATGTTAAATTAATATGGAGGGAAAATAGTGGATTTATTAAACTTCAAGAAAATGAGAATTTTGATGGGAAAATAAAATTAAAAACATATATAATTATATCACAATTGTACCACTCATAAAAAAATTATCTATCATTTTATTATTTAAAAAATGAATTATGTTTTAAATTTGACTAAAGCTATGTTGAATTATTCTAGAATGTTAAGAAGTGCAAATTGCATCAAAGAAAAA
>JBBPBR010000005.1:40841661-40852783 GCA_037974775.1 Cicer pinnatifidum
ACATATGGTAGCTTATTATTCTACCATATCTCTTATTTGGTTACTAAACCAGTCTCTAATGAATTTATTTATAATTATTTTGTAAACATAAGGGCATTCTGATAATGTACTTTTTATTTATTATGCTTCTTTTCTAAACTTTATTCTTGAATTATCATGTTTGAAAAATCTCAACCAATATATTGTAAAAACAAAAGGAGATCATGAAGATGTGGGGAAAGAAGATCAATAATATATTGTGAATGAAAAATTAATAAGTAGGTTCTCGAAGGTTTTTCCTACTGCATATATCATTTGCACATAATAGTAGCATAATTTTGCATGATTAATTTGATACGGTTTCTATGGTCGGTTAAGTTAATTAAGAATAAACAAGGTCCACAGATTGTTTTAATTTTGGCCATCTTAATAATTTATGTATAAATCATGGTAAAGATCAAATTATTGATCTAAACCAACATCTTTCCAATGTAGCAACATTTTTTATTTGATTTCCTAAAAAGAAACCATTTTTTTATTTGATTGTACAATTCTAAAGTTTGGCTTCCAAGTCTTTGTACATATATAGTTAGTGCCTTTGACCACCATTCATGGTAGAGTACTGAAAAAACATATAACTAAATATGGTCATCTAGTGATTGGTGATCTCCAGATACAATCTTCTACTTATTTTTTTTTTTTATTTAGATTGTTTGTATAAGTGCATATTATTTGGTATTACATAGAGATATGCAAGTTATAATATATTTATAATGATGTTTCCGGTTTTCATTTTTACTTTAAGTAATAAATATAAGAGAATATAAATTTAATATTTTTCACACTATTTTCATTTTAAAAATCTCAAAACATTGTTTCCATTGTTTTAGAGGCTAACACATTATTTTTTTTCATTTTTTACTTAATATTCAATTTGATCATATATCATTTTTTAAATTTATTTATATTTTTTAAGAATTATTTTAAAAATGAATATTTGATCATTTATCTTTTTAATATTCATTTTAGTCATTTATCTTTTTGAAGTGTGTAAACGTTGCAAGAACCAAATTAGCTCAAGAATGTAAACTTTGACATTTCAGTGATAGCAAATATAAAAGAATAACTAATTGTTTGATATCTGTTGAAGTGTGCAAGTAGCATATATCATCTGATAAGCAAACCAAATGAAAGAAAAGGAAAGAATGGCAAAGAAAAGAAGAACACCGGGTCCTCACTATCTAAGTGACATGAGTAGCATAAACTGAGTATGTGAAAAGATGCATCATCAGATACTCACCATCTAGTAATGGATGGGTATCATAGAGCTAGTCGGTCACACTCGACATCTTACCATATGCAACACTAGAGCAAAGCACAAAACGTGTCGAAGAAACAAAATTGGATATGGTGATCACAAATTGTAAATATAAGTGAAGTATATAAGACAATTTGGCACAAACCATTCAACATCAAGTGCAAGACATCAATTTCCCGATTGAATCATCATTTGATATGCTCTCAATGGGAAGACTACATCCGCAACAACTTCTATCAGATTCAACAATGTTAACCAGAGGCAAAAGCAAAGTGGTATGAAGATTGAGCTCAAATATTGACATATTTCTGAAGACTCAACCTTCTATACATGACAACTTGAAAAGCAATCATCAACGATATCTCAAAAGTTCCAACAACTTTTTCTACCTTTAATTTGAAGTTGACAAAATAGTCCATATGTTAAATACGAACAATAGTGGTACTTAGATAAAACATGCAAGAAAAAATCACTCATAGAGCAAAATCCATAATAAAAGCCATAAAACAAGATATAACTTGTATATCCTTTCAACGGGAGTAATTATCTTGTAAATCATCCAAGAGAAAAATGAATATCCTCTATGTAAGAGATAATTGAATTGATAATTTGGGATTTTATTGCATACCTTCTCTTAAAATGGTGTCACCAAAATGTATCTTAGACACAACGCCTTTTGTAAATTGTCCATTAGAAGCAAAATTTTCTCCTTTGATGGCTTATAGTTGGGTAAGTCATTTTTGAGTGATCGGGAAACCTAAAGAAGAATGTAAAGTATACTTGTAGGCTAGAGAGGAAGGTAAAGAATACTTAGAGCCTAATTAGGCTAGTAAAGAATACATGGAGCTTGGAAAAGCCATGTACAAAATACGTGGAACCTTTATAGGCTAGTAAATAATGTTTTGTTCCTAGAAAGATAGATAAAGCATACTTGGAGCTTCATTTCTTTTAACTAGGAAGACTTCATTTTTTTTTTCAACACGTAGATAGCGCGTTCTTCTAAGGAAGGAAGAAAATTAGGGTTTGTCTTAATTAAATCTTTGAGAAGAATTTAACGAGAACAATTTTAATGAACCTAGAAAGGTTACAATCTAAGTGTTCAAAACAAAGAACTTTCTTGATTTTACACCACCTAGCTTAGATCAACCTTGATCTGTTACAAATCTTCACCTTTCAACCTAGAAAGGATTTTTACAATCACCTTTCAGCCTTGAAAGGATTTTTACAAACACACTCAATATAACATAAAAGATAGACTTGAGTTACAAATGATATGTATGATAAAAATGTTTGGGACCTTGAAACTTCTCAACACTTGTTTGAGATAAATGAAAGACAAACTCGGTATATAATGATCTAAAGATATAGTGAAAAGAGCTGGAGTTTGCTTAAAGAATTTTTATGACTTGTTACTTGAACAAGTGTTGGTAGATTTGTAAATTGAACTCTTGCCTTCATCTTCCAAATGATCTTCAATTTATAGATGTTAAAAGGCTTTGAATATTCAGTTTAAAATGAATATATGCGTTGGACACACTTCCCAAGTGTTAAATATATTTTAAAGCAATTAAACATGTGTTTATTTGTTGTCCAGAACGATCTTGACAAAACGAAGATCATTCTTGCTTTTGGGTTTCATGGAAAACGTGAATGGGTGAGTGAATGAGTTGTCACATATTAGTTGGCACTATTTTGAGTCTTGTTTATGCATAACTTTCTGCAGAATATTGTAAGTACAATGTACTTGTGTCTTTGCTCACAACTCATCAACTTGGAGATCATTCTTGAGGCTGGTTTTTCACCTTTGGGCATTGATCTCGAGTTCTTGACTTCACCATCAATTTGGAGCTTGATCTTGATGTTTTGCTTTGCCTTTCTTGATCCTCTTTGATCGAATATATCCAAAACAATCTTGTGTAGATTATTAACTTCCTTTGTGATGAATACTGATGTTTTGTAGTGTAAATAGATGTACTTTTGTAGCCTAGATCAATCTTCAATTACAACAGATTTTGCTCTTTGTAAACCATAACATTCTTGGATTAAAGCTGTCAAAACGAAGAACGTTCTTCGTTTCTGTTTGGTGTAATTATTGAATTTTGACAGTTGTTGTGTGTCAAGCTTTTCTGTTCTGTACGTGTGTCAATTGTTTGAGATGATTGCTTGCTTTTCAGTCACGTGTGTATGTCTAGATTGAAAGTAGAATCAGCAGTGTACTTTTACAGCTTGCAACTTTGTACTTGCAATTGCCTCACTTGAAGAATGATCTTGTTTTAAGCTTTTTATGAAGCATTTCTTTGATCCTTCGAATGCTGGAATGATTATGACTTAGATTGATTCTTGCTTATTCTTTGATGAAGATATGATATGAATAAAACTTCCAGGATTCAATCTCTAACAAAGAAACTGATTATTCTTGTTTCTGCCAAAAACGAAAATCGTTCTTCGTTTTCCAGAACTACTTCAAGATCAATCTTAGTTTCATTGCTTTTGCTTTCCTTGATTTTAATGAGATCTTCTTTGAAATACTTGGTACCTAACTTGTTTTGACATACTCAAATACACATGTTAAATACCAAAACACTTAGAATCATAATTAGAATTCTTAGTTAACTTTTTGTTTGTTTTCATCAAAACATTAAATTGAGATTTTGTCTCAACAAATTGACCGTTAGAGCCAAGGATCTTGATGAGATCGACACTTATAATGTCAAAAGGCTTAAATCATACATTTATCCGTTTGAAAAGTAGCCCATCTTTGATAAGGATTGGATCTCGTTCTCGACAAGGATTGAAAACAGGTCTTCAAATCTCGTCATATTTAAACAAAGAATTTGTTAGCTTGTTGTTTATGAGACGAAAGCAAATTCTTTTCTTGGTAAGCTAAGGTTGAGGTTGATCCTTTATTTTCTATGACTTCTAATGTATTTGTGAAAATATTTTAACCTTTTAAATATATCATGGCCTTAATATTTTTAATAAAAAAATTATGTTATAGCAAGTACATTATGTTCATTATTTGTTGGTAAGTGTCTCTGACGTTCTTGATTCTGAAAGGCTTTACATTATAGCATTATTTGTCGGATTCATTCATGAATGTTGTTTTTTCATGATTGGATGGATGCATAGGTATTTGGCTATAACTAGAATATGAATCCATGAAAGATAACAACTTAAATTTAAATAAATCATCAACTAACTTATCAATGTTGGGGAGAGGGTAGGAATCCTTAGGATATTTTAATCAACAAACATACACCAATTATCATTATATATTTTAACGAGTAAAGTGTTTGAGAGCCAAGTAGTATATTTGGCCTTATATACAAATTCGAACTTTAAAAGGTCATCCATCACTTTCTTGGTTGCTCATGCCTTTTCAATAGATTCTTTTCTACAGTGATAGGACACCCAATGGGAGTTCGACTAAACAACTAACTAGTGGCAGGCGACTTCGGGATCTATTCTTGACTTTAGCTGCAACCCAAGCGAATAAATATACATTCTTCTTTCACTTGACTTGAGAGGTCGACTCCAATTCTAATTTTCTTCCACATGTCTCCTCTTAGCATAACTGTTTTGAACATACTATTTTGCTCTGGATTCTTCAAAGTCTTTATATCTGCCAAATTCGGAACATAATTGCCCTATTCATTTTCTCAAGTGGAGTCAGGTTCTATTTTCACATCAAAATCAATCATGTTTACTTCATCTGGTTGTGTTTTATGTTTTTCGTTCGCTTTCTTGTAGTTCTCTGGTTTATCATTCACCTTTAGTCTTGTTTGTAACTTGTGATTCTTCACGGGTTCCAAGAAATAGGTTTTTCACGTGTTGAGATAGACTTCCAATGTGGCTACCTTGTTGTTTATGGTGTAATACCTCATCTTGAGATGAATAGTTGATGACACAACATAAAGGTGGGTTTAACAATGATGTATTTGTAAATATATTTGCGCTTTATCACCAAGCATTTCATCTTTATTGTTTTCCTCACTTCTATTTTCCCAAATGTTATCAATAACAAAATATATCCCCAAGTTCAACTTGAAGAGGGGTTGAAGCCTTATAGGTCACCTCTTGAGTAAATAAGGAGATTCTTTCTGTCGACTTTAGTGTCTCAAATAACCTAGTGTATATGATGTTATTTCTTGATGGGACATTATCTTTTTTTCTCCCCGAGAAAAATCACTTACTTCAACTTTCTCTTGACCAATTTGCAACTAAATTGGTTCGAGTTTGGAAATCCCCTAATAATAACATTTGTTGTAGGAAAGTGACCCCACTGTAAGTAGGATTTCGTGATCATTTTTTCAATTATGAGAAGTTCTTCCACAAAATGTAGACTTTGATGGTATCACTCATTATTTTTGAGATGTTTTCCCAATGGATATATACTCCTTTTGATACCGCCAAAGTATTTATCAACTCTTTTTTCTCGTTCTCCCCAAACTCATTCTTCAGTTCTTTTGTCTTCCCCAAACATAATATATATGAATGTATACTTTGTCAATTTCTCTTTTTATATAATCTTTTTTTATTACGTCTTTAAGTTTTACACAATCTTCAATAATGTGATTGTGACTCTGGTGAAAACGATAATATCTTGTCTTGCCTATTCCAAGGGATTTTTTTTCCATCTTTGGGAACTCTAGTCCATCATCTCTAAACTCGGCAATGACATAATTTTTAAGAATGTGTACCTTAGATGATTTGAGAGTGTATAGTCATTATATTTGCATAGAGAACCTTAGTACTCCATATCTTTATTCGATATTTTCTTTGTTTCTCAAGCCTAGCTTTCTCCTTAGTGTCGTAAATGAACTTGTTGATCTCAAGGTGTTCCTAAAATTGTATGTAAATGACTCAAGCCTTAGTGGCTTGTGCATTGAGCTCACAATATACCTTGTAATTTGGGAATATGGTCATTGCAAACTCTCAAACATGTGTTTTTTGTAAATGATCTTTAAAGAAGGAGAATGGTGGTGTTAACAATGTGGTAAATGGGGGGGGGGGGGGGGGGGGGGGGAGTCCTCAATGATGGGTTTCCACTTTAAAGCAAGAATATCTCATCATTTAATGGTACCACCAATGCGACTTCTTTTTGAAGATCCTTGACATGTGTTAGGCGTTGGTTCAGCTCGTCAATCATTCGAGACTAAGGTAATGAAGTTACAGAGCAGTTGGATTTTCACACTTTGAAGCTTTTTTTTGTGGTTAAATAGATGAGCCACTAGAGACAATGATGAAGTGATTTCATCGACAAATAATGGTTTTAGCCCAATCACCGCACTCGCCACCTTCATTGGTCTTGTATATTTCTTGGGGTCTATGGTTAGATCTAGAAAAATAATGGTAGTGAAATTGTTATGGTCTCTTTCCCACATACGGTGTCAATGAGTTTGATTAGACCTAGATCTTGGATAAGTGTAGCGGAAATGCAACGTTGAACAACGACAACTCCTTAACGGGTGTGTTGTACATACACACACTCCAAATATCAAATAAGTTTGTATTTGAGAGTCAAAGGTTTAGGGTTAGAATAATGTGTACCTTCAATTTGTATCAGGTGTCTCTCTTATAGGATGTCAACTATGATTTCTATAAGGAGTCTGTTAAAGTTATAAGTTGTATACGTCGTGAAATGTGGATCATCGTTTGATTTTGGATGTGTGCCTTTAATGATTAACCAATAACCATTACCATCGTGTGGCTAAAAATGAGATTGTAGGAGCACAATTGCTATCAAATGTTGAAGAAAGGATGTCCATGTGAATGATGGTGTTCATTCACCTCAAATACCTTTTAGTGTTCTATGATGCCCTAATTCAACAACTGCTTGATTTTGACCCCAAATTAGAGAAAAATAGGCCTGGGTCTGATCCATAACTAGTTTCATGTTGTAAGAAGTGATCAACCTCATCACTATGATATGCATCATTAAATCCCATCAAAAATTGAAAACACGCATTATAGAAGAAATTTGGCTCATAATTAATTTCTATTGTTTTTCATAAAGATACTAAATCATTCGAAAACATAGATAACCTATTTTAGAAGAAAATAGATAATTTACTTTGATTAGTTTAAATTATTTAAGTGATAATAATTTTTTTTTACTTATTATAACATACTTGGGTATTTTTACTAAATAATTGTCTTTTTTTTTCAAGTTGAAAGGGTGCGAGCTTCACAAATCAACAAAAACTATATGTAGATTAGTATCCCACCAATGTCCAAATTAACAAGATAAAAATAAAAGGAATGAACGACTATAAAAAAAATTAAAAAAAATATGTATGATCTTTACCAACTTTAGCAATCTTGTCTTTTTCAAAACAAAAACAAAAAACTTTAGCAATCTTGTCCACTACCCACATGAGATATGGAAAAATCATCACTAAACTTAATTACCTTTAAAATGAAACGAGTTCAAGAGGATGAACCCCCAAACGAGTTAACCATGTTTTGTTGATTAATGGTACTAAGACACCTGCTCTGGACTACTACCTCTAGGCTACTCTCACTACGGCTTCTTAGGCCCATACCAAGGAAAACTTGGGGTTGGTGGAATCAACTAAGCTCCTAACTGTTTTTTGCAGCTGATAGTTAGAGTTAGTTACCACTTTTAGAAATTACATATAAGATAGTTTCTCATTGTAAAAAGGATCATCATTTTCATTCTTGAGTGAAAAAAAAAGCCCAAGAAATGAGGAGAGAAAATGTATACAATATGTACTTTTCAAGATCATAGTGAAACTTCATAAGTCAGAACATGTCCTCCAGATGTAGGAGAAATCTAAATTGGGTTATCAATCTTGTGGCTAATGATTTCTACCTTTCTTGCTTTAGTTTCAGTATTTTTTTATATGTTCTAGTTTCTATCGATTTTTGTTTTGAAGTATTAATGCTGACAACAATTCTTGAATGTATTATCAATTGATTCAAGAATTAAAAGTTCAAATCTATCCACCATCACCTTTGAAAACCTTTCTCAATAGACAAAGTAACACCAATAGGGATTGCTCCTATTTCTGCTTCCAAAACTATATCTTTTACTTTTGCATTTGATTTTTATTTTCCTTATTTATCAAAACTTTATTTGAAAAATTTCAAAATAAAATTTTAAATTCTAAACTCTTCAAAAATATTTCAAAATATTCATATGCATGTGATAAATTATATTTTCAATACATTATTGGCTTAATTGTAGTTTTGGTCCCCCTATTTTAACTGAATCACGAAAGTAGTCCCCCCATTTTATTTCTCCTCAGTTTTGGTCCTCTAAACAGAATTTTGGTCAAACATTTGATGAAGTATCATTTTTTAAGCCACACCACACCATTTATGATCATAGATTTCAGGTATAATTGTTGCACCACAAATTTTGAGGTATGGTGTGGCTTAAATAAGCGCAAAAAAATGACACTTCATCAAATTTTAGATCAAAATCCTATTTGAGTGACTAAAATTTAGGAGAAATAAAATGGAGGAGACTATTTTCGTGATTCAGCTAAAATAGAGAAACAAAAACTGTAATTCAATCTACATTCTTTAAAAGAAATTATATTTATCAATACATCAATTTAATGAATATAGATATATCCAATAATTGTCGTTAACTCTATACATGAGATATACTATTATTTATTTATTTTGTCTAAAAGGAATAGTAAATAAAATCACACAACTTTCGAGTTTAAATATATAATATAATATCTAATTTAAAAATTTTGGTATTTGTCAATTATATTGAACCTTACGAATAAAGATATACTAATTATTTTATTACCATGAGTCATCAAATAATACATTTGGAAAATAATTTAAAACCATTAACAGCTATCCACTAATCAAATATAATCTTTTAAGTCAATGACCGGTTGAGAATATCAGCTTCTTTTATATAAAAACCCAACAAACTTGATAAACCCATTTAATAAAACAAATTAAATTAGCTTAGATTAGATTAGATTAGATTAATTAAGAAATTTAGGTTGCACGCTATCGATAAAAAAATAATTGAAACTTAAGTCTCAAGTATCACATTAAAAAAATAAAACTTCAAAAAGAGTTTATAAAAAATACACATCTTACCTTATATTGAATTCATACTAATCAAATTGAACTAAGCAAAATAAAATTAAATGAACTTCTTCTTCTATTCCATATTTTCTCAATAGTTCAAAATTTTGTTGTAATAGTCAATTCATAAGTGTTTTTTTTTTTTTTACTTGTTTTGATTGATAATTGTAAATGTGTATTTGAGAGCATAGGAATGTGAGAGAAGAAATTGACTAATTTAATTGCATTTGAACTTAATTAGTTTCTTAAATACAATTAGGAGTATTCACGGACATAGGTCAATTTGCGAACCCTATAACCCAAACTAATCCAATCCTCACTTTAATTCAACTAATTCAAGTTTGGGTCCAACCCGAACCAACTCGTTTAAACCAACAGTTTTAAACTCAAAAGTGTTTAAATTCGTAGATAATTTATCATTTTGAATCCGTGAATCCAAATGACTGCATGACATATATTTTTTTTGTCCTTTTTCTATGATTGCCATATTCTTAAAATTTAGTTGTTGGACCGATGACGTGACATATACTTTTTCTTATTATTTTTATACCATTGATGTATATTGTTGTTGTTAATTAGTTTGTTTTATGTGTTTTTGTTGTGTTTGTGAATATATTTGAAGTAATGATGTGTTAGAATTTTACGATTTTTGATATGTCAAATATTAAAAGTATTTTCATTTAATAATAAATTTAAAAGATAAAAAATAACAATTTTTTATCTATATGACTTTCAAATTCAAACCAATTCAACTCATTCGTTAATAGGATGGTTAGGTTTGAGTTTAATGTAAAAATTATAGGTAGAAAATTCAACTCAACTCAAATAAAAACTAATCTATTTAAATATTAGATTTGGTCCAAACCTACCCAACTCAACTCATATACACCTCTAAATTCAATTCAAAAAAAAAATTAAATCTGCCAATATCTAGCACTACACATAATTAATACTTACAAAGTGAACAAATTTGATTTTTTTTTTCTAATAAAATTAATTGTTGCTATTTTTAAATAAAAAATTTAAACAAGTTAATGTGTGGAAATCCGTTAGTTCAATGAATCTACCCAATTAGTAGTTACAATGTGCAGCATGTAGTTATTGAAACCAATCCTTGTATATTCAATGTATAAAAAATAACCCATGTAATTCAAGTGGACATTATAAAAGGACCTTCCAAATCTGCAATTATACAATTGCAATAAAAAAAAAAAAAAAAACATATTACTATTAAATATGTTGGCAGTATATGTATACAAATGCAACTAACATAACCGTAATAACTGAAAGTATATCTAGACTACATAAATTTAGTCAAATTAATGCTCCCTGGTAGGAGAGAGAATTATGAGATGTGAAACATGGGGACACATGTGAGCACATGAATGTTTGGAGAAGTAATAGGACAAGAATTTGAGACCTTAGCTAAGGAAATGGTCAATGAGCAAATAACTTATCATGGAGAATACCATGTGTTTTGCAAATTGCCAATATACGCCAAAGCTAACTAATTAAATAAGGTGAACTTAGCTACCTCCAAATTTATATTATATAAAACTACAGCAATCAATATCTTAACAGAAATTAATGATATAAAATTTGATCAAAAAAGTACAATATTTTTATTTCTTGCATGTTATATTAAAATACTATGATATGTAAAAATCAATTAAATTCAAGGTTTCTTACATGTATTAACTTTTTATTGTGTATTTCTTGCATGTTTCTTCAATGTTTTTTTTT
>JBBPBR010000005.1:40873598-40910165 GCA_037974775.1 Cicer pinnatifidum
AGGGGGGGGGGGGGGGGGAATAAACATTGTGAATTGTGAAGTGAATATTATTTTGTCATCATATAGGTAGGGCCTGACAAGCCTAGTGATTTTTGGGAAGTACAACTGAATAAGCCTGATCGTGGCGGTCTGCTGTCGAGCCTTAAGGCAAGATTGTTAGACCTTGGAGGTATTCCGGTGGGGAATTCCTAGGTGACTTGGAGGTAGCACTCCAAATGTCGGGAGCTACCATGCAACACACGTTTACCTCGACTGTCGCGTATATGTGTCTCGGGTTGAGTTGGGGGATCTATGAGGACAGGGCCAATTGGAATTGTCCGTCCACCGGGATGGTGGCATAGTATCATGGCCTCCTAACCAAGTACTTAAGAGTTAGAATGGTACCACATTGTGAAGTAGAGTCTAAGCTCATGCATAACATTGCATTTCCTTGTGATTGTTTTGTTGTGATTGATGTGTTTCAAAGGTAATATTAATTAGATGATTTGATGCATATTATAATGAGATGATTATTTTACTTGAGTGACTTTGATGTTATAGTATGATACTATTTAATTAAATATTTTGATATATCGTAAAGTGATTATGATACGATTCTATTATGATTGTTTGCGTGTTCTTCTTACTCATATTATACTATTAACATGATTTCAAAACTCACCTCCTTCGTTGTTTGTGTTTGACTGACTGGACCCTGCGTTTGCGAAATCGCATTTATTACAGGTTAATGAGTCTTGAAGTTCAAGTTTGGGAGGAACCCCGCTCTGATAGGTGATACCGGGAATAAGGGTTTTAATTTGTATTTTACTTATTTAATTTGAATCAAATTTTTGTATGAAAACCTTAGAAGTACTAGTTAGTTTTTAGAATTAAATTAGGTAATTATACCTAAATCAAGTTTATTGAGATTAAATTGTTTTATTTGAGTAATAAAATTTGAATTGTTGCATGTGTACTTTGAGAAACGTGATATCCTAAATTAGTTACATAAGTTTTTATTTTCTTGAAAATATAATTTTATTTATCCGCTGCAAATTTTATAGGAATATGATATAAATTATTATTATTATATATATATATATATATATATATATATATATATATATATATATATATATATATATATATATATATATATATATATATATATATTATTTTGGGATTTAGGGTGTCACACATCACATGTCCAAGTTTCCAGAATATCTGCAACCTCGTACTAGAGGATGGACTGCGTCTGTCCAAGGACAGCTGGATGCCAGTTTCGTAATTATAAGGAAAGACCTTGGGCTTTTTGAATTGAATTTTCAACGGTCATAAAGAGCTTGACACATGGAAGGAACATCATATGACTTCTATAAAAGGCAACAAGCTCTTCATTACAAGACACACAACAACATTGCATTAAAAAAGGATCAAGTATCTTAAAGCTTTCAAGAAGCAATATTCATCCTCTCTTCATATTTTCTACAATCCTACATTAGATCTTTGAAATATCTTTTTAGAAAGTATTTAACAGAAGAAAAACTATCATACACATATCTATTTGTAATTTCCACGTGATGTACACTTGAAAATAGTTGAAACTTGATTGTAAGCTTGGTGAGGCTAAAGAATACACATAGTATAATCATCCTCTGTGAGAGGTTGATCAGTTTGAAAATTAGTGAAATCTCACAAGTGTGTGAGGATTGGACGTAGCCTTCATTGGGTGAACCAATATAAAAGTTGTGTGTGTAATTCTTTACGTTTATCTTTCTTTTTCTCAGCTCTGATTTAACATTTAAACAACCATCCTCGAGTTTCCATCCTTTCTGAGTGGATAGTATCTAAAACACGAGAAAATTATTTATAAACAGCAAAATCCCTATTCAACCCCCCTTCTAGTGATATTTAGCTACATCAATTGGCATCAGAGCAAGGTTCTCTAGAAAAGAAAAAGATCCAAAAGAAAAAATGTCTAAAGCTAAGTATATTCCTAAAGAAGGATTATCCTGCCGACCTCCCTATTTTGATGGCATAGATTACTACCACTGGAAAGGTAAGATGAGACTATTTCTCATATCACAAGACAACAACATGTGGTTTATGGTTGAAAATGGGGATATCTTTATCAAAACTAACAACACAAATGCAACCTCCGATAAGAAACCTCAAGCATAGTAGACAATAGATGAAAATGCAAAGGTACTCCTAAACTCTCAAGCTCATTTATTTCTAACGTGTGCTTTGAGCAGTGAAGAGTATGATAGAGTCGAATAGTGCAAAAATGCTAAGGAGCTTTGGGACACTCTAAGGATCCATCATGAAGGAACAAGCCACGTGAAAGAAGTAAGAATTGACATGGGAGTAAGAGATTTCGAACTATTCGAAATGAAGGAAGAGGAAAGCATTGATGAAATGTTCTCAAGGTTAACAATCATATTAAACAACTTGAGATCTCTTGGAAAGGTATACTTTGTTCAAGAAAGGATAAGAAAAATCCTAAGGAGTTTACCAAAAGAATGGAGGCCAATGGTGACTGGCATTACATAAGCAAGAGACTTGGCCAAATGAAATTGGAAGATTTAGTTGGTACTCTAAGAGCCCATGAACCATTGTTGCTGGCAGACAAACCAAGCAAAAAGAGAAGAATGATTGCTCTAAAAACCAGCCAAATAGAAATTTCATCCTCCAAGATGTAACACCCCGATTTTCAAAAGCGAGAGTGTATTTTTTTTTTTAAAACAAATTCATAAAATAAAGAAATAAATAAGGAAAATACCTTTGGATAATTGTTTAAGTCATAACCCAACGACAATTAAGTCAATATAATTTACAAGCAGCGAAATAGTTTTGAAATATGAATCCAAAGTATTTACACATCAAAAAGTGGTAAATGGAACCCATCGAAAATAAAATGTCATGCTGACAATATTAGTATAGGTACATTCTTCCAATTTAAAATAAACACAATCCTAAAGAAAGACATCTAGTCCCTATACGTCAACCTAATCTGATCATTCTACAAAAACTATACATCTTGAGTGATCTTCACGCGCCCCGCAAGATCCTCCTAACATAGCTCTAGTCAGGTGTTCCAACTACATCCCCATCCACAGGGTACGAACCAGTAGGATTGTCCTGGCTCTCATATGAGGGCAAAGCCCAGATTTCCACAATAGTTGTAAAGGGTCACCAACCGAAATTAACAATTAACACATAACATTTAAGTTTTTAAATACACAAAATAACCTTTCAACTTAGCATGCACCTTAAAAGGGTTTTCCATATGCTAAACGTTCATATAATACTTGTCAAGTAAAAATGAAATCAAAATAGGGTTTTAATCAATCAAGTAATGAATCAACTGACCAATCAATTGATAAATCAATTGGGCAATCGATTGTATGACTCAGAATAAAAATTTCTACTGAGCAAATCGATTGGAAAATCAATTTTCTTAAAGGTTTTTAGTGAAACCTATATTCTGGGTCTAAATCAATCGATTGGGAAATCGATTTCTTAACTAGCTGTGCCCTGTAACTTGCCAAATCGATTGGCAAATCGATTTCTTAAATAGCTGAGCCCCTGTAACTTCCCAAATCGATTGGCAAATCGATTTAGTTCAATATCTTTTAACAGAATCGATTGGGAAATCGATTGTTTCTGAGGTTTTTCTAAAGCTACATAACTGAATCGATCACCATTACACACAATTCCAAAACATCCACACTTGACAATTAAAACACAATCACCATGACAACTTGAGTTTCGAAATAGTTTTGCAATCAATCACACTTACATACAATTTCAAAACATAACACTTAACAATTACAACGCAATTACCACAACATCTAAGGTTCAAACACTCAATCATAATCTTGAATCAAACACGACTCGCGTGCCAAATACCCTAAGGCGATGCGTATATGCCAAAACGCATGGACTCGAAATTTAAATCAAACTCTTCAGGAGTAGAAAATTGTAATTGTACAGTCTCTCACAGACCAGCACTTACTACCAAGGTGCCACCTATTTCAGGCCTGCACGATTTATTAATTTTTAGCCTATCACAAGTCTTAAACCTCAATTCCAAACAAAACCCTCCGCAAGAGGCGTAAATCCTAAACGTACAGTTTCTCACAAACGAACACGAGTGCAGTCTCTCGTGGACAAACACACTTTACCAGGGTGTAGTCACTCACGGACAAACACCTGTGCAGTCTCTCACGGACAAACACCTATGCAGTCTCTCACGGACAAACACCTGTGCAGTCTCTCACTGACAAACACAATTTACCAGGGTGTAGTCTCTCATGGAAAAACACCTGTGCAGTCTCTCCTGGACAAACACAATTTACCAGGGTGTAGTCTCTCACGGACAAACACTTGTGCAGTCTCTCATGGACAAACACAATTTACCAGGGTGTAGTCTCTCACGGACAAACACCTGTGCAGTCTCTCACGGACAAACACAATTTACCAGGGTGTAGTCTCTCACGGACAACACCAGTGCAGTCTCTCACGGACAAACACAATTTACCAGGGTGTAGTCTCTCACAGACAAACACCTGTGCAGTCTCTCACGGACAAACACAATTTACCAGGGTGTAGTCTCTCACTAACAAACACTGTGTAGTCTCTCATGGACAAAGACAATTTACTAGGTGTAGTCTCTCACGGACAAACACCTGTGTAGTCTCTCACGGACAAAAACAATTTACCAGGGTGTAGTCTCTCACGGACAAACACTTGTGCAGTCTCTCACGGACAAACACAATTTACCAGGGTGTAGTCTCTCACGGAAAAACACATGTGCAGTCTCTCACGGGCAAACACAATTTACCAGGGTGTAGTCTCTCACGGACAAACACCAGTGAAGTCTCTCACGGACAAACAAAATTTACCAGGTTGTAGTCTCTCACGGAAAAACACCATTAAGTAAAGACAGATATTAAAATATTCCCCGTTTTTAATACCCATTTAACTCTTACAATTTTCACGACAATCATTAAGTAAACAAAGATATTAAGAGATTCCCCATTCTTAATACTCATTTACTCTAACGATTTTCACTGCAAACATTAAGTAAACAGAGATATTAAAAGATTCCCCATTTTTAATACTCGTTTGACTCTAATGATTTTCACGAAAAACATTAAGTAAACAAAGATATTAAAAGGTTCCCCATTTTTAATATTCGTTTAACTCTAATGATTTTCACTACAACATTAAGTAAACGTAGATATTAAGAGATTCCCCATTCTTAATACTCGTTTAACTCTAATGCTTTTCAAATTCCACACAGAACATACTCAAACATATTCACAAATTCAATCCACAATTCACACCATATCACATCAGTTCATTTTTCCACAAAATCCACTCAAACACATCTCAAAATTAATAAGTATTAATTATGAACACGTCAAATACGACAACCACAAACCATCACAACCCACCACTCAAACACATCAAATTTCATTTCCTCAAAATCATACATAAATGAGTTAAATTCATTTTCCACAAAACACTTATCAATATCACCAAAACCCAACTCTAAGATTTTACCCATAAAAGCATTAGATTCATTTTCCCCCAAATCAACACTTCAACCCTAACAAAATTCTTTTCCACACAACCACAGATAAGTCCCTAAATATAAACTAAAAGTATGGAAGAAGCCCTTACCTTAACGTTAGCTTTAACGTGCGATTACGGTACCGCGAGTAAATCCGGTAAAATCTCCGCTCGCGATGTTGCTTCATAAGTTAGTCCACTAGCACCGTAGAGTGGAGGTGAACAACTTTCCCTTCTATCCCTTCGCGAAATGAAGCTTAGATCTAGACGAAACGTGAAAGTTTGCGTTTGACGGTTTGAAAATCCCTAACACCGTTTTTCTTCGTTTTCAAATCAAAGAGGAAGTATGAAGGTGAGAAATCCTTGCTTTCTTACCCACTAATCCTTGGGTTTCTATTCTTGAAGCCAAAGAAAGAAAAAGAAAGCAAAATCAACGAAGAAGAAAAGAGGGAGAAGGAGAGGTTCGCGCGAGGCAGGGAGAGGAAGAAGACGGAAATGTTTTCTTTCTTTCTTTCTCTTTTTCCTTTCTTCCTTTTTCCTTCCTTTCTATTTCTTTTCTTTCTATTTCCTTTCTTTTTCCCTCCACACAAACATATATATATATATATATTTATATATATTGATTATAAGTAACAAATATCTCAAATTATCTCGATATTTATTAAAATTACCATTTCACCCATAATCTCTCCAAACCACTTTTTGTCAAAAATATCTACTATCGTCGTGACTCGAGATATTTTTAACAAAACTCCCCAGAATTAAATTCTTCGTAAACTTTAACAAATTATTCTTCGACAAATAATTTTAATCCCATTTCCAAAAATACATTTTCGGCATTTAACTCACTAAATACCGAAAATTGGGCTAAAAGCCTAAGAAATTTAACACCAAATACCCTAAAATTGTATAATTTAGGATTTAAAATTAAGGGTCTTACACAAGAGGAATGAAGATGTCATAAAAGGGAAAACTAAGAGTATCCACTATTTGAGGATGAGGATGAACTCACTCTGATTTCTAGAAGAATTCAGAGGGTGATAAACAGAAGAGGACAGGATAGAGGATCTCCTCAAATAGAAAAAACTGATAAAAATCAAATAACTTATTTTGGATGCAACAAGATGGGACACTATAAAACTGAGTGTCCTCTCAACAAAAGGAACTCAAGATGATTTCCCTACAAAAACAAATCCATGATGATTACTTGGGATGACAGTGATGAGTCATCCTTTGAGCAAGAGAAGGAAGAAGAGGCCAACCTCTGCCTCATGGCAAAATCTGAAACGGAAAAGGTAATCATTTCATAACTGTGTCCTACTTGTGAGAAGGTAGAAATTGAATTTGACAATCTTTTAAATGACTCAAACACTTTATCTCATAAATGTGCTTTTCTCAAAAATCAATTTTATGAAATAAAAAAACTCAATAAGGAACTTCAAGCAAAGAATGAGAAATATGAAAAAAAAATCATTCTAGATTTGCAGTTATCTCATGAGAAATCATCTGAGCAGCAAGCATTTTTAAATTAAAAGAATGTCAAAAGTCATCCTCCAAAAGAGGACGCAGAAAAGGAATTCTTGAAAATAGAGGTTAAAGAACTAAAAACATGACATTTCCAACTTTGTCAAATCTATAGAAACATTTCAAAAGATAATGGGATCTCAATCTTGAATATTTGACAAGGCTAGTATTGGTTTTAAAAGTTGTCAAAAACAAAAATTGTATGAAAATTTTTTCTTGCCTAAAAAACAAGAGGATAGGCCAAAATGCAATTTTTGCAAAAAATTTGGGCATACTTTCAAAATCTGTCATGCTAAGAAGAAAGTTGACAATGTAAAGAAAAGATGTTCATTCTGTGGTAAACATGGGCACCATGATTCTATTTGTTATCACAAAAAGAAAATCCTCACAAGAGAAAAAACTAACCAACAAGGACCCAATGCTATATGGGTACCTAAGTTACTTTTAAACTCTAACACAGGTTCATCCTCTGATCATCAAAAGAAAGCCTTGGTACTTGGACATTGCTTTATTTCCTTGAAAATAAAGGATGGAGGATCACTCACGTTTGGTAACAATGATAAAGCTCAAATAAAAGGTACATGTATTGGTAAAAATAATTATGCTAAAATTGAAAATGTTCAGTATGTGTATGGTTTAGAACATAACTTACTAAGCATTAGTCAATTATGTGATAGTGGGTTTGAAGTTATTTTTAAGCCTACTGTATGCGAGGTTAAACATTCCTCCTCGGGTAGAGTTTTCTATTCCTGTTTTAGAAAAAAGAATTTATATGAACTTTATCTGTATGATTTACCTACTAAATCTTGTTTTGTATCCGTTGAAAAAGATAAGTGGAATTGGCACAAACGAGTTGGTCACACAAGCTTAAATACTATTTCTAAATTAGCTAAATTAGAATTAGTGAAAGGTCTTCCAAAAATTGATTTTGAGAAAGACAAGGAATGTGAAGTGATCATAGCATTTGAGCACATGTTTTTAGCTTTTTAGTTTGGTATTTTAAAAGCTCTTTATAGCTTAGATTAATATTTTTAGCTTGTTTCTAAACTTTGGGTCGAATTAGAATTAGAATTTTATTATTTGCATTTTAATTTTATTATTTATATTTTGACTCTTTCTCGCTCTGTAGGTCATATCTAGAACTCTGGATATCGGATTGACACATATGAGTAGGCGTTCGAAAGATAAAAATCTGAGTTACAACTTTTGTGTTGGAAGGAAAGACCAATTTCGAACTTTACTAGGCCGAAATTGCAAATTTTGTAATCTGGATTTTTGTAATAATTTTAATTAGTGGGCCACTTGTTTTTAAACCCTAAACCCTAAAGTCCAATATCAAGTACTATATATTGATAGTTTTGTTTCTTTTCTAAGGACGTAAAAATTAGGATTAAAATTACTACAAGAAATAAATAGTGTTATTTTAATTTCATGGAAGGCTAATTTTATAAGATTAATCCATGAATTCAGAGTTTCATCAACACCTTGGTATTCATACACTGTCAATTTATATTCATGATTCTATTCTTGTTTATTTGAATATATTGATATTTTGATTGCTTAAATTGAATTTCAATAGGATTGATTAAATTTATTTGACAGAATTTGGTTTCAGTTTCTAATTTAATTGAATTATAATTTTTGCGACGCTTGATCGTTAATTGTAATATTATGATGATTGTGATGCTTAATTCAATCAAAGAAACCAAATTCACATAGGATAGATTACGCTTGTTTGATCAATTCTATAGTAAAACAAGAATAGAATCATAAATTTGAAATTAAACTCATTGATAGAATTTGTGAAAGGTCCGAAACTCGAATAAGTGGATTAATCGTTTTGCTCATTTATTAAATCAAAAATCTAAAAAACCCCTTTTTAATTTCAATTTTCAATTCGGTTATTATTATTATTATTATTATTATTATTATTATTATTATTATTATTATTATTATTATTATCAAATCTGAAGTCCTTGCGAAACGATTCGAGTTACTACCTCTATTTACAATTTATCAATTGTATTTGACCCGTGTGTGACAGCGGATCAAATTGGTGTCATTGTCGAGGACTCTTTGATGATAATATTAACCCTGTTTATAGGCGAGTGTCTCGGATTGCTCCAAAATTTCGCTAGAAAATCAGAAAAAAAATCAAGGAACAGGACTTTGTATAAGTTACTTATACAGAAACGACGGTCAAAATCCCAAATTCGTTCGTTTAGACTCTTTTTTGAATTTTTTAATTTTTCATATTCTCCAAAAATTCCAAAAAAGTTTGTGTTACCTTTATTTGATTTTTAGAAATTTTTGGTGGTATTTTTATATTTTTTGGATTTTATTTGATACAGTTTTCGATTTTTCAGTTCAATTTTAGTATTCAGGACATTGTTGGAATTTTCAGAATAGTTATTTTGTATTGCATTGTTATGATGATGCATGACTAGGGCTAGTTCTGTGAATCTTCATTCTATTGAACCTGAAATAGATAGGACATTTCATTTACGTCGTAGACTTAATAGAGCTGCTAGTGTTAACGAGTTAGAGTCAGATATTGAAATTGACAACTTGTTGCAAAATATGGCTGATGCAAATAATAGAACCTTAAGACAACTTGTTGCACCTAATGTCAATTATAATGCATTATGTATCACATATCCTGAAGTTACTGTACCATTTGAACTTAAATCTGGTTTAATACACTTACTTCCAAAGTTTAATGGTCTTGCAGGTGAGGATCCCCACAAACACTTGAAGGAATTCCATATTGTGTGTTCTACCATTAAGCCTCAAGGAGTCACAAAAGACCATATTAAGCTGAGAGCCTTCCCATTTTCACTCCAAGATGCTGCCAATGACTTGTTATACTACCTTCAACCAGGTTCTGTTACAAGTTGGAATGATCTCAAGATATTGTTTGTAGAAAAATTCTTCCCTGCCTCAAGAGCTGCTTCAATCAGAAAAGAAATATGTGGCATCAGGCATATTGACAGGAAATCATTACATGAGTATTGGGAGAGATTCAAGAAATTAGTGTCAAGTTGTCCTCATCACCAGATTTCTGAACAATTCCTCATCCAATATTTTTATGAAGGCTTGCTATCTATGGATAAAAGCATTTTAGATGCTGCTAGTGGGGGAGAACTTGTCGATAAGACCCCAGAAGCGGCAAGGGCTTTGATTGAGAACATTTCCATTAATTCTTAGCAGTTTACGACTAGAAGCAATTCAATAGTGTTGACAAAGGGTGTGAATGAAATTCAAGCTTCTTCCCACAAGAATTTAGAAGGAAAACTTGATGAGCTTACATCTTTAGTTAAAAAAATTGGCAATAGGTAAAACCCAAGTAGTTGTCTGTGGTATTTGCACTTCTCCAGAGCATCCTTCAGATTCATGTCCTACATTGCAAGAAGACCCAATTGCCGATGCTCCTCAAGCATATGCAGCAAATATATACAATCCTCAAGCCAACTATGATCTATCATCTAACGGGTACAATCCTGGTTGGAGAAACCATCCCAACTTGAGATGGGGGAATTCATCTGCACAACAACAACCTAGGCAACAACAACAAAATATTCCTTAACAACAAAACAATGCACCTTCAGTAGAGGACCTCGTTAAATAAATGGCTGCCCAGAATCTCCAATTTCAACAACGAACAAATTCCACCGTTCAAAATTTGGAAACGAAGATTGGTCAGCTAGCCACTTCAATCAATCAATTACATACTCAAGGGTCAAACCAATTACATGCACAATCAGTAGTAAATCCAAATGCTCCCAATGTCAGTTCAATTACATTGAGGTCTGGGAAAGGTGTTGAAATACCAAAGGTACCTGAAACTGTAGTGAAAAATAACAAAGTTGATGAGGATACTTCAATATCTGAAACTGTTGATGTTGAGCAAAATATACCACTTCCTTTTCCTCAAAGGGAAGTGAAGACTAAGAAAATGGACGAGGCAGATAGGGACAATGAGATCCTGGATACATTTAGTAAGGTGGAAGTGAACATTCCCCTTATTGAAGCAATTAAACAGATTCCAAGATATGCAAAATTTCTAAAAGAAAACGTTTGATTTCTTAAAGGCAACACTAACCTCTACTCCCATAATTCAACCACCCAATTGGACCATCCCTTTTGAAATTATGTGTGATGCATCTAACTATGCCGTGGGAGCAGTCCTTGCACAAAGGGTTGGTAAGGCTGCCCATGTTATTTATTATGCTTCTAGGACTTTATATTCTGCGTAGGCTAATTATACTACCACTGAAAAGGAACTTTTAGCTATTGTTTTTGCACTTGATATGTTTAGATCATATTTGTTAGGTTTGAAGGTAGTTGTTTTTACTTACCATGCAGCTTTGAAGTTCTTGTTGAAGTAACTTGAAGCAAAACCAAGATTGATCCGGTGGATGTTGTTACTCCAAGAATTTGATTTAGAGATTAAAAATAAGAGTGGAGCTGAAAATTTGGTGGCAGATCATTTGAGCAGAATAGAAATGGATGAGGACCCCATCTCCATTCAAGATGACTTCCCTAATGAGCAAATGCTACAATTGCGTGAGGTTTTATCAGATCAAATGTTTTTTTGTAGGTTTGGAATACCCCGAGCCATCATAAGTGATCAAGGCACTAATTTTTGCAACCGCACCATGGACGCTTTGCTTCGGAAGTATGGGGTTGTGCATAGAGTTTCTACACCTTATCATCCCCAAACTAATGGGCAAGCTGAAGTGTCAAATAGGGAAATCAAACAGATCTTAGAAAAGATGGTGCAGCCAAACAGGAAAGATTGGAGCTACCGACTTGAAGAAGCTCTTTGGGCTCATAGAACAACCTAAAAAACACCAATATGAATGTCCCCTTATCGACTTGTGTTTGTTAAGGCATGCCACCTCCAAGTAGAAATAGAGCATCATGTTTATTAGGCGGTCAAGAGTTGTAACCTTGAGATGGAGAAAACAGGTTTGGAGAGAAAGCTTCAATTGCAACAACTTGAAGAGCTTAGACTTGAAGCTTACGAGAACTCTCATTTCTATAAGGAGAAAACTAAGTACTTTCATGATAAGATGATTTCTAGGAAGAAATTTTCCATTGGCAAAAAATTTTATTGTTCAACTCCCGTTTGAAAATTATGGCTGGGAAACTTCGATCGAAGTGGATTGGCCCTTTTGTTGTTACTAACATTTTTCCTCAAGGTGTAGTGGAAATAAAATATGAAAACACCGAAAAAATATTCAAAGTAAATGGACAATGCCTCAAGGTATTCCATGAGAGCTTTGTGCTGGAAGATTCTACCATAGAAGAACTCTCCTTGGAAAAGTCCACCTACACTAAAGTTTAAACAGGGAGCTCCCTTTCCTTACTCTTATTTTATAGTTGTTACTTTCATTGAGGACAATGTGTAATTTAAGTGTGGCGGTATTATTTAGGATTCTATTTTTTATGATTTTAATTATTATAATTTCAATAAATAAATAAATAAATAAATAAATAAATAATAAATAATAAAAAATATACAAATAAAATAAATAAAAAATGGACATTGCATTGCATGCTTTTCATCAGATTTTATGGTTGTAAATGTTGAGAGTTTGTTTGGATTGACATGATTAGATAGTATTTTTGTATTATTGGTAAAATAAATTGGATTAAAATACTAAATTATGTATCAATTGTGATAAGTCATTAACCTTTGTGAGATTTTTGAGCCTTATTATGAATGGAATAGATTTTTCCATCCTTTTTTTTTTCTTGTGTGTTATCTCACTCGTGATTGCTAGTTACGCTAGAACTTGACCTGACTCTTGTCCGCATGCATATATTGAAATGATCTAGGCATTTGTTTCTAATTAAACTACCAGCCAAATAAACCTACCCTACAGTTATCCATTTGTTTAAGCCCATTTGAGCCTAATTACCCCATTTATGTTTTTTTTATATAGCTCATTACAAGCCTAAAAGTGAAAAACAATGAACTGCCTCAATCTTGGGGGATAAAGGAGTTTTTCCTTACATAAGCGTAGGGGTGCTCAACTTATTTGATTAAACTTGAGAGTGATGAATATATATATGAGGAAAAATAGTTGTGTTATGAACAAATAGAGTATGAAAATAAAATTTAATGATGTTTTGTTGAGTTACTTAATGTTGTTTTTCTCTCTTCATCATTACTCCTTTATCCTCTTTGATTTTCAGTCCTAGTCTCCTTAGGATTATCTCACCCTTACCTTGGCTACGTTACAACCTAAATAAAGACCTTTTGATCATTATCTGCATGTGTTTCAAATATAGATTATAGAGACTTGTCAAGCCTATGGTAGTGCTAGCTTTCATGATGTGTTTTGAGTGTAAACAGTAGTCCAAACACTTTGAGTGTAAACACTTTGCGAGAATTTTATATCCCAAGAGGACTCTATCACTTATAATCCATATTTTAGTTAACTTGTCCTCTTGTTTGCCTTGGTTGTGATAACAAAACTATTCATAATTTCCTTAAGTTAGAAATATTTTTCTCTCTTACCATTTTGCATTCATAACAATATTTGGAATCACATGCATTGTTTTGCTCGGAGTGCAAAAGTTTAAGTGTGGGGGAATTTGATCATAACATTTGGGCACATGTTTTTAGCTTTTTACTTTGGTATTTTAAAAGCTCTTTATAGCTAAGATTAATATTTTTAGCTTGTTTATAAACTTTGGGTCGAATTTGAATTATAATTTTATTATTTGCATTTTAATTTTATTATTTATATTTTGACTCTTTCTCGCTCTGTAGGTCATAACTTGAGCTCTGGATATTGGATTGGCATATATGAGCAGTCGTTGGAAAGATAAACATCTGAGCTACAATTTTTGTGTTGGAAGGAAAGATCAATTCCAAACTTTACTAGGCCTAAATTGCAAATTTCATAATCTGGATTTTTGTAATAATTTTAATTAGCGGGCCACTTGTTTTTAAACCTTAAACCCTAAAGTCCAATATCAAGTACTATATATTAGCAGTTTTGTTTCTTTTCTAAGGACGGAAAAATTAGGATTAAAATTGCTACAAGAAATAAATAGTGTTATTTTAATTTCATGGAAGGCTAATTTTATAAGATTAATCCACGAATTTAGAGTTTCATCAACACCTTGAGATACAGGTTACACTGTCAATTTCTATTCATGATTCTATTCTTGTTTATTTGATTATATTGATATATTGATTGATTAAATTGAATTTCAATAGGATTGATTAAATTTGGTTTCGGTTTCTAATTTAATTGAATTATAATTTTGCAACGCTTGATCGTTAATTGTAATACTTTGATGATTGTGATGCTTAATCCAATCAAAGAAACAAAATTCACATATGATTGATTACGCTTGTTTGATCAATTCTATAGTCAAATAAGAATAGAATCATAAATTAGAAATTTAACTCATTGATAAAATTTGTGATAGGTATGAAACGCAAATAAGTGGATTAATCGTTTTGCTCATCTGTTAAATCAAAAATCTAAAAAACCTCTTTTTAATTTTAATTTTCAATTCGGTTATTATTATTATATCAGAAGTCTTTGCGAAATAATTTGAGTTATTACCTCTATATACATTTTATCAATTGTATTTGACCCGTGTGCAACAGCGGATCATGAAGCTTGTGTCAAAAGAAAACATGTCAAAAGTAGCTTTCACTCAAAAAATGTTGTTTCAACAAATCATCCTCTTGAACTTATTCACATTGACCTTTTTGGTCCTATCAAAACTCCAAGTCTTAGTGGAAAAAGTATGGTTTTGTAATTGGTGATGATTTCTCTCGTTATACATGGGTTTTATTTTTAAAACATAAATATGAAGCTTTTGAGACATTCCACCAATTTTGCAAAAAGATTCAAAATGAAAAAGGATCAAAAATTGTGTCGTTGAGAAGTGACCATGGAGGTGAATTTGAAAATGAATCCTTTAAAAATCATTTTGAAGAAAATGGTATTTCTCACAATTTTTCTTGCCCAAGAACTCCCCAACAAAATGGAGTTGTTGAAAGGAAAAATAGAACTTTACAAGAAATGGCTAGAACTATTTTAAATGAAGCCAATATTGAAAAATACTTTTGGGCCAAAGCTTTAACACCCTAAATTTGATAATAAACTATTTTATTAATTAAATAGGATTTTAAATAATTAATTTGATGTTAAAATTATTTTAGAATATATGTTGATAAATTTTGTGAGTAATTTTTGTTATAAGGATGCTTTCTATGATGTGTTGGTTTGATAGATGTTACATTTAATGAACAATATAAATAATAAATATTTATTTTATTATTCTATATATATTTTTCAAAAAATAATAGTATTTTAGTGTAATATTTAAAAATAAAAATAAAATATTTTATGCGATTTTACGTGTATATACGTGTACCCAATTAATGTAATATTTTTTTGTGCATTAGATTGATGTTAAGTATGTACATAGTTATATTTCAATTATTTATAACTACTTTCTATTTTAAATTATTTAATTTATAAATAACTATCTTGAGATGTTAGAAATATTTTGATTGATTTCCTTTACTTTTATGTATAACATATGACATAATGATTTTATACATCTTTATTGTGATTTAGTAATTAATATAAATTGTTGATGGTATATTTATTTATTTTATCGTTTTGACTATTTTATAAAGATGATAGTATTTTTATGGGTTGATTTTGAGAAATATTATAGTAATAATTATAGTTATTATAAAAATGTTTTTTATGGGTTAGATCCATATAGAAGAATAAAACCTAATTAAACATATTATTAAAAAAATAAATAAATATCCATATAATTGTTTCTTTAAAAGAAATAGATAAATAAATAATAATGATACATTAAAATATATAGGACAAGCTAAATTGTAGACTCAGATTGATATATGTAAGGTAGGCATGGGTTGTTAACTAATTTTACAAATATTTAGATGAGTTTGTTAGGTTTTGCTAATATTTAGATCAGCTTGTTAGGTTTTGCTGCTTGTTTTCTATCCGCCGCTTTCCAAAACAAAAACATAAATAAAGAGACCTTGTGAACCCTGAATTGTACTAAAATAAAACAAAACAAAGAAAAGGGAAGGGAGTTGAATGGGAAGCCGTAGAACCAAAGAGTAAACACAACAACAACCTATCGTTTTTGACACCGATGGTCGATAACTGTTTCGTAAAAGTTTCTCCGTTTTCATCCAAATTTGAGTATGTTATTTCATTCATTTAACTTGTCAATTAAACATAATTTTCCAGATTTTTAACAACCCCAATTTCTCTCTAAAATACTCGACTTCTTCGTTTGTAAAATTCGTTATTTTGCACCGTTCTCGTTCATCGTAAGTCCGATTTGGGTGAAACCAACGCCAAAACGACCGTGTGAAACGTGACTATATTATTCACCGATTAGTTTTCTGATTTATGGTAATTTTTCTTGACCGAATTTTGAATTTAGTTTTTAGAGTATCTTCTCATAATTTATTTTTAACGTTTACTCATAAACTATCGAGTTAGATCGATTGAAGGACAAAGAGTCAATGAACAAAGGTTGTTTTCTCGTGTTATCGCATTCGTGTGTGAAAGCTTCAAAATAAGGTAAGGGGTGAGAGAGCATTTGAATTCATGAGTATAATATATTGTGAGATTAACGGGAAAACCGTATTTCCCAACGATTAATCTGGGGCTTGCTACGTACGGCAGTAGCCCTTTGAGAGATAAATTGATTAATTTGAAATATGAGAATTGTGAGATTAAAATGTGAAATAGAAATTTTTATAAGGTGTTGATTGATTTAATTTTCGATACTTCTGTGGTAGTTGATATTTGTTATTATTGTGATGTTGGATGTTAAATGAAATTATGTGTACATGTTTGCTTAGACGAAATTATACGATGTGATAATAAAATATGGATGCATGGTTTGATATATGCTTACGTCATGATAATGATGATTTTTGATTGATGATAGTGATGTTATAAAATTGGGATGAGTTTATACGATGATCATGATTATTTATGATTGATGATATTATAAAATTGTGATGAAAATATTGAAGTACCCCATACTTGATGAGATAGTGATGATTCTTAAATATGGTGCTCTTAATGGAGTAGTCTAAGCTAACGAGGGGAGAAAATAAATATTGTGAATTTGTGAAGTGAAGATTATTTTCTCATCATATAGGTAGGGCCTGACAAGCCTAGTGATTCTGGGGAAGTACAACTGAATGAGCCTGATCGTGGCGGTCTGCTGTCGAGCCTTAAGGCAAGATTGTTAGACCTTGGAGGTATTCCGGTGGGGAATTCATAGGTGACTTGGCGGTAGCACTCCAAATGTCGGGAGCTACCATGCAACACACGTTTACCTCGACTGTCGCGTATATGTGTCTCGGGTTGAGTTGAGGGGATCTATGAGGACAGGGCCAATTTGAATTGTCCGTCCACCGGGATGGTGGCATAGAATCATGGCCTCCTAACCAAGTACTTCAGAGTTAGAATGGTACCACATTGTGAAGTAGAGTCTAAGCTCATGCTTAGCATTGCATTTCCTTGTGATTGTTTTGTTGTGATTGATGTGTTTCAAAGGTAATATTAATTAGATGATTTGATGCATATTATAATGAGATGATTATTTTACTTGAGTGACTTTGATGTTTTAGTATGATACTATTTAATTAAATATTTTGATATATCGTAAAGTGATTATGATACGGTTCTATTATTGATGACTCATCATCATATGCATAATTTTTATTGATTTTAGTCTTGTTTATCTTTAATCATTAGTTAATTTAATGAGTTATTTAATATATTTTTTTGTTTTTAGTTATTTGATTTAATGAAATGTTTTTGTTCTTATTTACTTAATTAAGTAGAGATTTTTCGTAGTTTTGCGTTGTTACTTTGTTTTAGTGCAGTGCTGAATTTTGGTGAGAAATCAACATGACCTATATGGAGTATTTCAGCCATATCTGGAGTTCTAGATGTCCAATTGGAGTCAATCCAAGTGCTAATGAAAGCTAAGATCCATATCTACAGCTTTCATGAAGACACCGGGACCAAATTCATACTCGATAGATGATAAATATGCAAACTACGTCAGACAGCAGATGATGTGCGCCTGGAGCGCGCCTGGAGCGCATTTCCAGCCATTCAGTACTGTCAATACGCGCCGGGAGCGCAAAGACCGCGCCTGGGGCGCGTGACGTGCATCAGCATTCATAAAAACACATTTTTTTTACTGTTTAGGGATCTTTTTTGACTCTTGGGAAGTTGGGAGACTTGTGCCCTAGCATAGAAACTCAAAGACGGCCGTTTCTAACGCCATTGAAGCAGTTTTATCAAGAATCATCCATGAATCATTCTTGTAATTCTTCTTTAATCCTTATCTTTTGTATCTCTGTCATGAGTAACTAAACCTTATTTGTTAGGGATGAGTGTAACCAGATGAAACCCTTATTTTTCTGATTTGATTTCTAGTTATATGAATGAGTTTATTGAATTGTTTTTCTCATCTTTGTGCTTAATGCTTTTTATTGCTTGATCAACATTAAAATGTTCTACGATTTGTATTTTGAAACGGAAGTGGACTTTACGAATGCTTGAGATGAGAAATTCATGATTTTGTAGTCTAGGGATAGATGCAGCTCATGAAACCAATTAAATTACTTGCAAAGCAATAATTTAAAAGAGAATTTATATACGGTAATGCTTAATTCTAATCTTAAATCTACTAAGGAATTAGGGGTTACTTTGGAATTAAAGGTTCTGTCACTAAGACATTAGGGCAAGAATAATAAAGAGAATTCGGTAATAATTCAACAAAGGAATTCAATAACTAGGATCAAATTAGACACCAAGGTTGGATTCGAAGTGAAACTCATCCCTGACATTTTTCTCATTATAAAAGATCAATTCTATTATTGTTGTTAATTTCAAACATTATTTCAATCAACTTGTGAACCTTTTTGTTCAATTTTAGTAATCAAATATAATTCAATAGTAAAACGCAATCCTTGAGTTCGACACTCGGTACTACCGTTTTATTATTACTTGCAACGATTCAGTACACTTGCTGAAACGCTATCAAGTTTTTGGCGCCGTTGCCGGGGATTTCCATATCACTATTGAATTTATTTTATTTACTTAATTGAAATTTTTTGCTTTGCAGTAAAATTTTTGATTTTTGATTTTTATTTTTTTGATTTTTAGAAAAAAATTTTCTTTTATTTTCTATTTTTATTTGTTGAACTTGCTAATGTCATGTCTAGTTGTTTTTCTCTTCTTTGTTTGAGATAACTATGTGCTGTAGAGCATGGAAGATTATGATGATGATATTCTACTACAATTATATGAAGAGTGTGATACTTGTCTTATATCGGGTATATGTCGCATGATTGAGGGGAAAATCTTGAGCCATTCATTTTTAAAATATCACCCCCAAATCCCTCCGTGGAAGCCTCTTAGGTGTGACTTTTGCGGAGAAGCACATAAGAATGGACGTTGTTTAGATGACCTTGATGAACTAATAGAATATGAAGATTTTTTTCTCAAAGTTACAGAAAACATCGAGTGTTACATTCAAAAGATAAATTGGGAACAAATTCTACCTCCTAAAATTTTATCCAAAGAATCAAATGACAAAGACTTTCATGTTACGAACGTTTTGGTTGAATTCATGAAGAATAACATGGTTTCAATTGACAAATTTGAAAATCAATGTGAGAGGTTATTTGAGCAAGTGGCTAAGTTTGAGAAGATGGAGGAGAAGTTGAAGATTGAAGATAATTTCATTGTTGTGGTAGAAGAAGATAAGCAAGAGGAAAATATGAACAAGGAAAAGAAAAAAGAAGAGATTGATAAAGTTCGAGATTCAATCTATGCCTTGTTCATCAATGTCCAATTGAGAAGGACATGGAAACAACATCTTTTATTTCTCAAGTTCATGGAATTTCTACCAAACAAAAAGAAGAAGAAGGATGATGTGTTCTTCTTGTCATATATGCCACATTGACAATAGTTGAGGCGTTAAGCTAATGACTTTAAAGAAGCGCTTCGTGGGAGGCAACCCACAGGTAGAGGTAACTTTTGATTTTTGCAATCTTATTTTTGTTATTTGAATTTGTTTCTTTCTAATTGTGTGTAAACGTGCACTATGATGAAGAATTATTAACAACTTGCATTTGATCTTAAGTTTTATGTTTGGGATTTTGAAATTTAAACTATATTTCGTTGCTCATATCATTGCTCAAGTCGATAAGTTTCACTAATTCATGCATTGTTGATTACTGCTTGGTTGTTGAAGTCTAACTCGCATTTAAAAAAAAAACTGTAAGACCCATAATTTTTAAGCATATTTTATGTATTTTAGTGCATTTCAGTATTGAACTAGGAGGCTTTTTAGCCAAAGTTATTAATATTTTGGGACTTTAAAGGACCAAAAAGTTATATTGATGCTCGATTAAAATTAATCGTCGACCAATAAATTAAATTAACTGTGGTGGATCTTTTACGAAGAATTTAATTCTAGAGAGTGACGTTAAAAATATCTTGGGCTGCTAAGAATTGCATCTGTCACTTGAGTTGCGACGAGGGTAGATATTTTTGACAAAAAGTGGTTTGGAGAGGTTATGGGTGAAATTGTAATTTTAATAAATATCTAGATATTTGTTAAGTTATAATTAATATATATATATATATATATATATATATATATATATATATATATATATATATATATATATATATATATATATATATATATATATATATATATATGTTTGTTTGGAGGAAAAAGGAAAAGAGGTAGAAAAGAAAGAAAAGGAACTAGAAAGAAAGGAAATAAGAAGGAAAGAAAGACAAAGGAGAGAGAATGAAACATTTCTCTTCTTCTTCCTCTGCCTCGCGAAAAACCATCTCCTCCTCCCTTTTTCTTCTTCGTTGATTTTGCTTCCTTTTTCTTTCTTTGACTTCAAGAATAGAAACCCAAGGATTAGTGGGTAAGAGAGCAAGGTTTTCTCAGCTTCATACTTCCCCGTTGTTTCGAAACTAAGAAAAACGGCATTAGGGATTCAAACACAAACCTCCCCGTTTCACCTAGATCTAAGCTTCGTTTCGCAAAGAGATAGAAGGGAAAGTTGCTCACTACCACGCTACGGTGCTAGGGGACCAACTTTAGAAGCGGCGTTGCGAGCGGAGATTTTACCGGAATTGATCGCGGTGCCGTAAATCAACGTTAAAGCTAACGATAAGGTAAGGGCTCCTTCCAAACTTTTAGTTTGCATTTAGGGCCTTATTTGTGGTTGTGTGGAAACGAATTTTGTTAGGGTTGGAGTATTGATTTGGGAAAAAGGGAATCTAAGGCTTTATGGGTAAAACTTTAGAGTTAGGTTTTGGTTATATTGATGAGTGTTTCGTGGAGAATGAATTTAAACTCATTTATGTATGATTTCGAGTATATGAAACTTGTTGTGTGTGAGTGATGGATTGTGTTAATTTTTGTCGTCGTACTTGGCGTGTTCTTACTTGATGGTTGTTGATTGATGTGATTTGGTGTGAATCGTTGATGGATTTGGATTGAATTGGATAACATGTTTGAGATGTGTTCTGTGTGGTTTGTGTGGAAAAATGATTTTGTGTGAGTTATGGATTGAATGTGAAAGTACGTTTGAGTTTGTTTTGTGTGGAATTTGAAAACCATTAAGTTAAACGAGTATTAAGAATGGGGAATCTCTTAATGTCTTGTTTACTTAATGTGTGTTTGGGAAAAATCGTTTAAGTTAAATGAGAATTAAGAATGGGGAATCTCTTAATGTCTTGTTTACTTAACTTTTGTTTTAGTAAACTGTGCAGACCCGTGATAGGTGGCACCTCGGTAAACAGTACGGGCCCGTGATAGGCAGTACGTTTATGGTTTACGTTTTTGGTAAGTTGTGCAGACCCGTGATAGGTGGCACCTCGGTAAACAGTACAGACCCGTGATAGGTGGTACGTTTACGACTTACGTTTTTGGTAAATTGTGTTTGTCCGTGAGAGACTACAACCTGGTAAAGTGTGTTCACTGAATGTTTTGTTGTGGAAATCGTTTATGTCAAATGAGTGTTAAAAATGGGGAATCTTTTAATAACTGCATTTGCTTAATGATCGTTGTGAATGGAGTCAGTATACGCTCATGCATTTTCATGCTTTTTGTAAATCGTGCAGACCCGTGATAGGTGGCACCTTGATAAATAGTACTTTGGCCTGTGATAGGCGGTACATTTATGATTTATGTTTTTGTAAATTGTGCAGACCCATGATAGGTGGCACCTCGGTAAATAGTACTTTGGCCCATGATAGGCGGTACTTTTACAATTTACGGTTTTTTGTAAATTGTGCAGACCCGTGATAGGTGGCACCTTGGTAAAGAGTACTCTGGCCTGTGATAGGCGGTACATTTACAATTTACGTTCTTTTAGTAAACCGTGCAGACCCGTGATAGGTGGCACCTTGGTAAACGATACGGGCGCGTGATAGGCAGTACGTTTATGGTTTACGCTTTTTAGTAAATCGTGCAGACCCGTGATAGGTGGCACCTCGGTAATTGGTACTTTGGCCTGCGATAGGCGGTACAATTATGATTTACGGCCCTTCGAGGAGGGTTTTGGTTTGGAATTCCGAGTCCATGCATTTTGGCATATACGCATTGCATTAGGGTGCTTGGCACACGAGTCGTGGTTGATTCAAATTATGATTGTGTTGATTTTGCTAAGTGTTATGTTTTGAAACTATGCGTAAGTATGTTTGATTCAAATTGTGATTGTGTTGATTGTACTAAGAACTATGTTTTGGAATTGTGTGATGGTATGTTAAATTGCAAAACCATTTCGAAACTAATGTCGTTGTGGTGATTGTGTTATAATTGCCAAGTGTGGATGTTTGGGAAGTGTGTGATAGCGTGTTTGACTGCAAAACCATTTCGAAACTTAAAATGTCGTGGTAATTGTGTTATAATTGCTAAGTGATTTGTTTTGGAGTTTGTGTAAGTGTGATTGATTGCAAAACTGTTTCGAAACTCAAGATGTCGTGGTGATTGCGTTATAATTGCTAAGTTTGATTGTTTGGATTTGTGGGTAAGTGTTGATTGATTTCGAAACCTTTTGAAAAGCTGAAAAATGCTGAATTTTGCTGTTTTTCTGATGCTGTATGATGTGTATTCGAATACGGCAGGCTGTATTCGAATACAGACATGCTGTTTTGCCACTGACTTGCTGAGTAGTCGAATACAGACTGTTGTAGTCGAATACAAACATGCTGTTTTGCCACTGACTTGTTGTGTAGTCGAATACAGACTGTTGTAGTCGAATACAGACATGATGTTTTGCTGCTGAATGCTGAAATAGCCTTGTATTCGAATACAAAGATGCTGTATTCGAATACAGCAGTGTTGTTTTGTTAAAAACTTCATTTTTCAACCTTGTTTATGAATTTTTAGCATATGGAAACCCTTTTAAGGTGCATGCTAAGTTGAAAAGGTATTTTGTGCATTTAAAAACTTAAATGTTATGTGTTAACTGTTAATTTCGGTTGGTGACCCTTTACAACTATTGTGGAAATCTGGGCTTTGCCCTCAGATGAGAGTCAGGACAATCCTACCTGTTCGTACCCTACGGATGGGAATGTAGATGGGAATGCTTGACTGGAGCTATGTTAGGAGGATCTTACGGGGCGCGTGGAGATCACTCAAAGTGGAAGACTGTACCACTTTTTGATGTGTAAATATTTTGGACTCATGTTTCGAAAAACTATTCCGCTGCTTGTAAATTATTATGACTTAATTATTTACCCAAAGGTGTTTCCTTATTTATTTTCTCTGTTTTATTTTAATTTCTTTTGAAAAAAAAAATACACCCTCGCTTTGAAAAACGGGGTGTTACAACAACACTAAATAAATTTTGTAGCAGCATGTTTGGCATCATTTAAATAGTTCATACTCTTTATTATTATCCTAGTTGTGAGCTTTTGAGCCTAAACACTTAAATTCTTTGTTGTTTGATTATCCAGACATGTGTTATCCCTTCAGAACTTGCACTAATTCTGACCTGCATCACTTGTAATTTATGCATACATTGAGGCAATTTTATTTGGTCGTTTGAGCCTTTCTAACTACCCTATGAAAATGTTATCCTTTGCTATCCCCTTTGAGACTTGCCCCTTTATTTCGGTTACTAGCCACATTATAAAACAAAAACCCTACTTCAATTACATCACCTTACTTGGAGTTAGGTAGAAAATTTTTTGTTTTGTCTTGATCAAATTCTAAGTTTGGGGTTGCTCATGGGATAGAAACCTTTTAAGTTTGGGGTGGTGATTCTCACAAAAAGAAAGAAAAAAGAAAAAGAAAAAGAAAAAGAAGAAAGAAGAAAAAACAAAAAACAAAAAACAAAAAAAACAAAAAAAACAAAAAAAACAAAAAAAACAAAAAAATGATAAATAATATCTTCTTGGTTCTTTGGTCAATGTTTGAGAATCTACATAATGAAAAGGTGAAAAAAAAATGGTAGAATAATTTGGAAATATATGCCTAACTCCAAGTAGTAAAGCCTACTATCCCAAAATGTCCTACCCTTACCTAAGCCCCATTACAACCCGAAAGTCCTCCAAAAATGTATGTGTTTGCTGCATTGTGATTGCTAACTAGAATTTTTTCAAGCCTATGGTAGCGTGATGCATGCTCTAGGATTTGAGTGATAAATTCATAACCCTTAGAAACACTTGAGAGAAATTTTGGTGAGATTGTGTGAAGAGAGAGTTGAATTTGATAAATGAATGCCAAGGTGTACAAACCTTATTATTTTTGTAAGCAACCATAGAGTATGATGGATGTTTTGTAGTAGCTGAAACTTTGAGAATTGAGTTTGATTTGAATTGAAAAATTGAGTTTAAGTTTGCTTTTAACTGCACCAAATTTGAAATTAATTGTTGCTTCGGGACAAGCAATAGATTAAGTTTGGGGTTGTGATGACTCTTCATCATATGCATAATTTTTATTGATTTTAGTCTTGTTTATCTTTAATCATTAGTTAATTTAATGAGTTATTTAATATATTTTGTTGTTTTTAGTTATTTGATTTAATGAAATGTTTTTGTTCTTATTTGCTTAATTAAGTAGAGATTTTTCGTAGTTTTGCGTTGTTACTTTGTTTTAGTGCAGTGCTGAATTTTGGTGAGAAATCAACATGACCTATATGGAGTATTTCAGCCATATCTGGAGTTCTAGATGTCCAATGGGAGTCAATCCAAGTGCTAATGAAAGCTAAGATCCATATCTACAACTTTCATGAAGACACCGGGACCAAATTCAGACTCGAACGATGAGAAATATGCAAACTACGTCAGACAGCAGATGCTGTGCGCCTGGAGCGCGCCATGCGCGCCTGGAGCGCATTTCCAGCCATTCAGTACTGTCAATACGCGCCCGCAGCGCAAAGACCACGCCTGGGGCGCGTGACGCGCATCAGCATTCATAAAAACGCATTTTTTTACTGTTTAGGGATCTTTTTTGACTCTTGGGAAGTTGGGAGACTTGTGACCTAGCATAGAAACTCAAAGACGGCCGTTTCTAACGCCATTGAAGCAGTTTTATCAAGAATCATCCATGAATCATTCTTGTAATTCTTCTTTAATCCTTATCTTTTGTGTCTCTGTCATGAGTAACTAAATCCTATTTGTTAGGGATGAGTGTAACCAGATGAAACCATTATTTTTCTGATTTGATTTCTAGTTATATGAATGAGTTTATTGAATTGTTTTTCTCATCTCTGTGCTTAATGCTTTTTATTGCTTGATCAACATTAAAATGTTCTACGATTTGTATTTTGAAACGGAAGTGGACTTTACGAATGCTTGAGATGAGAAATTCATGAATTTGTAGTCTAGGGATAGATGCAGGTCATGAAACCAATTAAATTAGTTGCAAAGCAATAATTTAAAAGAGAATTTCTATACGGTAATGCTTAATTCTAATCTTAAATCTACTAAGGAATTAGGGGTTACTTTGGAATTAAAGGTTATGTCACTAAGACATTAGGGCAAGAATAATAAAGAGAATTCGGTAATAATTCAATAAAGGAATTCAGTAACTAGGATCAAATTAGACACCAAGGTTGGATTCGAAGTGAAACTCATGCCTGACATTTTTCTCATTATAAAAGATCAATTTTATTATTGTTGTTAATTTCAAACATTATTTCAATCAACTTGTGAACCTTTTTGTTCAATTTTAGTAACCAAATATAATTCAATAGTAAAACGCAATCCTTGAGTTCGACACTCGGTACTACCGTTTTATTATTACTTGCAACGATTCAGTACACTTGCTGAAACGCAATCCTTGAGTGATTTTGATGTTATAGTATGATACTATTTAATTAAATATTTTGATATATCGTAAAGTGATTATGATACGGTTCTATTATGATTGTTTGCGTGTTCTTCTTACTCATATTATACTATTAACATGATTTCAAAACTCACCTCCTTCGTTGTTTGTGTTTGACTGGCTGGGCCCTGCGTTTGCGAAATCGCAGTTATTACAGGTTAATGAGTCTTGAAGTTCAAGTTTGGGAGGAACCCCGTTCTGATAGGTGATACCGGGAATAATGGTTTTAATTTGTATTTTACTTATTTAATTTGAATCAAATTTTTGTATGAAAACCTTAGAAGTACAAGTAAGTTTTTAGAATTAAATCAAGTAATTATACTTAAATCAAGTTCATTGAGATTAAATTGTTTTATTTGAGTAATAAAATTTGAATTGTTGCATGTGTACTTTGAGAAACGTGATATCCTAAATTAGTTACAAAAGTTTTTATTTTCTTGAAAATATAATTTTATTTATTCGCTGCAAATTTTATAGGAATATGATATAAATTATTATATATATATATATATATATATATATATATATATATATATATATATATATATATATATTATTTTGGGATTTAGGGTGTCACAAAAGCTATTAACACTGCTTGTTATGTTTCAAATCGTACATCCATTAGAAAAATTCTAAACAAAACTCTATATGAACTATGGAAGGGCCGAAAACCAAATATTCCGTATTTTCATATATTTGGATGTTATTGCTACTTCTAAATAATAAAGAAAATTTGGGAAAGTTTGATCCAAAATCTGATAAAGGTATTTTTCTAGGATACTCCACAACGTCAAAAGGTTATAGAATATTTAATCTCAGGACTCAAATTGTGGAGGAATCCGTGCATGTTATTTTTGATGAGATTGATGACTTGTGTTTAGAAAATATGGATAAATATGAAGAAGATGAACATTCATCCTCTCAAGCACCCAATCCAAATGAAGAGGATGAGTCTGATCCAACCTCTCAGCAACCTCCAAGAGGATGGAGAACTGTCACACATCATCCTCCTGATCTAATCATTGGGAATACTCCTGATGGTGTGAGAACCAAAAATTCTCTAAAGGAAAATAGTATCAACATGGCCATGATATCACAAGTTGAACCCAAAACAATTGATCAAGTTATTTGTGACAAATCATGGGTTGAAGCTATGATGGAGGAGCTGTCACAATTTGAAAGAAACAAAGCATGGAATCTTGTGCCCCATCCTCTAGAAAAATCCATCATTGGAACCAAATCGATATTTAGAAACAAATTGAATTAGGATGGAGAAGTCATTAGAAATAAAGCAAGATTAGTGGCACAAGGTTACAACCAACAAGAAAGAATTGATTACGATGAAACATTTGCACCCGTAGCAAGACTTCAAGCAATAAGAATCCTCTTGGCTTATGCTACTCATAAAGGTATCAAACTATTCCTAATGGATGTCAAAAGTGCCTTTTTGAATGGATTCTTAAATGAGAAAGTATATGTTCACCAACCTCCTGGGTTTGTGAATGAAAAGATGCCTAATTATGTGTTCAAACTATTGAAAGCTCTTTATGGATTAAAACAAGCTCCTCGAGCTTGGTATGAGAGGTTGAGTTAGTTTTTAAAAGAAAATGGATTTGTTAGAGGACAAATCGATACTACTCTTTTCAAGAAAACTCTTAAGGATGACCTGTTGATTGTACAAATATATGTTGATGACATAATATTTGGATCCACAAATTAAATGATGTGTGACGAATTCTCCAACTTCATGCAAAGTGAGTTTGAGATGAGTATGATGTGAGAATTAAAATTCTTCCTTGGTTTGCAAATTAAAAAACTAAAGGACGACATTTTTATATCTCAAGAAAAATACACGAAAGATTTACTTAACAAATACAACATGAGTTCAGCCAATAGTATGGGAACTCCTATGCACCCATCCTCCATGCTCCACAAAGATGATGAAGGAACTCCAATATCTGAAAAAGAATACAAAGGGATGATCGGATCCTTGTTGTATTTAACAACCAGTAGACTGGACATAGTCTTTGCAGACGGTATTTGTGTAAGATTTCAATCATCTCTTAAAGAATCTCATCTTACTGTAGTAAAAAGGATTTTTAGATATCTTGTTGGCACGATCAATCTGGAAATTTGGTACAAGAAATGTTCAAATCTTGACCTCATTCATAGCTTATTGTGATGCCGACTAAATCTAGGAATTTAGTACAAGAAATTTTCAAATCCTCTTCTAAATGTATTTTATTCTTTTAAATTTAATTTCGTTCTCGTTTAAGTTTTTAAAATTGTTTTTGTCAATTTAACTTTTTAAATTATATCTCATTTACATTATTAACCTTTAAATTATGATTGATTTATTTAAATGTCATTTTTTTTAGTTTCGTTAAAAAAAAAGACATGTAGTCATTTTGGGAAGACTCAGACTTGAGAGAGAGGCAAAGGCAGAACAAAGGAGTAGAAGTTTTGATTCATCAATGAAGAGCTATATTCATGTGTACTTTTGATGGCTATTATGAAAATTAGTAGCTAAACTTTCCTTTGTTGGAATTAGAGTAATCAATCAAACTGTCATGTATCTCTTTTGATTATATTAATATGTTTTGGTTATATTTCAATTGTAATGATTTATCCTTATTCATAATACTTGTCTTAGCTTGGTCACCTATAATATGATATGTTGATTTGAAGTTTTATTGAAAAATACTATTTGAATCTTGATTTACGATGAATTATCTATTGAATCTGACTACTAGGAATATAATTAGGTTTAATAGTCGTAAACCATCATTATTTAATGCAAACTTTTTTTTTAAAATATTTAAGGAATTGATGTTTAGGAAAGAGAGTTGATTTCTCAACTCATTAAGGAATTAGTGATGTTTGATTAGTGATGTTGATGTTGATGTGTAACAGAGAATATATGTGTTAAAAACTAGGATACAAGAGAGTTGGATTGATGAAATATAATATCAATGCTTTTATCTCATTGTTTTATTTCAAATTTAATTTTTATTGTGTTTTAATCAATTTGACTTGATAAATAAAACTCTTATAGTCTTTCACTTATAACCATAAACTTTGTTGAACGACTTGATAGCACACAAGTCTATGTGGGTACAATAAGTTTTTATACTACTTTCATACTTTCATCACTGTAACACCTCAATTTCTCATTATCGTATTTTAAATGGTATAATGATACAATACTATTTTTTTTTTATAAGTGTGAATATGTGTTCTAATTTCTTTAGGTGTGTCTGTGTGTTTGCTTTGGTAATTGATTTAAATTATTAATATTAACCATATTTAACTTACAAAAAATAAATAAAATAAATATATATATATATATATCTATATATATCTATATATATATATATATATATATATATATATATAAATAAAATAATATCAAGAGTGAATTTGGGTTGTTACACTAGTTGTTACCTTTAGCTCTAATAGAATGGGATAATAATAATAATAATAATAATAATAATAATAATAATAATAATAATAATAATAATAATAATAATAATAATAATAATAATAATAATACCTAGGCTAGTATACTATATATGGGTATATATATATATATATATATAGGTAAACAGTCTTACGGAAAGCAAAAGTAGGATTTTTGTTTAGTTCCATTAGCCGCCTTCCAATTTCATCAGATTACAATTTTCAATTTCAATCCCAATCTCCAATCACAATTTCAATTTCAAATCCCAATTCCAATTTCAATACCAAATCATATAAGCTATGTTTCACTAATTCCATCAATTAGCTTTAATAATGATACATATTTTGTTAGTACAATAGGATAAGTAATACATATATATATATAGATGAAAGTTAAGAAATTGAAAACCATGAACCCAAAATAAATTTGTATAGCCATGATTTGAGTCTTTACTTTGGAATTTTAGAAGTCTTGCTTTTGTTTCTGTCAACAAACGGATTATGCTATATAAGAATTGTTGTTATACAAACTTCCAGAAAATAAGTTAGTAGCTAAGCTATTAGATGCAATTGATTTCTAAAGGGAATTGTTGGAGGATAACAAACTGAAGTAAGTAATTAGTTCCGATAAGACAGCATACGATTCATACAAATTGCTGTGAAATCAAAATAAGGTAGAGAGGCAAATTGATTCTTTCACCTAAATGGTTTAATCTATTTGATTATGTTATAAAATTAAGTATAGTCAATAATAAGTAATAATTAATTATTATTCCTTGCGTCAATGTGATATATATATATATATATATATATAAATATATTTATAAATCAAAACTATATATATTATATAGATATAATATTAAGTTCTTTCTATCATACTTTGTTAATAAAATTTTATTATAGTAATATGTGTGTTAGCGATATTAAATATATTTTTGAATTATATTATAATGCATTAATGTATTATTTGATAAAGTATCAATGTATTATTAATAAATTAATTAATGACCTATTAGAGCAAGTAGCTAATTTTTAATTGGTTGTTGCGTTGATTTATTCTCGCTCGTGGACTGTTAGAGATGGTGGTTGGCGAAGACGTGACACATTAAATCAGCGGATCGACTTCATTGGGAAAAATCTTCAGCTAAGGTAAGGGGTGAGATGAGGTTCGATTTTATGAGTATAAAATAACGTGAGGTGAACGGGAATATTGAAATTCCCAGATGTTCAATCGGGGCTTATTACGTACTATTGAGCCCTATTGAGTAATAATAATTAATTAATAAAATGTGAATGGTAATAGTGAGGATTAAAACATAATTTAGCAACCTATAGAATTGCTGTGAAATTATTTATATCAAGATTGTATGTCGTCTGATTTTATGAATATTATGTTGATTGTTACTGTGTGAATGATATGTACTGAAGTATTCTTGCTACTTGAATGAAATTGTGATATCACTTGAATATGCCACTGCTTGATCTTTTATTTGCGATTGATGTTGTGAGTAGTTCAAACCATAATATTGGATTTAATTGTGATTGACTGATATATATACATAATGATGAATGTTGTGAAATCAAACTGAAATTTGATGAGTTGTGATTTTGGAGTTAGAACTATTTTGTCATCATATAGGGAGGGTTTGACAAACCTAGTGATTCAGGGAAGTACAACTGAATGAGCCTGATCATGGAGGGATACAGTCGAACTGTAAGGTAAGATTAATAGACCTTGGGGGTACCTCTAGTGGGTTATTCCTTAAGGCCGGGAGCTACCGTGCAACACAAGAGTACCCCGATCGTCGCGTATATATGTCTCGGGTTGAGTTGAGGGGATCTATGAGGACTTGGCCATTCATGAATTGTCCATCCACTCTTGTAGTGGCATAGTATCAGGCCTCCTAACCAAGTACTTCATAGTAGAATGGTACCAAATGATGAAGTATAGAGTATAGGACATGCATAGCATTTCATCCTTGTGATTATCTTATTGTGAATGACTTTGATAAACCGTTGATATTATACACTTGACTGTTTTTGAGGTTGTGATAATTTGATTGCTTGCGTGTTCTCCTCGTGTATTTTATACTGTTACATAATTTCGATACTCACCCCCTCGTTGTTTGTGTTTGGTGTTTGCAATGCACACAGACGAGTTGTAAGTTGCAGGTGATGACTAGTACCATTAGGAGAGGCAGAAGTCATCATGTGTAAGACCCATAATTTTAAAGTATACCTTATGTATTTTAGTGTATTTTTGGTTTTGAACTCGGAGGCTTCTTAGCCAAAGTTATTAATATTTTGGGAGTTTAAATGACCAAAAAGATATGTTGATGCCCGATTAGAATTACTCGTCGATGAATAAATTAAATTAACTGCGGTGATTCTTTTACGAAGAATTTAATGCGTTTTGGGTGAAATGAAAATTTAACAAATATCTAGATATTTTGAGATATTTGTTAAAAGTAATTAAAATATATATAAATATCTATATGTATATATTTGTTTGTAGTTAAAAGAAAAGGATATAAAAAGTAGAGAAGGAAAAAGAAAGAAAAGAAAAAGAAAGGAAAGAAAGAGAAAGGAAAGAAAACAAGAAACTTCTTCCTCTCCCTGCACTCGCGTGAAAACCCCCATTTTCATCCTTCTTCCATTTTCGTTTTATTTGCTTCCTTTTGTTCAAGATTAGAAACCCGAGGCTGGGTGGGTGATTAGAAACCTTCTCAACTTCACTCTTCCTCGTTGTTTCGAAAACGAAGAAAAACGGTATTAGGGATTTCAAAACCGTAAAACACAAACCTCCCCGTTTCATCTAGATCTAAGCTTCGTTTCACAAAGAGATAGAAGGGAAAGTTGCTCACCACTATGCTACGGTGCTAGGGAACCAACTTTGGAAGCGACGTCGCGAGCGGAGATTTTACCGAATTTACTCGCGGTACCGAAATCGCTCGTTAAAGCTGTCGTTAAGGTAAGGGCTCCTTCCAAACTTTTAGTTTGCATTAGGGACTTATCTGTGGTTGTGTGGAAAAGAATTTTGTTAGGGTTGAAGTATTGAATTAGGGGAAAATGAATTTAAACTCATTTATGTATGATTCTGAGTAAATGAAACTTGTTGTGTTTGAGTGGTAGGTTGTGTTGATTTGTGTTCGTCGTATTTGACGTGTTCTTAATTAATACTGATGAAATTTGATATATGTAGCGTTGAATTTTATGGGGAAATGAATTGATGTGTTTTGGTGTGAATCGTATGTCGAATTTGATAATATGTTTGAGTTTGTTTTGTGTGGAATTTGAAAACCATTAGAGTTAAACGAGCATTAAGAATGGGGAATCTCTTAATGTCTTGTTTACTTAATGTTTGTTTTGAAAATCGTTTAAGTTAAAGAGTATTAAGAATGAGGAATCTCTTAATATTTCTATTTACTTAATGTTTGTTGCGAAAATAGTTTAAGTTAAATGAATATTAAGAATGGGGAATCTCTTAATGTCTTGTTTACTTAATGTTTGTTTTGAAAATCATTTAAGTTAAAGAGTATTAAGAATGGGGAATCTCTTAATATTTCTGTTTGCTTAATGTTTATTGTGAAAATCGTTTAAGTTAAATGAGTATTAAGAATGGGGAATCTCTTAATGTCTTGTTTACTTAATGTTTGTTTTGAAAAATCGTTTAAGTTAAATGAGTATTAAGAATGGGGAATCTCTTAATGTCTTGTTTACTTAATGTTTGTTTTGAAAACTGTTTAAGTCAAATGAGTATTAAAAATGGGGAATCTTTTAATATCTGCATTTGCTTAACAATTGTCGTGGATGGAGTCAGTATATGCTCATGCATTTTCATTCTTTTTGTAAATCGTGCAGACCCGTGATAGGTGGCACCTTGATAAATAGTACTTTGGCCTGTGATAGGCGGTACATTTATGATTTATGTTTTTTTTGTAAATTGTGCAAACCCGTGATAGGTGGCACCTTGGTAAATAGTACTTTGACCCGTGAAAGGCGGTACATTTACGATTTACGGTTTTTTGTAAATTGTGCAGACCCGTGATAGGTGGCACCTTGGTAAATAGTACTTTGGCCTGTGATAGGCGGTACATTTACAATTTACGTTCTTTTTAGTAAACCGTGCAGACCCGTGAAAGGTGGCACCTCGGTAAACGGTACGGGCCCGTGATAGGCAGTACGTTTACTCGCCCCGCGATAGGCGGTACAATTATGATTTCGGCCCTTCGAGGAGGGTTTTGGTTTGGAATTCCGAGTCCATGCATTTTGGCATATATGCATTGCATTAGGGTGCTTGGAACACAAGTCGTGTTTGATTCAAGTATATGATTAAGTGTTTGAACTTGAGATGTCATTGTGATTGTGTTGAAATTGCTAAGTATTATGTATTGAATATCGTTTGTAAGTGTGATGGATTGTAAAACTATTTCGAAACCCAATTTGTCGTGGTGATTGTGTGGGAATTGCTAAGTGTTAAGATTTGTAGTTGTGTATGAATGTGATTGAGCTAGTTTATGTATTTTTGGAAGAATATGCAGGGAAATCGATTTCCCAATTGATTTGATGAGTTACAGGGACTTCGCTAATTTGACAAAATCTATTTGCCAATCGATTTTGTAATCTGTTTTTCAAAACCATTTAAGAAATCGATTTGGCAATCGATTGGTATGTTTCCTATTTTCTTGGATCTTGAAAATATATTGAAACAATCGATTTACCAATCGATTTAGCCATCACAGGAGCTCAGCCATTTTGACAAAATCGATTTGGAAATCGATTGGCTTTAATACAGGGGCTCAGTTATTCATTAAATCGATTTCCCAATCGATTGAATTAAGCCCAGAGTTCAGATTTCAATAAAAACCTTCATCTAAATCGATTTCCCAATCGATTGGCTTAGTGGAAATTCTAATTCTGAGTTAGAAAATCGATTGCTCAATTGGTTTATCGATGGATTTGTTAGTTATTTATTACTTGATTGATTGAAAACTTTATTTGGATTTCATTGTTATTTGGCAAGTGTTACATGAACTTTTAGCATTATGGAAAACCCCTTTAAGGTGCATACTTTTGATTCCGAAGAAAAAATTATTTTATGATATTAAAATATTAGTGATTCTTTTAAAATAATTTAGGCTTTTGAAATCAAATTTTAGAATATTGATTAACCACTAAAACGGTTTATGTACTACTTGATTTATTTTGGTTTTCTGATTATTATATTAACTTCGTGTATAAGTAGTTACTCGCCTTACCTGCTAAAAAAAAAAAAACCTTTGTTTCAATTTTTGTTAAAAGATAAAGATTGATTAAAAAAAATTAGTTAATTATTTAATTGTAATAAATTTGGAGTTGTTTGATTGTTATGAGAATATCCTACATCATGATGCCAATTATTGAATTAGTTATATGACTATATATGTGATTATGTAAATGTGAAAGTGTTTGTCTTTCAGGTGTTCTATGTGTTTAAAAATGAGATAATTATATATTTTTTTTATTTTGATTGTTGATTGATATTAATCTAAGTGTCTTTTCTTTGATTGTTGCAACTAGTTGTAAATTACAAATAAATTATTGGAAATGTGTAATTAAGTGGATTTTTAACTTGAAGGAGTAGGAGTTGTGGCGCCGCCTTCGCACTCCTAAACCACGATAAATATACTTTTAATTATTCATGTTTGAATTCGAATGATTGCAGTTATAGTTACCTTAAGTAGTTGACTACATGAGTATGAGGGACTAGCTACCCCAATGACTCATCGTCGATAAAAGAGGCAACAATAACATATTGTAATTACTGATAGAAATAATTGTTAAATCTATTTTAGAAATAGTTAAAAATCATGTTCACCTCTTATACAAATTTGAGTCATTATGAGTCTTATGTGATATCAGTGTTGAATGTCGATAATGGTTTATATGGCGTGGATAATGGTTGGAGTGTGTTTTGAAACTATGTGAAAATATTTGTCCTCTTCCACTATGGTTATGTACTCTAGTTCTTTTGTTCGTGATACGAATTCTTATGTGTGTCTCCATTTGAAATTTTTAACGGTACAAAATCATTGAAATATTGTTCTACCTTTCTTACTTAAGTGAAATCTGGTGAGAAATTGATAATATTATTTGAATTTTTTTAGAAAGTAAAACTTAAAAATCATTGTTTGAGGTGTTAAAAATATTTTATAATATCTGTTGATAAATTTCGTGATTAGTTTTCATTATATGAGTGCTTTAGATTATGTGCTAGTTTTATACATATTGGACTAAATGAGTAATATAATAATAAATATTTTATTTTATACATTTTTCAAAATAATATTTTAGTGTAATATTTTAAAGAATAAGATTTTTTGACGATTTTACACGTATATGCGTGTACGCAATTAATTTGATATTTTACAACTCAATTAATTAATATTAAGTGTGCACATAGTTATATTTCAATTATTTATAATTATTTTCTATTTTTACTTATTTATTTTATAAATAACGATTTTGAGATAATAGTGTTATTCTGTTTGATTTTCTTTATTTTTATATAATTATTATGATATTGTGATTTTATATATATTTATTATC